>OY288252.1:17053681-17532681 GCA_958450325.1 Agrostemma githago
CGGTCTAAGTTGCGAGAGTCCGGACCGACTCTAGTAACTAGGAGACACCTATACCCTTGATCACCCCAATTACCCTTCTACTCCTATAAACCCGACCTACCCCACTTCCTTTCCATATTTGGTTCATCGTCCTAGTTAGTCATTGTTTACTCTAGTTTATTTGTTAGTTCGATCATTAGCATTGTTTAGCTTTGTTAGTCTAGTTATCTCTTCTCCTCCATCATAGTTTTCCTTTTATCGCTCGTGTTTGTTTGGTAATCTAGTCTCGTTGTAGGTAGACCTAGTCTAAACATTGATATTGTAACACCCCTGATTTTTATATATTAAATTTTATTAATATTTTATTTTGTTTACGATTTAACTCGTATTTCTTAAATAATTATAAAACAGATTTATTTTTCAATCGTTTGAACACGTAAAGTCTTATTTACCTCGAAAAGTCATTTTTATGCTTAAAATGTATCTTACTTTCGTTTCATTCGATTTACTCATTTTATTTCTATTCGAATTTCCATTTCGACGGTTTATATTCCCGAGTTTATCTTTATATAAACTTGAATTCTTATTTTAAACTCGAAATCCATTTTAATTACCTCATTCGCAAGAATTTTTATTAATATCTAGAAATTTCTATTTAATCTTTTTCTACACGATTTCGTACATAATTATTTTTGAAATGTGATTTTAATACTACTTTCTCGTAAACACGTTCTTATACGAGTTCCACCTACTTATTATTATTATTATTATTATTATTATTTTATTATTTTTAAAGTGGTTCATTTACGATTTAAAGCACGAATCGGGCTCAGATTGTAGCAGACCCGACCGTTTCGTTCATCAGACTGCGATATTGTCGTAGTTCGGTTGAGAAAGTCAAAACCGACTCCTCTTTGCTCTCCTATTCATGTTGCACGTTTTCCTGACTGTTTGTGTTCTCCCCAACTCCTCTTAAACCTATAACACAGTATCCCCATTTCTCTATCTTCTCAAAAGAAAAAAGAAAAAAACAATTGAACGTACAACAACAATACTAAACCGTTCTTCAACTCTCTCAATTCCGATCTTTCTTTCTTGATCCTTGTTCATCCTATTCGAAAGGGTAACAATCGAATTCTTAATTCCTTCTTCCATACTTCTCGATTTATGATGCTAATAAGGGTCTTGTACCTTGTTATTTTTTTTTATAGGCTTTCGAGACAACCCGGGGAGGACGAGTATATTATTGACACGGATCTTGATGAAGGTAACACATGAAGGCATGACTCGGTATTGCATGATATATGTGTTGTAGTTGCTTGTAGTATTGTTTTAAAAATCGAATTTTTATAAACATGTTTGCTATATTATGATAATATGTTTTCGATCTACTAAAATTATATTAAGGCCGAGACTAAAACGTATAAGTAAGAATTAATTTCTTAATTTTTCGTGTTTTTAATATAAATGATCAAATTGAAAGTTTTATTGTTTTTAACAAAGTTACAGCATGTTTGGAAATCTATTAGTTCTTATTACGATTTATTTCTCCTGTTTAAATACATTATTTTCGAAAACTTTGAAAATAGACTACTGTTTATTTTAAGTCTAGTTTATTCCTGTTTAATTTCGTAAAATAATTCCATTTATTTTGGTCACAATAAATTGTTTACGAACAGATGTCGAAACAGTCCGCAAATCTGTCGATTGTTGTAAAACTTAGTTTAAAACCTTTGATAAACTTTGAATTTAATTTGGATAATTTACCTACATAAACTTTGAAGAGCCTAGTTAATGTTTCCAATTGGTTTTTCTTCAAAATCAATTTTTAAACGTATTTTATCAATGAGATACCATCGGGTGTCGAATTCAGTCAGTTTGTGAAAATACAAATAAAAACCCATGTTTTATTTGGAATTTGGATTTTCTCCAGAAATAAAAGTTGTGACTAAGTTTCTAAAGTTTTCAACCCCACTAATCTTACTTTGTTTTGATTTTTTATGATTTAATTATGAATTTTATAGTAAGACAGTGTTTTTTCGGAAAATCTGTAAATTTGTAATTTAATACTTTTAATTACTTATATTTCAACCTTTTGAGAAATAATTATGATTTTGACTTTCGTTGACTTTTGATCATTAAATATATATTTATAAAATAAGTATAATGTTTATGTCTTGATGCCTAATATAACTATTTTATATAATTCAAATGTTAAACGATTTCTAATTATAATAATACCTATTTTGGAAAGTTAATATTTGAAGAAATTTTCCCAAATTAGAAAGTTTCTTTTTAAAAACGTTTTGATAATCCTATCGAATTATGACAACGACTTTGTTTTGGAGTTATGGAATAAGGACAAGTGTACGGGTAGAGTAATACAGTCTAGGGTATACGTTTTGCCATCAACTATAAAGCTGGTGTGTCTAGTTAGAGACACATTGGTCGTTGAACTGAGCATGGTTTGTGTTCAGGAGTGTGTATATTTTGACCTTAAACTTAGATATCGCATCGTGTAAGTCGCCGTCGGGTTGAACTGGATTACGGTTAGTGTCCAGGAGGGCTGTACATTACTTAAGCCAGGACCTCGCTGCACGCAGTCCTGTTATAGTTGAGTTGCCTAGTTAGAGACCGAAGTCTAATTTGTTTTGACTGAATTCTCGAACCTAGTTTAGTATGATCCTGGTGAAAGTCTATTCCGTTACACTGATTAATTTCCATAACGCCGTTACTATTATTGATTGACATTGATTTGCAGGTTGGCAATCATTTTGAAATATTTTACCGTATCATTTTAAATGGTTTCCATTTTCAACTATTTTGATATAATAGTAATTATACTTTAATGTTATGTAATATGGCTGGGAGAACTGCCTGAGTTGCTCCCCACTGAATTGTGGCTGTTATGTTTATAACATGGCAGGTATTATTTGTTCCGGGGTTTGGTGTGAGCTAGCGAGTGGCGTGGATCCTACTCCTCTTGATTTATGTTTATTTATGGATTGTTAAACCCATTTGGAGAATTTTTATTTTTAGCCCTTTTGTAAAAAGTGGTCTTTGTATTGACTGACCGTTCTTTCTGTAAAATATAGAACATCAGTGTGTTTTAATCCCAAATCTACAGTGTTTCCGCCACTGTATTGCATTAGAATTTATAGGGGATTACAGTTGGTATCAGAGCATCGTTGCTCCCGACGCTCACACCTGATTTTAGGAAAAATACCCGTAAACGATTTGAATATTAATAGAATAATAGTGAGTGATGGGTAGAAACCAATTAAGGACTTAATTGTTAGGTTACATGTTCTTGTAACTCAATGATTAGCATTGAATAGTTGTTCTATTTGTCCAAGAAGAACATGAGTGGACAAGATGTTTACGTGATGCTGCTCCAGATCGGGACAAAACCTACTTAGCACTTCTAAAACCTGATGACTCGAGTGGACGACTTGGCGCTACAAGGAAGATACAATGGTGACTTTCCAGCCCAGATTCAGTTTGCTCAAGCTACAGGCCAGATGATCAAGGGTAGATTCCGGTCCGCGATGGTGCAGTAGAACTAGATGTGATTTCACTCTACCTAGATGCAACTTCATTTCAGTTTCGATCCAGATGAAGCGACCGAAGAAGACTGGTGTGCTCGTTTCTCTACAGGAGATGAAGAGATCCAACGAGTTCCCTTGTGAACTCCGGAGACACGAAGACTCCTCTCTGGTTACGTTCAAGACCTTAGTAGTCTAGGATCCTTGTTCTCTTCTCCTAGACTCTTCTTCTTCCTCTTCTTTCATTATTCTTCTTCGTTTACGTCTTTTCTTATTCTTCTTCTCCTTACTGATGTTGTTGTGTTGCTGTACTGCTATGGCCTAATGTTGTTCGGCTCTACACTGTCACGTGTTGTTATTCCTGCTGGCCATGAGCTGCCACTGCTCTCCCTGTCAGTTTCTCTTTTCTTCTTCCAATCCTCCTCATATAAATGGTCATCTTCATTCTCGTGGCGAATCCTTGTTTTATTCTCTCATATTACCCTCCATCCTCTTGAGATTCTCTGGTTAGACTCCTGTCTTAGTGAACCCCGCGATAGTTAAAGATATTTGAGGTTTAGTAAACCCCTTGTTACATGGTTTTAGAATTGCGAGCTCTACCTTATTTCTAAGCAAGTAAGAACTTTTTGAGGATTAATTTCGATGATATTAATTGATTGATGGAATTAGGATTGCACCTTAAGTTTTGAGCTTGGATTATAATTTACTTGATTATATAACATAATTAGAGAGAATAAGTTTTTGGATAGTAAGATTATATTTTTTTTTGGTGGATATCTAGTACCTAACCTAAAACTGATCTTAGAACCGAACTAAGTATAACTGGTAATATTACTTTGGGAATCCCACCTAAGGTTGACTTAATGGACTAGTCGTCGACTTTTGAGGTTATAGATCATCGTTTAGAGTTCTAACCCGAGTGTTATGGTTCCATTTCAAGTTCTCGTTAAGATTTTCAGTAATTTTGGTTGACATAGATTAAACCTTGGTTCTTATGGATTAGATCATTGAGTCTGAGAAGGTTTTAACTTATGAGCTTAGGAGTTGAGTGATCTAAACTTGGATGAATTGTTGTTAACCTTGAGAAAGAGAAATATCTTGCAGAATCACAGTTTGGACTTATTGTGTCATTTTAAGGAATACTTTTATGCCAATCATCCTAACGGAATTTTCGATACCTGTGCACCAACGAGATTGTGACTTCGTTGGGTGATTAAACATGTTGTGGTTACACCATTGCGATTAGAAATTGATGGATTTCTGAGAGACCTTATTTAGATGACGTGCTTGAAATGTGAGTGTCTGTCATTATATTTGAGGTCGAGTGTGCCTAGGTTATGCTTACTTTCATACCTTTTGGGAAGTGGTGATGTTAAACATGTCGGTATAATCATTTTTGAGGACTTAGTACCCGAGCTTTGTTAAATTAGTGGATTTTGTTTAGTGGCCCTTACTCGAGTACTATGAAATGTACCCCGAGTATAATCTGGTAAATCTTGAATAATTTTAGAGCCTTCTTGGTTTATTGGTTTGATCGTGTTGTGGTTTATGGAATTTCGGTAGCGTGATTTGATTCTGAGTCATTTGAGGATTCTTACCCTGTTGATTGAATGATTGAATAAGTATGTGCGACTTCATATAGGGAATGGTGGTATTCAATAATTTTGGAGGTTGTAGATTGTGTAAGACAATCCAGCTTTCTGATATTAATGGACTTAGTATTATTTGGTGGAAATAGAACCATGAGTTGTGAGAGTCGTACTAGAAGTCTCAAGAATCTTAAACTCCTCTATAATCTTTGAGAGTTCTGTTTGACTATCGATTTCGTTCTTACCTCCGCCTCTCTCGAATTCTACTCCTCCAACTGCTGTTGGTATCCCTTCTCCCCTTTAACGAGTTTGAAATTTTTTGTTTCGATTTAATCCTTAAATTATTAACCAAAATCCATGTTTTGAAAATATTTGACTAATTTAAACTTTTGAGTTATCTTTTTTTTTAAGTTTCAATTTTAAGCTTTAAAAAAAAATTTGCTTTGTCGTTTTTGGTTGAAGTTATATTTAGTTATTTTTAAAATATCTTAAAAACCTGTTTGAAATTAATTCAAAATTATTTCAAATCTTTAATTTTCGGATGATAAGAGTTTTATGAATATTTTCGTTAATTACAAATACTTGTGTTTCTGCGATAATTGGACTGTCTGAGTAAATTTAACTTTTGAAAATAATTTCATAAATTCGGGCTTTCATTTTATTTTTGTTGGTGGACTTTAGGATCTGTTATTGAAAGTATCTAATGACTGGTCGAGATTTCCCAACGCTAAGTTTGATTTCTCAAATTTTGATTTTGTTTTGTCTTAAATCGATTTGCCGAATTTCTTAATCAAATTGTTTTACTGTTGTTTTGAAAATGTTTTGGATACTCTTTTTCCTTGAGTTCGTTTAAAAATGTTATTTAAACATCGTTATTTTATCAATAACTTTACCTTGCGTTTTTAATAATTTGAAAAAAAATTCAAGTTTTGGGTAGCTTAACCCAGTTAATCTTGAGATAAATTTGTGCATTCGACTTCATATCTCGTTTGAAGTTTTAAAATTTCCTTTTTAAATAAAGATTTTGATGCGAGTTAAGCATTCTCATTTTGTTCAAGTGAAATAACTTTGTTTTGTGTTATATTTTCGTTTTCCTGTAAGTTTCGGGGACGAAACATTTTTTTAGTGGGGAAGGTTGTAACACCCCTGATTTTTATATATTAAATTTTATTAATATTTTATTTTGTTTACAATTTAACTCGTATTTCTTAAATAATTATAAAACAGATTTATTTTTCAATCGTTTGAACACGTAAAGTCTTATTTACCTCGAAAAGTCATTTTTATGCTTAAAATGTATCTTACTTTCGTTTCATTCGATTTACTCATTTTATTTCTATTCGAATTTCCATTTCGACGGTTTATATTCCCGAGTTTATCTTTATATAAACTTGAATTCTTATTTTAAACTCGAAATCCATTTTAATTACCTCATTCGCAAGAATTTTTATTAATATCTAGAAATTTCTATTTAATCTTTTTCTACGCGATTTCGTACATAATTATTTTTGAAATGTGATTTTAATACTACTTTCTCGTAAACACGTTCTTATACGAGTTCCGCCTACTTATTATTATTATTATTATTATTATTATTATTATTATTTTATTATTTTTAAAGTGGTTCATTTACGATTTTAAGCACGAATCGGGCTCAGATTGTAGCAGACCCGACCGTTTCGTTCATCAGACTGCGATATTGTCGTAGTTCGGTTGAGAAAGTCAAAACCGACTCCTCTTTGCTCTCCTATTCATGTTGCACGTTTTCCTGACTGTTTGTGTTCTCCCCAACTCCTCTTAAACCTATAACACAGTATCCCCATTTCTCTATCTTCTCAAAAGAAAAAAGAAAAAAACAATTGAACGTACAACAACAATACTAAACCGTTCTTCAACTCTCTCAATTCCGATCCTTCTTTCTTGATCCTTGTTCATCCTGTTCGAAAGGGTAACAATCGAATTCTTAATTCCTTCTTCCATACTTCTCGATTTATGATGCTAATAAGGGTCTTGTACCTTGTTATTTTTTTTTATAGGCTTTCGAGACAACCCGGGGAGGACGAGTATATTATTGACACGGATCTTGATGAAGGTAACACATGAAGGCATGACTCGGTATTGCATGATATATGTGTTGTAATTGCTTGTAGTATTGTTTTAAAAATCGAATTTTTATAAACATGTTTGCTATATTATGATAATATGTTTTCGATCTACTAAAATTATATTAAGGCCGAGACTAAAACGTATAAGTAAGAATTAATTTCTTAATTTTTCGTGTTTTTAATATAAATGATCAAATTGAAAGTTTTATTGTTTTTAACAAAGTTACAGCATGTTTGGAAATCTATTAGTTCTTATTACGATCTATTTCTCCTGTTTAAATACATTATTTTCGAAAACTTTGAAAATAGACTACTGTTTATTTTAAGTCTAGTTTATTCCTGTTTAATTTCGTAAAATAATTCCATTTATTTTGGTCACAATAAATTGTTTACGAACAGATGTCGAAACAGTCCGCGAATCTGTCGGTTGTTGTAAAACTTAGTTTAAAACCTTTTATAAACTTTGAATTTAATTTGGATAATTTACCTACATAAACTTTGAAGAGCCTAGTTAATGTTTCCAATTGGTTTTTCTTCAAAATCAATTTTTAAACGTATTTTATCAATGAGATACCATCGGGTGTCGAATTCTGTCAGTTTGTGAAAATACAAATAAAAACCCATGTTTTATTTGGAATTTGGATTTTCTCCAGACATAAAAGTTGTGACTAAGTTTCTAAAGTTTTCAACCCCACTAATCTTACTTTGTTTTGATTTTTTATGATTTAATTATGAATTTTATAGTAAGACAGTGTTTTTCCGGAAAATCTGTAAATTTGTAATTTAATACTTTTAATTACTTATATTTCAACCTTTTGAGAAATAATTATGATTTTGACTTGACTTTTGATCATTAAATATATATTTATAAAATAAGTATAATGTTTATGTCTTGATGCCTAATATAACTATTTTATATAATTCAAATGTTAAACGATTTCTAATTATAATAATACCTATTTTGGAAATTTAATATTTGAAGATATTTTCCCAAATTAGAAAGTTTCTTTTTAAAAACGTTTTGATAATCCTATCGAATTATGACAACGACTTTGTTTTGGAGTTATGGAATAAGGACAAGTGTACGGGTAGAGTAATACAGTCTAGGGTATACGTTTTGCCATCAACTATAAAGCTGGTGTGTCTAGTTAGACACACATTGGTCGTTGAACTGAGCATGGTTTGTGTTCAGGAGTGTGTATATTTTGACCTTAAACTTAGATATCGCATCGTGTAAGTCGCCGTCGGGTTGAACTGGATTACGGTTGGTGTCCAGGAGGGGTGTACATTACTTAAGCCAGGACCTCGCTGCACGCAGTCCTGTTATAGTTGAGTTGCCTAGTTAGAGACCGAAGTCTAATTTGTTTTGACTGAATTCTCGAACCTAGTTTAGTATGATCCTGGTGAAAGTCTATTCCGTTACACTGATTAATTTCCATAACGCCGTTACTATTATTGATTGACATTGATTTGCAGGTTGGCAATCATTTTGAAGTATTTTACCGTATCATTTTAAATGGTTTCCATTTTCAACTATTTTGATATAATAGTAATTATACTTTAATGTTATGTAATATGGCTGGGAGAACTGTCTGAGTTGCTCCCCACTGAATTGTGGCTGTTATGTTTATAACATGGCAGGTATTATTTGTTCCGGGGTTTGGTGTGAGCTAGCGAGTGGCGTGGATCCTACTCCTCTTGATTTATGTTTATTTATGGATTGTTAAACCCATTTGGAGAATTTTTATTTTTAGCCCTTTTGTAAAAAGTGGTCTTTGTATTGACTGACCGTTCTTTCTGTAAAATATAGAACATCAGTGTGTTTTAATCCCAAATCTACAGTGTTTCCGCCACTGTATTGCATTAGAATTTATAGGGGATTACAGATATACCGTCCTCGTGGATACGATCCCGACTTACCCTAGCTACCCACTAGGTGTAATCGGTAGTTTATTGTTGGCTAGGGACGTGACAAATCCTTACCATCATTAGCTAACACCACATTTAGCCTCCCCATATTACAACCCTCAAGACCTTCCCGAGACCTAGGCTAAGAGATAGCCCAAAATTTTGAGGATTCAAGCTCCATAGGATACACCCTAACCATTAGGGCCAGACATGGAAATCAGATCCCGCATTATCAAACCTGTCTGATCGAAGTTCGAGTCATTTTTACTCGACTTCCCCCTTTCATACCGCATTACAGTAACTTACCCTCGAAGCCTTAGCTCCACAGAATCGAGCTGCAGATTTCGAGTCATCAAAGGCACTTACGACCTAGCTCCACATTTCCAAAAAACATCCAAACCAGTTACCAACCCCAAACACGGGAACCCAACTTGCGGTCGGCATAGATCATGCCCAAATAGTTCACACCACCTCTGGGGGCTACCCCGGGGAACGCTCACAGTCACAGGATCAACATCCTAACTGTTCTAGCCCTTTGATCAAGACATCATCGGGAACACACCTAGCCTACACCATCGCTATGGCTAGTCACACACAAAGCCCTAATAAACTAGGCACCAGAACATATCTTCCAAACCACTGAACTACGGCTTGGTTTGATTTCACTACCACGTGAATACGTAGGCAGCCTTTCAACAAAGGCACAACCACCCGCACATTCAAAAAAGCACCGTCATTCCGGTCACGACACTGTCATGTTCTCAGCAGCTAGCTTTGTCATCCTGGGAGCTTCTCTTAGGCAGAAGCTCTCCATCCATTCACAAATCCAAATGACTTTCAAAAACTAGCCTCCTTTCTATAGTGTGTCCTAATACTCGGCTCAGTCAAAGACGAGAATCCGTCAGGGACTCGAAGCGATACCCAACTTTGGGAATGCATCCCAAAACAAAACAAAATTCAAAGAGCACTAGTCTACGGCATTGCTACTGCTAAGCCTTGTCCTGCAGGAACAGTCTCATTATAGACAACTGCAATTCCCCTGTACCGGATCCTTCCCATCCCGAGGATTTGACCGTGTTGCCACTCGCCTAGGCTACGGAATAGCGCAACATAAGAGTCTTGTCATCTTAGGTGGCCTACCCCCAACCGAGTCACGGTCCAACCCCTCGAGAGTCCAGTCGTGTCTGTCAACTCGTCCGGTCACGTCCAGAGTCGAGTCTGTCGATATGTCTCTCTCTTCAAATTCTCATTTTAAAATTTGCAAAACTTAGTCATTTGATAAAATCCTTTTCGACAAGGTCAAATTTCGGTCTATTTAAACTGCAAATTTCTACCCCTTTCAATTTTGAAAACCTATCCCCTAGCACGTGAGTTGCTTTCAGGACTTCGATTTCAAAAAAAAGCAAAAATCATTTTCCCCAGCGCAAGCCAGTCTATAGATGCTAACTGCATTTCCTGTATGCTGTCTTGCTATATACTATGCCTGCTATTTCTGCCTATGTATCTAACATTTCAGGTACCAGCTAGTGCTTCCCAACGAAACATCAAAGGCGGTGTTTCTCCTGAAATGCTACATGCAAGTTGTCATATGTCAGCATACAGGAAATGCAGCTACTTTACTCCCCAGCACGTCAGAAGCAAGTCCCCGCGCAGCTACTTTACTCCCCAGCACGAGTCAGTGTTTTGCCTATGTGTTACATACAAGTTGTTATGTGTCAGCATACAGGTACACTCCAGACTTCAGAAGCAAGTCCCCGCGAAACTATTTAAATTCCCCAACGGAGTCAACTTTTCCCCGGTATGCTACATCCAAGACGTGATGTGTCGGCATACGGGTACACCTACGCCCCGAAAGGCAAGTTTTACTCCCCACGGAGCATCATGATCAGCTCAGGTACGACTCAAGGCTTCAAAAGCAAGCCCGTACAGCTCACATATTTCCCCTGCGGGACGCCCGAGGCGGCATTTTCCCCGAAATGGTACGGGATGGGCCCACATATAGGCATGCCCAGGACTTATGCTACAAGTCTGACTCCCCGCGGAGCTGTCATCATCAGGACAAGTATGACCCTCTGCTTATGGTTGGCGAGCCCTTCACGCAAGTCTACTGGACTATAAACGACCCGACCAGAAGGCTGCCAGGTCGTAATCCTCAATTGGCCTGGTAGCTACTCTGACTTTCGCCTTGTCCAAGTCTCAGTCAGAGTGGGGGCTCTGTAGACACCCGCATTTTGCCTGCTAGTGTCTATAGCAGTTCCCGACAAAACACCCGATGATGATCGGACGTCAACGTGACTTAATACGCTCGAATACGGACTCGAAATCAATAGTATCCGACGTGGGCATTTAGCGGAGTGCAAATCTCTCAAAACCAATCTCACATCCAGGCCCAGTGGGTCGTCTCGAGCAAAATAAGACTAATTTGGGCCAAAACCGACACCGGAACTAAAACCATCTTTTGGCGACCGGGTCAGAACCCGGTCAAAGATGAATCCGACACAAAAATCAGCCAAATTCAGCTTCTAGAAGCTGGCGCCAAGTCTAAATTCAAATAAAAACAAACAAATCAACAAAGTCAACCTCTTCCTAAAATAGCTCGACTTACTTGATCCACTCGATCGAGTGGATAGACCCACTCGGTAGAGTGGAGCGCCAAAAACTGGGTTTGGCCCGTTTGCAAGGGCACTCGATCGAGTGCACTAGGGCCACTCGATCGAGTGACCCTAGGTCATGGGGTTCTCCTATAAATACCCCATCAACCCATCACATTAGACAACTTTTTTACATCACAATTTCAGCCATCTTTTCATCACATTTACATAACATTCAACCCTACATTTCTATTATATTCAACCTATACACTCACATCCTCTCTACACACACATACATACAATCAAACTCGAGATCAAAACTCGCCAAAGACCCGAGAGAATCCTCTCCCTAACCAAACACACCCTAACTCACCCTACATATCTCGACACTCCCGCGCACACGCCGCTACTACGAGTTCGTTTCCGAGGCCATTTAAGCATGTAGGTTGAGGGTGTCATCAAACCCCGTTTCTTTTTCTCCCTTCTCTTTTTACCGTTTTTTATGTATATATATTATGTACTATTATTATTATTATTATTATTATTATTAATATTATTATTATTTTTATTATTATTATTATTATTATTATTATTATTATTATTATTATTATTATTATTATTATTATTATTATTACTAACCGCTAACACTAACCTTTAATTTTGTGCATACTAACTTTTTATTTATTCTCGTATACTAACATTTTGTTTATGTATTCCAACACTAACTTTCATTTTTGTATACTAACACTTTTGTATTCCGTATTCTAACATCTAACATTATTATACCGTGTATATATACATACTAGTATTAAAATCTCGGTTTCGAATACGTTTAACAATGACGATCGCCTAAAGTCCATCTAATTCCTTTACGAGTAACGACGGAGGTGACGTCCTTTCGAGGAGCGCCCCCCAATGTGCTCAAGGACGTGATGTGATCGTGATCGGTCATAGTTGAACGTATTTGATCCCATTTCCAAGATTAGTGCGGAACCCGTTGACACGAAAACCGACATCACATAATCCGAAAGGATTGGTTTCGATGTCGTGACGTAGAGGGATGCAATTTCGTCACTAATTCAAAAATTTCTAATTTAAACGATAACGTTTTCATAAAAATCCGATAACGGTGTTATAATCGCATGCATACACGATTGTAGCACCGGAAGCCGAATTAAATTCAAATCGTGCAATATTTGTATTTAATTTAGCCGGCCATTGATTTTGGAAAATAAAATGAAACGAGTTATCACTCGTACAAGGGCTACTCGACCGAGTACATAGGCTACTCGATCGAGTAACACCCAAAAATCTGGACAGTAGCTACGTTAAAGACACACTCGACCGAGTCAGGCCATGACTCGATCGAGTGGGTCCTGTAGCCCAGAAAATCGAGAGCTCTAATGCAACATTCGAGCCTCGTCATTCTTTTACGACTTTTAGTCGACACGTGCATAATCAATCACGTAATTCTAATTTTCAAAACTCATGCATGTCACGACACCTAAAGCGATTTTGATCGACGGTCTCGCACTATTAATTTTATGTCGACGACTCTTTAGTCGTATCCGAAACATAATTAATTTAGACTCCATTTCTCGAGGTGATAAGTCGGGACAAGGCATCGAGGTTCGATATCGGGTTAGCACCACGCCTAAGTCTCGAACCTCCGTCCTTTGATTAATATGCAATACAATGCGTAATTAATTAAGGTTCGTCCGTCTATCTAATTCACGATCTAGTGTGCATTTATTATATACGGGTCTTTGACGGGTCGTGTATTTATTTATCACTCTTCTTATTTTATTCGATTATTCTATTTTATTGCTCGTTGTATTGTGAATTCCGGGTTGTATTCCGCCCGTGTAATTTGTAATTTATTTACGAGTTTTCTATTTTCGATGTTTGCCATTTATTTATTTAAATGAACATCACATGCTAAATCATTTCGACCATAATCAAGATGCATTAAATGACGTAGCAAACCAATAATTCACATGCTTTAGCCTGAAAACGCTGTTTGCATATCATTTAATTATTTTACTAGCGCGCGTACACGAACACGAACGATGTCTTAGTAGAGGCCGCCATGTGCGGGCGGGGTTGGGTGTCCTTAGTGGGCTTCCCAACACGTACCCTTACCCCTTACTCAGAACTTTTGGTTTCCGGATGTCCGAAACCCTTGGCGCACGAGAGTCATTTTATATACGAAAGTCGGTGTAAACGGTATCGATATAACAATGCAAAGGGACGAGCCCCATAAACTATGAAGTCGAAGTGGGCTTACTTTGTGTATAGCCCATGACGACATAGAGTGGGCTCGTATGGTTCCGAATAACCACAAAATTCGGTGGCGACTCCATTTTGACTTAAATTTCGAACCCGAGAACAATCTTACCACGAGATTCATTCGCCTACCCAAACCCGCGCGTGATCGCGTCGGGGTGGACCTACGTCATGTCCACATATATATATTATTAAAAGCATTTTTATGCATTTAATTTTTTTCGGCCACGTCGCGGATGGTTTAATTTTTTTTTTACAATTTTTTTTACTTAAATTCAGGGGCGGATCTACGAATCGAAACTATCTAGGGCTAAATTGTTGTCGACAATTTTGTCATGGTTAGGCGTGAAGACGATTTTTTACGAGATACTAGGATTTTCTGAAATTTATATCACTAACTTCTAAAAATAATCTAAAAATTGCAAAATCCACACTCATATAGTCCCTCCCGTCCATTCAATTTTTTACGTGAGGACTGTTTTTGTGAGGAGAAATGGTGGACCTAGGTAAAGAATTGAATAGATGAGAGGGAGCACTCTATAAAATACTTTAAATACGGATCATGTAAGGATGAAAGGTCCTTAATTTTACTAAAAGAATTCATTAGTATACGAGTAAACACAAATTCTTAAATGAGACACTCTCACAATGTTAACGTAAGACCTTTCGTATACGGAGTAAGAGGTAGTTACGAAGTACATTAATCAATATTTAATCATTTAATTAGTTGTTTTATGAGTACAATCTAAATTGACACGGTCTCTTTTTTTTTTTTTTTTTTTTGATGAACGAGGGAACCCGCAGCCGCTACCTTTTTGGTGCGCTCTGGATAAACCCCCGGGTGTACGCATAGCCTACAAACCACGCACACCAAGGTAAACCGCCCGTGGGTGACAGGTTCGAAGTCTAGAGGCATAGTCTCAAGCCCTACAACTCCAACAAGTTCGCGCTTGCAGGGGCTTGAACCTGAGAAAGAGACCTTTTGCATAGTTTAAACTGGAAAAAAAAAACTTATGATCTTCACCATTTTAATACTCTTTCCGTCTCGTTCATTTGTTATTTTTTTTTATTAAAATATTTCTCTTAATGAACATAAAAGGACAACAAATGAACGAGGGACTATAATACATTCTTTTTTGAAAATAAAATTGTAGTGTCAATTTTTTGATACATCCCCTTTCCACTAACCAAATAACAAATCTCCAAATTTTCCCGGCTACTAACATGTGGGCCTACCATATGGACCTACTTTTTGATTATTTAATATATATATTGGTTGTGCATATATCTAAATTACCCATGCATGTTAACTGCAATCAATAGCTATATGTATTAAAAATACTACCATAAAATAGTATAATTAATTGAGTAGATGCTACCATTTTTCTTATACCATAAAATATTATAAATCTTTTTCTATATATCATACTAATTAATCGGTTGATTAATTGACCGTACAATCTAATTTTATATATATTATCATATATTTAACAGTGTACGTAAGGCTAAATATATGTCAAATATATCATATCGTAATATCATATATACCGTGCATCATTAAAAATATACGCTAAATATATGGTAATAATCAATTCGATAAGAATACCGTGTATATAATATAATTATTATACCTTAAAGTCCATATAGAATGCATATATTCCTTACATTATGCATCTATATTATTTTCCGTACATTATGCCATGTAATCCATATATATGCCACAATTATTATATCACATTATATTTCATCTCATATCAAGTTTCATGTAATACCGATAATTGTATTTCTGAGTATCTTTGACAGTATAATATTGAGAAGGTAATAATATACTAGAAATGACATTTTGGTTAATTGAGACTATACTAGAAGATATTATTATAATTAGTTCTATACGATATAATTGTATATCTTTTTTGATTTAAAAATCTCTTTTCCACTAACCAAATAACAATTCTCCAAAATATTCCCGCCTACTACCATATGAGCCTATTTTTGGGCTTATATAATTTGGTTGGGCTTATATCGAAATTATCTGTGCATATTAATTGTAATCATATGCTTTATGTTTAAAAGATACTATCATAAAATAAAATCCCCTATTAACTAAGAGAATAACACCTTATTAAAATGTTCCCTCCAAAATGCATCATGCTTAATCTTCTTTCTATAAAAGAAGACACCACTCCTAGCTAGGTGGCACAACGTGGGAGCTTCATTTGAAAATTAGTCCTTATTTTTAATCTTTTAGAATAATTATGTATATTAGGTTTAGGAATTGAAATGAGATTGTTTAGGGGAGAAGTAATCCCCAACCTTATTAATGATCCCTATTTCGTGAATTGAAATGCCTCATGGGTGAATGTATCATTCTGCCATGGAAAATGCATACATTCATTATTCTTTTATTTTTTTCCCATGCTTCCATTGCATCTACTCCACTATTAAATTATTGCCTATATATTTACTGTGTTTATTCATCAACTTTGCTCTCATCTCAAATACCTTCAAATAGTTCAGTATATTCAAAAATCAAAACAATTCTGAAACTCTACTTACCCTAAAAATATAAACAATAATGATCCTAATTTCTTTGAAATCTCACAATCATCAACTCCGATATCACGAGGAGACCATTAATATGCTAGATCTCATATGTCTATGAGCCTTCACGACGACCACAAGCGCGACTACCACCTCTAATGGAAGGAGATGGGCGGCAGTGGTGGTTCACCTCTATTTGTTGGTTCAATTGTTGATCATTGTCATCATCATGATGGGTTCCTCCAGTACAACAATTTTATAATCTATGTAACCCTAAGCTCAAGGTGAAGAGGATAGATGAAGTTTATGATCAATAAAGATGGAGGTGGGTATCAAAAAGATGAAAATGAGTAATGAAGTAATTATTAGAGGGGTGAATGAGTGGGTTGACGGCAGAACATCCCTATGTTTTAGTAAATTAGGTTAGAAAAGAAAATTACTCATTTTATTTTATTTTTACCATATTAACATAATTAGCACACAAAATAAATTGGTGTAGATTATCACAATGTAATTTATTTTAATGAAATAAATTAGTATTTACTATGGAATACTTTATATTAATTTGTTAGTTTTTAATGTACTCCTAATTAGTAATTTAACAAATGAATTGATAATTTGGTACCCAAGTTGATAATTAGGAATTGGAATACATACTCTATAGTTACAATTCATGTTCACTTATAAGTGAAAATTGAATATTAATATAGTGTTTTTCATCATAAAAAATAGGAGTAGTAATTAATATGGTTTTTGTTATTTGTTGAGGAAAGTTGTTGAAATTTGAAATCCCTCCCGTAATCTAAGTGTTTATTTTTTATTTTTTACAAGGATAATGTATTGCAATAGTTTTTTCTAATACGGAGTACATTTTAATGCTTTTCTTTTCTACTTTAGATTGCATTTAGGAAATTATTATGAAGCCGCTTATTTCAAATCTAAGTGGTGCACTACATGTCTATAACTCTATATTGATGTTATTTTAAAAAAAATCGCATATTAGATGGTCTTATAGAAAGAGTAATACTTTTTCATACTTGCATATTACTTAATTATACTTTATACATAAAAATTACAATCCTACCTTTCCCATTTCTCATTTCCCTTTTATTTTCTAGAGATCTTTTTAGGAGAGGAATTTTTTTTCTAACAATATACGGGAATAAACTTAAACAATAAAAAAATTATAATTAATTATAATTATACAGTAACAAAATTAAAAATACGAAATTAATTCAATATTTATAATAGAAATCTAATTACAAATTAGAAAATATAATTCAAATAATAATACATACAATCAAAAAAAATGAAAGGCAAAACATTAGACTAAAAAAACCGTACAACCCCCACCCCTCCTAAAAGGATAAAACCAATAACTCCTTTCGCCACCGCCCTCCACCGGAAAACTAAATTAACCCTAATTAATTTTGAATTAACCCTCAACTCAATATTATTCTATTAATCCTAAATCAAAATTAATCCTAAATCAAAATTAATACTAATTAATTAAAATTAATTTACGATAAAATATCGATTACCGAATTATGATCCATATTGAATTCGCAAATAGTTGATGGAGTCGGTTTTAGAATTGACGAAAATTAATTAATTTTGATGATAAAACTTAGGGTTTAGTTTTGGAAAAAAAAAATGAAAAGGAGAAAAGGGTAAAATTGGAAGATTTATAAAATTTTAGGGACAATCGAGTAACATACGGGTATGAAAGAATAATTCCGTTGGAGGGTGAATGTAATCAAGACTAATTTATTTTTTTTGGTAAATGGTAAGTATATTAATAACTCAAAAAATCATGTACAATATTCTATGATTCTAGTTACATAATTAGTGTCCCTCTTGTTCATATTCCCAACTCTCAAGTTACGAAAGTAAACTTGCATCTCCTTAATTAAAACAATGCTTATGTAGTTCGGTCTAATCAGCATTCCTTCTATTCGACTCTTATTCCGTTGCTGCCAAATATGATATATCACGGCATTGATAACACCATTAACAAGCGCTCTTTTCAGTTTCGACCCTCGAATCGATATCCTCCACTGATTAGGGATGTACTCCTTCAACTCACATCCCATCCAAGACTCGAGACTCTTAATCAATTTGCTACTGTACGGACAGCAGCAGAAAACGTGCTGCAAATCCTCCGTATGCTGCTCGCAGATGCTGCAACGATCATTACTTACGATGTTCAGCCTGTATAGCCTCTCCTTTGTATTCATAGCGCCCCTTTGATGCAGCCACGCAATAACCCGATGTTTAGGAAGTGTCCACTTACTCCAAATCAGCCTGTACCAGTTATTCTTCTCGTTTTTCCACCTGCACCAATCATATCCCTTCGCTATAGTGTACGGATTAGCCTCAGACCACTCGCCATTCTCCAATCCAGACTTAAAAACGTCTCTTGCCCTGCAAATCTTTCGCCATCCCCACCTAGTATTACTTGTCGGGTTATAATCCAACCACGTCATTCCTTTCAGATAAACAGAATTAATCCACTTTACCCACAGTTTGGACGGATGTGCGACAAACCACCATGCCAATTTTCCGATAGCTTCCTTATTCAAATTACTACTCTGTCTTAAATTAAGACCACCTTCATCATAAGGGACACAAACCTTATCCCAAGCTACCAATGGAGTTCTAGTATACTCAGTCCCTCCTTCCCATAAGAAATTCCGACAAATCGAGTCAATCTGTTTAATCACACCCGTCGGAATTAGAAAAATGGTAGCCCAGTAATTATGTAAGGTGCTTAGAACCGATTTTACCAACACAATTCTTCCGGCATACGACAATTTTCTTGTCCCAAGCTTCCTTATTCTCTCCGTAACAGAATTAATCAGGGGTTGACAGTCCAGGACCGTCAATCTCGAGCTTTTTATGGGAACGCCTAGATATCTGAACGGGAGATGGCTTTCAGCGCAACCCGAAACAGCAAGAATGTCCCTCTTCACTTCAAGTTTAACCCCATTAAAGTACATGTTCGATTTCCCTCGACTCATCATTAGTCCTGATGCAGCTGAAAACGTGGAGAACGTTCGGAGGAGCACCATCATGGACTTCACGTCCCCTTTACTGAACAGCAGGAGATCGTCTGCGAACATAAGGCTCGAGAGCTTTAATTGCTTGCACATAGGATGAAAGGAGAATTCCTCATTCTCTGTAGTATACATCAATAGCCTCGTCAAGTACTCCATACAGATAGTGAATAGCAGCGGAGAGATCGGATCTCCCTGTCTCAGTCCCCTTTTACCGGGAAAGAAGCCAAAATTCTCACCATTTAAGTTCAAAGAGAAGGATGGCGTAGTAACACATTGCATTACTAGAATACGGAACAAATCCGGGAATTGAAGTTGCTCTAGCATTTGATTCAAAAATTCCCACCCAATCGTATCATACGCTTTCTGCGTATCCATTTTGATCAAGCATCTTGCGGAGACCGCACTTCTAGAGTACAACCTGACCAAATCTTGACATATCAAAATGTTTTCCATAATACTCCGCCCTCGTATAAATCCTCCTTGAACCGGAGATATAATGTCAGGTAAGACCTTTGCCAACCTATTACATAATAGCTTCGAGATGCATTTGTAAATTGTATTACAACAAGCAATAGGTCGAAATTGTAGAACAGATGTAGGCCGATCAACTTTGGGAATGAGCGTGATCATAGTCGTATTAATTTGCTTTAGCATCTTCCCCGTTTTAAAGAAATCCTTACCTGCCTCACAAACATCCTCCTCAATAATCGTCCAAGTATCCTTAAAGAATTTGCTTGAGTACCCATCCGGGCCAGGTGCCTTATCATTCGGGATACTAAAAATCGCCTGTTTAATTTCCTCATTTGTAATCGGCTCCAGCAAGATTTCATGGTGTGCAGTTGTATACCTCGCTCCCAATTCCATGATGCTTTGATGTACTCGAACTGTTTCCTTCCTGTCTCCAAGTAGGTGTTTATAATAATCGAGAAACGCATCTTGGACAGTTTTAGGAGAATCTCTCATCGTCCCATTCCTGTCCACCACCTGGGTAACTGTATTAGAAATCCGTCTAGCCTTCAGCGTTCCATGAAAGAACGCTGTGTTGCTATCACCTTCCTTCAGCCAGTGCATCTTCGCTTTCTGTCTGAGAAATGTACTTCTGGCAGCATCTAGTTCCCTGTACGTCGCTGCAGCACTACATTCAGCTTGCACCAGGACAGCATCATCAGGCTTTGCACACAATTGTTTCTGAATATCAATAAGATTCACCTGCGCAATATCTGCCTGGCGTTCAATATCCTGAAAATGGCTTCTGTTCAGTTGCTTTAGAGGACCCTTAAGTCGACGAACCTTAGTAGTCAAGATGAACATCTTCGTGCCCTCCACTGGTTGGCACCAATACTTATCAATAATAGCTCCAAAACTCGGTGCTTGACTCCACATATTGTAATACTTGAAACTTCTGTTACTAGCTTTCTTCCTTTGTATTCCCAACATCAAACAAGGATTATGATCAAATAGTCCTTCCGGTAAAAAATTCGCTCTATAATCATCAAACAAATCGAACCATTCCTGATTCGCCATATCTCTATCCAGTCTACTATAAACTCTAGTCTCAGGGGGCTGTTTGTTAGACCAAGTGAAGAACGCACCATCTGCCGGACAATCCACTAAAGCAATTGAATCAATGCAATGCTGAAAAGGACGAGCTTCATTGATGTTAAATCCTCCTCCAAGTCTCTCTCCCGGATTGAGGACACAGTTAAAGTCCCCTCCAACCCACCAAGCACCCTCAATCTGTTTATGCAGTTGAATCAAATCTTCCCACAAAGGCTCCCTTTCCCCAATTTTATTAAAGGCGTACACAAAAGTCACCTCAAACTTCCTTCCACTTTGCAACTCCTCCACCAAACAGTGTATAAGCTGATCCGTGTACTTCTGTATAAGAACCTCACATTGATTCGGATCCCATAATACCCACACCCTTGCTCCCGGATGAATATGGCTATTAGTTGTCAAACACCATCTATTAAACCTACTGCTTATTGCCTTCCTTTGATTACAAGGCTTTATTTTAGTCTCAAGTAAACCAAAAAGACCTACATTATTATTTACTAAAAATTTAGAAATTTCCTCCAGCTTCCGCCCCCTGTTCATCCCCCTTACATTCCAAAACCCAAAATTCATTTATGTAATTTGGGATTGGAGGTACCTGCCTGACCCGACCAAATATAAGATCCGCCAGTAAGTTTATCCTTAAAAGTAGGGCTCTTTCTCTCCCTACCTTTAGGACTATCCACTGCCAAGTCTATCTCTAGCATGTCATTGTCCTCAGACCTCTGCGTATTAATGGCTGCAGCGACCTCATTGTCTACATCATTGGTTGCATTCTGCTTCTGAGTCTCATACTGCACATAATTAATGATCTTTGCCTGTGGTTCAATAATTGTCACCGTGGGTTCAGTATGTACCGTGTTAGCCTGTTTTTGAACAGGCCTCCACTCTTTCTTCTGACCTCCCTCCTTCGTCACCTGTTTCCCCCTACATTCAGCTTTACCATGCCCCATTCTTTTACAGTGTAGACACTGCACAGGTAGCTAGTCATAATCTACTTTGATGTTCACCACTATGCCCTTCTCATCCTTAAAAGTTATGTTCCTTGGGAAGTCCTGGCCTACTGTCACCTCAAGTAAAATCCTCGCGTAGCCAAGACAATATTTCTGAGCCGTAGCCTCGTCCTTTTTAATATATTTCCCAAGTAAACCAGCAATCTTTGGTAAACTCGTCCCCCAAAACTTCAAGGGCAAATTGTTAAGCCTCGCCCATATTGGCAATACCTTCACATCTTCCTTTTCAAGATCAATGTCAGGTCGCCATGCCTTCAACACCAGTGGCTTGTTATCAAACATATAATATCCTGCTTGTAACACTATATCTCTCATAGCCGAAGTTTGAAATTGTACCAGAAAAACACCATTCGGCATGAACGATACCTTATCAATAACATGATTCTTCCAAATTCTCCTTAAATAACCTTCTAGGACCTGCCAAGGTGGATTCGCACCTACAATAAAACCATAGACGGCACTTTCCCAGTACTCAATTTCCTCTTTGACGTCCTCATTAGACAGTTGCAGTAGTTCAACATGTGACGTACTATCATCAACTATCTTCCCTCTTTTGATGTGAAGCCATGGCCCATTTTCTTCCTCGTCCTCTTCCTGAGGATCCATAGTCTCCTGTGAATTCCTCCCCACAAGACTCAGTCTGTCTACCAAAGGAAAATCCTCGTCATCACCAAGAGCATACGGTGGAACTCCCATGATCTCCTGTAAGGACTTTTCCTTCATGGGCGCATCCACGTCAGGCGTCTTCCTCTCACTTTCATCATTCGAACCCTTCCCCAAAACTGTCTCCTGTCTTCCATTCTTGGTCTTGCGCCTAGTAACGTTAGCGATCGCCGGAGAGCTCGACACGGGTGCCCGGACCATAGTGTCACAGTAGCCGCTCGTCTCCCGTCGTTCTTTTCTCACTAGGGCAAAAAAGTTTTTTAATCAACACTAATTTTGAAATTAGTAAAAATTAATGTATGCAGCAAGCCACTTAAAAAAATAATCTTAATAAATCACACAACATGTTAAATATAACACAGTCTTTGAATATTTTTCTCGCGTTTCCCAATTGTGAACATGTCTCTAGGTTCATTTAATTTTTCTTTTATTTAAGTCTCTACCTACCATTATTATCGTCCTACTTTGTCTACCACATCAATTATTAAAGAGTCTAACTCTTTGAAAACATCACATTTTTTTCTTTCCCGTAAATCTCCTTACCAATAGATCATATACGGAGTAATTAAATGTGGGCAGTTAATTCTAGTGAGTTTTAAAAAAGTACTCCTAAGAGTTATATCGTCTATTTAAAAAATATCGTCTTTATATTACCAATGTTCTTACTATTAAAAATTATTAATCAACTCCATTTTTTTGAACGACCCATAAAAAATACTACTACCAGTCTAACTTATGTTTCCCTTTGGTTTTGGGAGAAAAATATTGGAGTATATATTTTGATTATAATCCAAATATATTATTCCCTCCGTTTTAAAATGTTTACCACATTTCATAAATTTATGCGATAAGTACATATTATTGAAATGAAGCAAATATAAAAAACCCAGTAAGAGTATATATAAATACAAATATTTTATGGAGTATTAATTTAATAAATTCAGTTTGATCTAACGGTGAGAATATATATAAAGAGCTTAACTCTTTGAAAACGTCACATTTTTTCTTTCCCCATAAATCTCCTTACCAATAGATCATATACGGAGTAATTAAATGTGGGCAATTAATTCGAGTGAGTTTTAAAAAAAATACTCCTAAGAGTTATATCGTCTATTTAAAAAAAATATCGTCTTTATATTACCAATGTTCTTACTATTAAAAATTAGGGTTATTTCATGACAATAATACCAACTATAAGGGTGCTTCTTAGATTAATCCCAACTATACGTAATCTCGTTTTAATATGAACTATGTCTTCATTAATCTCTCATTGATATAGGTGACCGGTTACCTGGAAAACCGGTTGAACCTTCCTTTTCAGTTTCGGCTATTGGTTAAATTTTTTTGAAACTTCCCAAAATTCATCTTGCATTTTTTTTTTCTGATTAGTATTGTAGAAGCCATGAAAAAAATGCTTTAATTTTCTTGTTGTTTTGGCTTTCATGAACGACGACGGAACACTCAAGGACCCTAGAAAGTCACAACCGGTCACTATTACCGGTTATAGCAGGTCATAATTTTGCCCATAGCGAAATGGGATTAATGAAGGGATAGTTCATATTAAAACGAGATTACGTATAGTTGGGATTATTCTAAGAAGCCCCCTTATAGTTGATATTATTGTCAGGAAATAACCCTAAAAATTATTAAACAACTCTTTAAAATACTACAACTTCCGAGTCTAACTTATGTTCCCAACGATTTTGGGAGAAAATATTATATATTTTGATTATAATCCAAATATATTATTTCTTCCGTTTTAAAATGTTTACCACATTTCCTAAATTTATGTGAGAAGTACATATTATTTAAATGAAGCAAATATAAAAAAAATCAGTGAGAGTATATATACAAATATTTTATGGAGTATTAATTTAATAAATTCAGTTTGATCCAACGGGTCCAATATATAATGATCCGTTTACGTATTTTTATCTTCTACAAAAAGAACTTAACTCAAATTATAAGTGATATATTAGGTTAACTACTTCACCTTCTTATGATTTTTGTATATGTTACACAACAAGTACATGTGCAAAAATTTTGTAAACCCGTAATATGTCCAACTCATTAATTAGAAATTCTTTTACCATTGACCACTTCTACGCACAACCACACCAAAATAACCTCATTTTTTTGACCTCTCAGTTTTTTACATTCTTTGTCCTTTTTTGAAGTTTAGTGACGGTTCTCTAACCAATAAATATGTAACCTAACATCAATACGTAGCAACGCAAAGATCATACCTTCGTTGTTATATGAATTTGAAATCAAATGGCGCAAATAACATTCGTATTGTCATTACCAAACTACACTTCCAATGTTATTTCTAATTCTGTAACATGTCACGGGTGTCTCACTAATTTTCTTTTTCAAGATTGTGTGCCGGGTTATATTAAAACTACAAATACGTAACTTAACGTCAAGAATTGTGTCAAACACATATTATTTATAACGGGTTATATTATAGGCCTTCTTACCTTTTTGTATGAATTGTGTCAAACACATATTAACACGTACTCATTTCGACGCCATATGTCATTATACTTGAGACATCTACATTTATCATACAGTCTCTCTGAAATTATTATTTACTCACGTGGGTTCTTTGACTTCAATATTGAACACACTATAATAATCATATGCGTCAATATTTACTTCATTTTCCGTTCACCCTCATATGGACTGTAATTTGTCTTTTTGATGCAAAAAAACGCTTCAACCCCGTGAATTTTCACGGGTATTACGCTTTATTTCTAACTTCCTATTATTTTTAAAAAATGTTCACAAACCCGTGACGTGTCACGGGTATTACACTAGTATAGAAATAAATAATGATACTTCATGTATAATAAATAGAACAAAATAATTAAATTTCATGTATAAACGACAATAATACCAACTATAGGGTGTCTTCCCAAAATAATACCAATTTCAATAAATATGAGAATAATACGTATTATTGTAATAGTTAAACAAGAGTAGTATAAGTGACTTTATAACCTGCTACATCAGGTCACCTAATTAATATTTAACCTGCTACTTATCATTCATCCTCCTCCTTAGAACTGGATAACGGGTGAACCGTGTCGGATCAGCTTCGGGTCAAGCCACTTTCGGGTTATAATAATCGGGTTGACTTCGGGTCGGGTCAGATAATTTTGGGTTCAGGTCATTATCGAATTTGCTGTTTCTCAACTTTTTTAGAGATATCGACTTGTTTTCTATAATAATACTCGGGTCAGTTTGGGGTTACCTCGGGTCAATTCGGATTATGGGTCAAAATCAAGTCCTCAATTCGGGTGTCGGGTCGGGTTCGGTTTGGCTTATTCAGGTCGGGTCACTTTTGTCAGGTCTACTCCTTACTTCTCTCCTTCATCCTCTCTCTCCATTACCCTTCATCCTTCTTCAGTTTTTTTTCTCTACGGTACGTTTAAATTAACGTGTTGATTTTGGTGTATAATTGTATTGTTACGGTACGTTTAGATTAATGTGTTGATTTTGGTGTAGAATTGAATTGTTCGCTAGATTGGTGAGTGTGAAGACTTGAAGGAAGAGGAAGATGAAGGACATTAACGATGTTCAATGCCTCGTATACTAAGTAAAGTGAAAAGGAGTGAAGTAATATGAAATAAATTAAAGGCGAAAAAAGAAGGTGAACATGTTCTACCGCTAACTGGTCATCTATACTACTCGGATTTAACTACTCCAAAAATACGTATTATTCTCTGATTTATTAAAATTGATATTATTTTCGAAAGACGCTCTATAGTTGGTATTATTGCCGTTAAATAAAAATAAAGGTGAAAAAGAAAGGTGGAAGGGTTCTACAGGTAACCGGTCACCTATACTATTCTGGTTTAGCTACTCCAATAATACGTATTATTCTCAGATTTATTAAAATTGATACTCCCTCTATCCATTTTTAATCTTCCTACTGTCCTTTTTGGATTGTCCATCTTTAAACTTCCTACTTATAATATTTCCTCTTTTGGTTGATTTTTGTGGTTCATATCATTTCTGACCCCACATTTTCTCTCAACTTTCATTTTCACCACACACTACACTCCACCCTTAATTTTTGTGCCTACTCCCCCATGAAGTTTAAATTTGGATGGAGGGAGTATTATTTTAGGAAGACGCCCAATAGTTGATATTATTGTTGTTAAATAATTAATGGAATGGAGGGAAATTTTTGGGGAAAGTGGAGGGGAAATTTGGGGAAATTGAAGGGAAAATGAGTCAACTATGTGAAAGTCCATCCCCTGCCATGTCACGCCCCAATCAGCAACCAACTAAGCCACGTAACGGACCATTAGACGACTGAATGGTGATTAGGTCACAGTTAGTGGGATTAGTGAAGTACAGGGGTATTAGTAGGGATTTTGCAAACATGAGGGGTATATGGTAGAAAACAAGAAAACACAGGGGTATATCGTAGAAAATCTCTTTATATTATTTGTGATGAATATTTTAAATAAAAGACAACAAATGACCATGACCGAGACCAAAAGAGTATAACACATGAAATATGATAGTCATAGAGGTGGTGATATCAATAGTCTGAAATTCGAACCCTATTAGCATTATAATCATACTCATTACTCTTCTTGAAGAAAAAAAATTTCACTTGTGTCATGACTCATGACCTACCTTACCTTAGCTTATACATAATCCAACACTACACTCTAAAATGAAATTACGTACTCCCTCCGGCCTCCGTCCCTATGAGTTATTTACGTTTGTTTTTTCACACTTATCAATGCACATTTTGTTTCATTCATATATTTATTTAAGTATTATAAAAATTCTAAAAGTTTGATAATCTTAATGTACTTATTAAGGCAATTCAAAAAAGATACTCCATCTGTATCAATAAAAGCTTTCACTTTTTCTTTTTCGTAAATATCTTTGAAAGCTTCTATTTTCTTTTTTGATATCACTTTTCTCTCTTACATAAATAGCCCACCCACTTTACGCACTCTCTACTTTTGAATATTTTATTATTGTCCTCAAAAAATGTACCCTTTTTCAAGTGGAATCTTTCAATGAAAATGGAGGAGTATCACATGACTATGTTTTTTTAAGTTACATATATTAAAGTCTATTTTAGACTCATGAAGAATATCGATTTTTTTTTTTCAAAATAATGCTCACAAATAAATTAATTATTGTTTCGGGTCGGAATAAAAATTAATTATCAAAATGGGGTTGAGGTAGGCTCGGATGCAGGCTCAATTTGGGACGGAGTAAATCCGCCATTAGGAAAGGCGGGTCTTAAAAAATTTAAGTTGGCGAAAAAAAAAAATCTACCCATATATATATATATTTTAGGCTTTTTTCGAGCGATCTCATTGGTCCGTTTAATCAAACCTCAAATTAGGAAAGTATCATAAATAATAAAAAAATCAATTAGAGAATCTTTTTATTATTACTATATTTAATGTATTATATTAATGTGGTATTTTACAATTCTGACAAACATATAGAGTTCATTTTTTTAAAATATTATCGTAAAATAAATTATAAAAATGAAATAATTAGATTCGTGGTAAAAAAATGCTTTCATTAGAGTATAAATTTTATATCATTTGTTTTATATTATGTGATAATTTATAACGTATAACAGTTTTAAAATTATCCCACATTGACAAATTATAATATGATGATGAAATTCTATATATATTATAAATAAAGAGTAATAATTCGTTCTTTGATATGTACTAAAAGTCTTTTGAAACTCAAAAAGAGTTTCTAAGACTATAAACTTAAGTAATTATCCCTACATCGAGAAGATGGATTGATGGAATTCTATATATTATAAATAAGTGTAATCATTCGTGTATGAATAAAAGTTCTTAATTAGAATATATCTAAACTTAAATAAATTTAAGTAAAATTATCCCACATCAAAAAATTATAATAAGGTGAATTTTTTTTATTATATAAATAAGAGTAATTATTCATCCGAAATATATAATAAGATAATCCATAATTTTATACTAAAAGTGGAATATTTTAAACGCTTAAATACAACCCTATGGGTTAAATACCGACAACAAACTTTTGAGTTTTAAAAAAGCTTTTAATATACAAGACTACAAACTTAAAATCATCCCACATTGAAAATTATAGTGAGGTGATGAAATTCTATCCTTCGTATTATAATCAAGAGTAATGTATGATGTTTTTTTAGTTTTAAAAAGAGTTCTTAAGACTATAAGCTTAAGTAAATCATCTCACATCGAAAAAAATTGACGAGCTGATGGAAGATTATAAACTTAAATAAATTATCCCACATCGAAAAGTTATGATAAGTTGATGAATTCTATATTATAAATAAGACAAATAATTTGTTCTTAAATATCAATAAAAAAAATATTTAAGCCTCTTAATAATACTACAAAGTTAAATAAAAGTAATCACACATAGGTGATGAAACTTTATAGTATAAATAAGACTAATCATTCGTTCTTAAATATCAATCAAAAAAATTTGAAGTCTTAAAAAGTCTCTTAATAAGACTACAAACTTAACTAAAATAATCTCACATCGAAAAATTATAATAAGGTGAAACTTAAGTAACACTATTCCACATCCGAAAAATTAAAAAGTTTTATCAAACAAATATGACTAATTATAAATTTTTTTTTTAGACATCAACCAACTTAATTAATTCTCCCACATCGAAAAATTATGATGAGGTTATGAATTTCTGCTAAACAAGAGTAATCATTGTTTTTAATTAAAATATAATTATCCCACATCGAAACAATTAAAATAAGGTACGGTGATGATTCTATATTATAAATAATACAACAAATTTTAGTTAAATTATCTCACATCGACAAATTATAATATGGTTATGGTTCTATATTATAAATAAGACTAATTATTTTTTCATAGATATGATATCAATCAAAATCTTTTGAGTCTTCAAAAAACTCTTAAGACGATGAAATTTTATTGTAAATAAAAATAACAATTTCTCCAAATTATAATGAGGGAATTCTATATATTATAAATAAGAGTAATCATGCATCCGTCTATAAATAAACGTTCTTAATTAGAGTTAGACTATATCTAAACTTAAATAAACTTAAGTAAAATTATCCCTGTAGACACCCACATTTTGACCGCCAGGTGTCTATAGTAGGTCCCGCCAAACACCCAATGATGATAGGACGCAAACGTAATTTAATGGACTCGGATATGGGCTCGAAATCATGGACATTTGGTTTAGGCTTATTACGGAGTACAAATCTTACAAAACCAACCTCAAATCCAGGCCCAGTGGGTCGTTTCGAGTCAAATGAGACTAATTTGGGTCGATTCCGACACCGGGGGTAAAACCGTCTTTTAGCGACCGAGTCAAACTCGGTCAAAGATATTTTTTTCCCGAGTCACTCGAGCTGGCCGTGACATTACACGTCCAGTTCGGACTCAAACACCGCAAAAATCAGCCTCGAATAATATTAAACAAATCCGTTTAAGGATGGAATTCGATCTCAAGTAGGAATTCTATCCGGAAACCGAAACAGTTTACAACCCGAGCTCAGATACTCGGCCAAGACAGCCGAGATATCCCTGTTTCAGCCGAGTTGCTCGGCTTCTTCACCAAGAAACGAGAAGTTTATTCCCTTACGAACTCTCGTATTTTCTGTCCAAACCGGTATTTCTTGCCACACAAGCAAGACTACCTCGACTCCTATAAATAGGACCTCATATTCAACACAAAAGACACATGAATCATCGATCAATACACCATAATTATTAGTCATACACATACTCAATATCTAGCAAAAAATAGTCTCGACAACACGTCCGAAGGAATCCCGAAGTAGCTTCAAAAATCCGACGAAACCAACCCGTCCAAACCGGCCGAACCCGACGCCTCTCACACACATAAATCCGCACCACCTTAACTCACCCGCATCATCTCGACGCTCCCGTGCCTAAGCCACCGTCCGACGAGCCTTATACCGAGAAACTAAAGCATGTAGGTTGAGGGTATAAATTAAACCCGATTCTTCTTCTTTTTCTCTCTCTCTCTCTCTCACGTCTTTCTCCTCTCTTTTCATCCGTCTTTTTTTTTTATTTTATTTTACGGGTTATCGATCGTTTCGCATTATTAATATGGGTCGTTTGTCGCATCATATTTTTATTTATTTTCGATGATAAAAACTATTTTTATAACGTTCTTAAAATACGATACCGATTCTCTAATCGAATATCGTATCTACAAGAACTAAATTAATTAATTTTCGTTGAGGCTCATAAAATCATCACCCTTTTTTTAAACAAAATTTGATGATTTTAAACGCGGAGAGAATTAATATCGTTTTCGTTCAAAAATTCTTTTTTACTTTTTTTCGTTCAAAACAAGTTTTTTTCAAAACTTTTTTATAAAATTATTCCGACTATTAGATATCGATTTCATAATCGAATATCGAATACGACGAATATCGAAAATATAAATCGAGTATAAATTAATCCATAGTTGTACGCGATTTATAAAAATTAACGATTTTTTGAACAAAACAAAAAAACCCGAACAGGCTGTCACGCGAGTCGCACGCCTGTCAGACAACTCGCTCCACAGCCTGCTCGGCCGAGTCCTTTTTTTTTCGTTTCTTCGCTTTTCTATTTTTAATTCTTTTCGAACCTTATATTAAAAGGCGACTTTCGCGACATATTTCAATAAATACTCTTTTTTGACCTCGGTCAACACGTGCTAATCCATCACGTGTCATAAAATCTTTTCTAAAATCATGCATATTATTTTTTTACATCTTTATTCGATTTATTCACCCTTACTAACTCGTTTTCTCGTGTTTGTAGCTTTTTATTTGTTTTTATCGTTTTATTAGACTAAAACGAACACATGCTAAAATAACTTTGACGTTATTAGTTTAACATGCATTAAACGACTTAGCAACCCATTTATTTATTTTTCTCACATGCTTAGGAAAATAATGTTTGCATATCATTCAACCGTCGAACTAACCCGTGTACACAAAAAACGAACGATATCTTAGTAAAGGCCGCTAAGTGCGGCCGGGGTTGGGTGTTCTTAGTGAACTTCCCAACACGTACCCTCACCCCTTACTCAGAACCGTGGTTTCCGGATGTCCGAAACCATTGGCAACGAGAGTCATTCAATATACGATTAACCGCTCCAGTCGGCATCGGTATCGATATGCAAAGGGACGAGCCCAATAAACTCTGACATCGAAAATGGGCCGTATTTTGTATACGGCCCACTACGACATAGAGTGGGCTCGAATGGTTCCGAATAACCACAAAATTCGGTGGCGACTCCTACTTCGATTTAAATTTCAATTTGACCATCTCATATGGAGATTCATTCGCCTCCCCAAACCCGCGCATGGCCGCGTCGGGGTGGACCTATGTCATGTCCACAATTTGGCGACTCCGCTGGGGATCAACTGATGAGTCACTTACCATCGGCATCCCTAGGGTGAGACTCGAAAAGAAATCGTTCGAATAGTAATGTACACGTTTTAGTTCAATGGGCCATGCATAATCCAATCTTTCCCGGGCCGGTTACTTGTGACCGACGTCCCACTATACCACGGTGCGTTCCTACTTGGACCCACTAAAGACTTCGCTGGCGGAACTCGCATGGGTTTTACGGCAGGTTAAGACCAACTCGGCTTAGGAAGACCGTCCTGATTTGCGAGAAAGCTATCGTCGTTGGTATAGACCCTTTTAGACCGACCGAGACTTAGACTAAGAGCATACATGGCGTCATTATACTGTCTCTGTGACTACGTGCTACTTGATCCATGTCTCGTCTTTTCAAAAACCGTCCTTTTCAAAAAACTTGCATCTTTTTCAAAAACCTATCCATTTTTTAAAACCCGGAAAGCTACCGAATTTAGGACTTATGATTTTGACTCAAAATAGCATATTTTTAGCCGGTATGCTGTCCAAACCTTTTCAAAAATTCAAAATCTCGGCCCGATAAACCTTTTTTCCGATTTTCAAAAAAAATATCGGGTCGTCCAACCCGACTTTGCTCGGTTTTCAAATTCAAATCCTCTTTTCAAACCTTCTTCTTCTTAGGACTTCCCGTATTTAGCAGTGTCGGGTCTTGTCATAAGTTGTTAAGAGTCCATAGCGTCGAAACTCCGTCGATCTTATATCACGGGTTTCCACCCCATCCCAGTCCGCCTTACTTGTCAAGGCACGGCCCACCTACGTAGGACAAACTCCTACAAAGGGAAGCCCATTTACACAATCGAGTCCAAAGTCTGGGAATTAGCTCACACGTAGGTCTTTCTTCACACGGGACTAGGCCCACTTTTGCCAAATCCTAAAGAAAGCCCACCGTCCATGAGTCACCCGTCTAGGAGTTGGTTTTTAGTCCGTTTCCGAGTCTAGTCGTTTTCTCGGGATGCACCTTTCAATCTGGGTCCGATTCTGATTACACGGTGTTCTTACAGACAGGCCACCTCACACCCGAACCATGACTAAGGACGCTATTGATCAACTGAACACCTCGTTGTCCAAGATCCAAGAGCAACTTGACCGAATTAGGGGTGATCAGATCGCCATTGTTACCCGGGTTAGCGCCATCGAACAGGACAAGCCCAAGGGCAGGGATGAAGCTCATGGGCCATTAGCCGAATTGACTAGCGCAGTCCTCAAACTGCAAGAGCAGGTCCATTTGTCGACCTACAACTCGATCCATACGGAGAAAGCTCGAACCTATTCTCCCCTGACCGACCAACTGCCTGCCAATCTCAACTTGACAGGCCTCCCGATGTTCGACGGAACCGAAGACCCGGTATTACATATCCGGGCCTTCAAAGAATTTATGGCCCTAAAAGGAGTCAAGTCAGATATGTTCAAGCATCTGTTTGCCTCCTCGCTAGAGAAGCATCCGAAAGCCTGGTTCTATAGGCTCGATTCCAAGAAATATAAGTCTTGGGATGACGTAGCAACGGAATTCGCCCAGAACTACGCCGACAATGCGGAGATCCAAACCACGATGCGCACCCTGGAAGTAATGGCCCAGGAGCCAAAGGAAGGGTTTACAAAGTACCTTCAGCGCTGGAGGGCTGAAAGTGTTAAACTGGTCGACAAGCCCAGTGAAAAAGTCCTAGTTGAAGCCTTTGTCAAGAATCTCTTGCCCGCCTACCGGATCCATCTCCGGTACGCCATCATACCTAGCTTCGCGGTCCTAACTGAAATGGGAACGAGAATTGTGGATGATCTAAGGATGGAAAGCCTCACTAAGGCCTCCACCAAGGGATACCAAGGGGCCAGCTCATCAACAAGCAAGCCTGCATCCGCCGCTGCTACTCGTAGCATTTTTGACGAGGTGAACCTACTTGATAACCCGTCCAAGAAGAATGCGCTACCCCGGGTGTTCACCGACATAGGTACTACTTATGCAAATGCCTTACAAAGGCTTTCATCAAAAGGCCTCATCGCCCCGATAGGCCCAACACCTGATCCTCCAGTTGAGCGTCGCTCTAAATTCTACGACGCCCAAGCCTACTGCAAATACCATCAGGGTAAGGGACATGATACCGAGAAATGTTGGAAGCTAAAGCATCTTATCCAGGATCTCATTGAAAGCGGGAAAATCCCCCTACCTGGAGGTAAGTTCAACAACAAAGACAACCCGTTGGCCACCCACACTATCTTCTCCGGGGAAGTCATAGACTGCTCACATCTCATTTCCCCGTTTATCCCACAAATCAATGGGATCTGGTGTGACGATGAAGACGACGTCTATCTTACTAAGGGAGAAGCAGTCCCTATCACGTCCGAGGAGATCCAGAAGGTTAAGTCCAAAGCCTTAACCAGCAGTCATGCCCTCATCATCACTGAACCACTGCCCAAAACGGAGTTTGTCCCGGAAGAGCCGCCAACTACTGAAAAGGCTCTAGTAAAGCAGCTGAGCAAGACTCGAGTTGACCTCTCTATATGGCAACTCCTAGTTAGCTCTCAGGAACATCGAGAGGCACTCACTAAGGCCCTCGACCAAGTCAAGATCAACTCTATGGCTACACTAGCTGAAATGGTAGCCACGGTTTTGCCCCACCTAAAGGGGAAAGCTAAAGAAGAAGGCCCACTCATCACCTCCTCTAATGCTGATCTGCCATCATTTGGGCCAACCCACAACATGGCTCTCTACATCACGGTAATCTGCCGTGGAAAATATCTGCCAATGACCCTTATTGACGACGGGTCTGCAGCCAACGTCCTCCCCTTGAGGACCGCCAAAGCCCTCGGTATCACCGAGGCCGACTACATTCCTACAACTCAAACTATTCAGGATTTCGACAGAAGTCCAAAGTCCGTAGCCGGGGCCGTAAAACTCACTATCATAACAGGCCCAATAGAAAAAGAGTTGGAATTTCAAGTGATTGACGTAACCTCTTCCTTTAACCTTCTTCTAGGAAGACCCTGGATCCACTCGACCAGGGCTGTGTCCTCCACTCTGCATCGGAAAATCAAGCTACCTTTGCACGATACTGTCATCACTCTAGAAGCCACACCTATGACTGTGGCTAACTACAACACCTCGGGCCGCACCGATCTTTGGGGGTTCGACTTTATAGGGGCCATCGAAGAAGAATACCTTTTCCGACCCTAATTTACGGTTAGCATGGATCGGATGTTACAAAATCTGGGCTTCCTACCAGGGGTCACATCAAGGCCCGATCTCCCTGCAGGAAAAATCCTTGAAGTCCTTGACAACGGGAGAATTCAAACCGGTCTGGGCTACACCTTAACCCCGGAAAATATGGGCCAAACCGGAACCGGTAAAGTCGTCTTCGTCACGCCGGTGTTCGAGTCCATCCAAACGGGCCTATACCGGCCCCCAACCACACACCCTGGGACCCACTTGGCCCAGGTCTGCAATTACATACCCGACGACATCTTCGCCCTCGTCCAGTCCGAAGATGCTAAGAATGCTGAGCCCGAACTGGGGCTACTTTTTGGGGAGGAGCTCGCGACCCCGACGCCGAAGGAGGAGCTAGTCAGCCTCATTCTCCGCAGCCGCACCTTCGATCCATCCAAACTGATCTCGGATGTTGGATCCGGGACAGGTAAGAGAGCCTGGAGAAAGACTGTCAAGTGGACTGACAGTCAGGGAAGGACTTTCAAGCTGATCACAGGGGAAGGAGAAATGCCAGAATCTGAGTCTGAGTCAGAGTCAGAGTCCGAGTCAGAGTCTGAGATCGAGTCTAGTGAGTCTGGTGCTAGGGTCAGTCCTGTAACTCCCCCTCTCCCTTTAGCTTTTCCTGGTGCTTCGGGGTCTGTCCCGGGCACCCTACCTATCCCGCCACTGACTAGCGATCAGATGGCAGCTCTTTTCGAGCTTTTCTCTCAATTTATGAATAATAACAACCGTTCTGCTTACGACTTATCTCGTTTTCAAAAATTCCTAAATTTTCAAAATATCCTGTGCAATGACATTTAGAAACCCGACGAACAGGTATCCTTACCTCCGCATCTGATCGAGCAACTAGAGCAAAGGGAATCCCGCAATCCGGTAATCGAAGAAACCGAATCCATCAACGTGGGAACAACCTTAGAGCCTCAGATACTTAAGATAGGGTTATCTCTAGATCCCGGGGAGAAACAACAATTCATCGATCTCCTTCAAGAATTCAAAGACGTCTTCGCATGGTCCTACAAGGACATGCCAGGGATAGACCGCGAAATAGCCGAGCACCATATACCGATCAAGGAAGGGTTCAAGCCGGTTAAGCAGAAAGTCCGACGATGAGGCCCGAATGGTCTCTCAAGGTCAAGGAGGAAGTCGACAAACAATTCAAGGCTGGGTTCATACGAGTCTCCGAGTATCCAGATTGGGTTGCAAACATCGTGCCAGTCCCTAAGAAAGACGGTAAGGTACGTGTCTGTGTGGACTTTCGGGATCTTAACAGGGCGAGCCCGAAAGACGATTTCCCGTTACCACACATCGATATACTGGTGGATAACACAGCTGACCATGCCCTTCTATCATTCATGGACGGGTATGCCGGGTACAATCAAATAAAAATGGCAGAGGAAGATATGGATAAGACCACCTTCATTACACCTTGGAGTACTTATTCCTATACCGTCATGCCATTTGGTCTCATTAATGCCGGGGCCACCTATCAACGAACCGCCACAACTTTATTACATGATATGATGCATAAGGAAGTGGATGTCTACGTTGACGATATGATCGTCAAATCCAAGCACAGGGACGGTCACATCACCGCCCTGAGAAGATTTTTCACCCGATTACGCAAATACAACATGAGACTAAACCCTCAGAAATGCAGTTTCGGAGTAACCTCTGGCTAATTACTGGGTCACATCGTCAGCCAACGCGGTATCGAAGTCGATCCAGCTAAAATCAAGGCCATCACCGAGATGCAACCTCCTAAGACCGAAAAGGAGATAAGAGGTTTTCTCGGAAAAGTCCAATACATCAGCAGGTTCATTTCAAAACTAACCATGGTGTGTGAACCGATCTTCAAAAAGCTGAAAATAAGGGAACGGTTACTATGGGACGACAAGTGTCAAGCAGCCTTTGACCGAATCAAAGAAATCTTGTCTTCACCGCCGGTCCTGATGCCACCTCAGCACGGTTTACCTTTGTCGTTGTACCTAACCACGACAGATACAGCCATGGGGGCTATGTTAGCTCAAACGGTCCACTCCGAAGAACGATCGATATACTACATCAGCAAAAAGTTTTTAGAGTACGAGTGTAAGTACACCATGCTCGAAAAGACGTGTTTAGCACTGGTCTGGGCCACTAAAAATCTCCGATATTACATGCTCAGCTATGAGGTACAGGTACTGTCAAGGATGGATCCGATCAAGTATCTTTTCGAAAAGCCCATTCTCAACGGCAGAATATCAAGATGGACCCTGATGCTGGCAGAATTCGATCTAAAGTTCGTACCATTGAAAGCCATCAAAGGCCGAGTAGTAGCCGAATTTCTCGCTGACAGTCCCGTAACCGAGGATGGACACATCGACACTTGGTCCTTCCCGGATGAAGATATTTTCCATACTGACACCGAGACATGGGATTTATACTTCGACGGAGCATCCAACTTCCGAGGATTTGGAGTCGGAATCCTCCTAATCTCGCCAAGAGGGGAACATACTCCCGTGTCTATCAAATTGGACTTTGACGTCACCAATAACGCTGCTGAGTATGAAGCATGTATCCACGGGTTACAAACCGCCGCCGATTTAGGGGTCACAAACCTCCGAGTACACGGCGACTCATCACTGGTCATTAACCAAGCGCTCCAAAAATGGAAAACCCGAAATGCCAATCTCGTGGCCTACCAGACACGAGTAAGGGATCTCGAGAAACAATTCCAAAAGGTAGAATATATATATCTGCCTCGGGAAGAAAATCAGTTCGCAGATGCACTTTCAAAACTGGCATCTTTACTAAATATTCCCGATCATATGACCAACATGCCGATCTGCGTCGAAAGACGGTCCGAGCCGGCATATATCCATGATATCGAGGATATCGAAATACCCGATCCCGAGCCGTGGTACAAGGCGATCCAGATGTATTTGACAACCGGGGAGTATCCACCCGGGGTCGACAATCGAGCCAAAAAGGCCTTGCGTAGGTTGGCGACCCAATTCATCCGTACTGACGACGGACAACTCTACAAAAAGACACCGCAGAGGGCTCTCCTTTTATGTGTCGACAAGGGTAATGATGAAAAGGTCATGGCCGAAGTACATGACGGCGAGTAATATATAATTAGGTGAATTTTTTTTATTATATAAATAAGAGTAATTATTCATCCGAAATATATAATAAGATAATCCATAATTTTATACTAAAAGTGGAATATTTTAAACGCTTAAATACAACCCTATGGGTTAAATACCGACAACAAACTTTTGAGTTTTAAAAAAGCTTTTAATATACAAGACTACAAACTTAAAATCATCCCACATTGAAAATTATAGTGAGGTGATGAAATTCTATCCTTCGTATTATAATCAAGAGTAATGTATGATGTTTTTTTAGTTTTAAAAAGAGTTCTTAAGACCATAAGCTTAAGTAAATCATCTCACATCGAAAAAAATTGACGAGCTGATGGAAGATTATAAACTTAAATAAATTATCCCACATCGAAAAGTTATGATAAGTTGATGAATTCTATATTATAAATAAGACAAATAATTTGTTCTTAAATATCAATAAAAAAAATATTTAAGCCTCTTAATAATACTACAAAGTTAAATAAAAATAATCACACATAGGTGATGAAACTTTATAGTATAAATAAGACTAATCATTCGTTCTTAAATATCAATCAAAAAAATTTGAAGTCTTAAAAAGTCTCTTAATAAGACTACAAACTTAACTAAAATAATCTCACATCGAAAAATTATAATAAGGTGAAACTTAAGTAACACTATTCCACATCCGAAAAATTATAAAGTTTTATCAAACAAATATGACTAATTATAATTTTTTTTTTTAGACATCAACCAACTTAATTAATTCTCCCACATCGAAAAATTATGATGAGGTTATGAATTTCTGCTAAACAAGAGTAATCATTGTTTTTAATTAAAATATAATTATCCCACATCGAAACAATTAAAATAAGGTACGGTGATGATTCTATATTATAAATAATACAACAAATTTTAGTTAAATTATCTCACATCGACAAATTATAATATGGTTATGGTTCTATATTATAAATAAGACTAATTATTTTTTCATAGATATGATATCAATCAAAATCTTTTGAGTCTTCAAAAAACTCTTAAGACGATGAAATTTTATTGTAAATAAAATTAACAATTTCTCCAAATTATAATGAGGGAATTCTATATATTATAAATAAGAGTAATCATGCATCCGTCTATAAATAAACGTTCTTAATTAGAGTTAGACTATATCTAAACTTAAATAAACTTAAGTAAAATTATCCCTGTAGACACCCACATTTTGACCGCCAGGTGTCTATAGTAGGTCCCGCCAAACACCCAATGATGATAGGACGCAAACGTGCTTTAATGGACTCGGATATGGGCTCGAAATCATGGACATTTGGTTTAGGCTTATTACGGAGTACAAATCTTACATAACCAACCTCAAATCCAGGCCCAGTGGGTCGTTTCGAGTCAAATGAGACTAATTTGGGTCGATTCCGACACCGGGGGTAAAACCGTCTTTTAGCGACCGAGTCAAACTCGGTCAAAGATATTTTTTTCCCGAGTCACTCGAGCTGGCCGTGACATTACACGTCCAGTTCGGACTCAAACACCGCAAAAATCAGCCTCGAATAATATTAAACAAATCCGTTTAAGGATGGAATTCGATCTCAAGTAGGAATTCTATCCGGAAACCGAAACAGTTTACAACCCGAGCTCAGATACTCGGCCAAGACAGCCGAGATATCCCTGTTTCAGCCGAGTTGCTCGGCTTCTTCACCAAGAAACGAGAAGTTTATTCCCTTACGAACTCTCGTATTTTCTGTCCAAACCGGTATTTCTTGCCACACAAGCAAGACTACCTCGACTCCTATAAATAGGACCTCATATTCAACACAAAAGACACATGAATCATCGATCAATACACCATAATTATTAGTCATACACATACTCAATATCTAGCAAAAAATAGTCTCGACAACACGTCCGAAGGAATCCCGAAGTAGCTTCAAAAATCCGACGAAACCAACCCGTCCAAACCGGCCGAACCCGACGCCTCTCACACACATAAATCCGCACCACCTTAACTCACCCGCATCATCTCGACGCTCCCGTGCCTAAGCCACCGTCCGACGAGCCTTATACCGAGAAACTAAAGCATGTAGGTTGAGGGTATAAATTAAACCCGATTCTTCTTCTTTTTCTCTCTCTCTCTCACGTCTTTCTCCTCTCTTTTCATCCGTCTTTTTTTTTATTTTATTTTACGGGTTATCGATCGTTTCGCATTATTAATATGGGTCGTTTGTCGCATCATATTTTTATTTATTTTCGATGATAAAAACTATTTTTATAACGTTCTTAAAATACGATACCGATTCTCTAATCGAATATCGTATCTACAAGAACTAAATTAATTAATTTTCGTTGAGGCTCATAAAATCATCACCCTTTTTTTAAACAAAATTTGATGATTTTAAACGCGGAGAGAATTAATATCGTTTTCGTTCAAAAATTCTTTTTTACTTTTTTTCGTTCAAAACAAGTTTTTTTCAAAACTTTTTTATAAAATTATTCCGACTATTAGATATCGATTTCATAATCGAATATCGAATACGACGAATATCGAAAATATAAATCGAGTATAAATAAATCCATAGTTGTACGCGATTTATAAAAATTAACGATTTTTCGAACAAAACAAAAAAACCCGAACAGGCTGTCACGCGAGTCGCACGCCTGTCAGACAACTCGCGCCACAGCCTGCTCGGCCGAGTCCTTTTTTTTTTCGTTTCTTCGCTTTTCTATTTTTAATTCTTTTCGAACCTTATATTAAAAGGCGACTTTCGCGACATATTTCAATAAATACTCTTTTTTGACCTCGGTCAACACGTGCTAATCCATCACGTGTCATAAAATCTTTTCTAAAATCATGCATATTATTTATTTACATCTTTATTCGATTTATTCACCCTTACTAACTCGTTTTCTCGTGTTTGTAGCTTTTTATTTGTTTTTATCGTTTTATTAGACTAAAACAAACTCACATGCTAAAATAACTTTGACGTTATTAGTTTAACATGCATTAAACGACTTAGCAACCCATTTATTTATTTTTCTCACATGCTTAGGAAAATAATGTTTGCATATCATTCAACCGTCGAACTAACCCGTGTACACAAAAAACGAACGATATCTTAGTAAAGGCCGCTAAGTGCGGACGGGGTTGGGTGTTCTTAGTGAACTTCCCAACACGTACCCTCACCCCTTACTCAGAACCGTGGTTTCCGGATGTCCGAAACCATTGGCAACGAGAGTCATTCAATATACGATTAACCGCTCCAGTCGGCATCGGTATCGATATGCAAAGGGTCAAGCCCAATAAACTCTGACATCGAAAATGGGCCGTATTTTGTATACGGCCCACTACGACATAGAGTGGGCTCGAATGGTTCCGAATAACCACAAAATTCGGTGGCGACTCCTACTTCGATTTAAATTTCAATTTGACCATCTCATATGGAGATTCATTCGCCTCCCCAAACCCGCGCGTGGCCGCGTCGGGGTGGACCTATGTCATGTCCACAATTTGGCGACTCCGCTGGGGATCAACTGATGAGTCACTTACCATCGGCATCCCTAGGGTGAGACTCGAAAAGAAATCGTTCGAATAGTAATGTACACGTTTTAGTTCAATGGGCCATGCATAATCAAATCTTTCCCGGGCCGGTTACTTGTGACCGACGTCCCACTATACCACGGTGCGTTCCTACTTGGACCCACTAAAAACTTCGCTGGCGGAACTCGCATGGGTTTTACGGCAGGTTAAGACCAACTCGGCTTAGGAAGACCGTCCTGATTTGCGAGAAAGCTATCGTCGTTGGTATAGACCCTTTTAGACCGACCGAGACTTAGACTAAGAGCATACATGGCGTCATTATACTGTCTCTGTGACTACGTGCTACTTGATCCATGTCTCGTCTTTTCAAAAACCGTCCTTTTCAAAAAACTTGCATCTTTTTCAAAAACCTATCCATTTTTCAAAACCCGGAAAGCTACCGAATTTAGGACTTATGATTTTGACTCAAAATAGCATATTTTTAGCCGGTATGCTGTCCAAACCTTTTCAAAAATTCAAAATCTCGGCCCGATAAACCTTTTTTCCGATTTTCAAAAAAAATATCGGGCCGTCCAACCCGACTTTGCTCGATTTTCAAATTCAAATCCTCTTTTCAAACCTTCTTCTTCTTAGGACTTCCCGTATTTAGCAGTGTCGGGTCTTGTCATAAGTTGTTAAGAGTCCATAGCGTCGAAACTCCGTCGATCTTATATCACGGGTTTCCACCCCATCCCAGTCCGCCTTACTTGTCAAGGCACGGCCCACCTACGTAGGACAAACTCCTACAAAGGGAAGCCCATTTACACAATCGAGTCCAAAGTCTGGGAATTAGCTCACACGTAGGTCTTTCTTCACACGGGACTAGGCCCACTTTTGCCAAATCCTAAAGAAAGCCCACCGTCCATGAGTCACCCGTCTAGGAGTTGGTTTTTAGTCCGTTTCCGAGTCTAGTCGTTTTCTCGGGATGCACCTTTCAATCTGGGTCCGATTCTGATTACACGGTGTTCTTACAGACAGGCCACCTCACACCCGAACCATGACTAAGGATGCTATTGATCAACTGAACACCTCGTTGTCCAAGATCCAAGAGCAACTTGACCGAATTAGGGGTGATCAGATCGCCATTGTTACCCGGGTTAGCGCCATCGAACAGGACAAGCCCAAGGACAGGGATGAAACTCATGGGCCATTAGCCGAATTGACTAGCGCAGTCCTCAAACTGCAAGAGCAGGTCCATTTGTCGACCTACAACTCGATCCATACGGAGAAAGCTCGAACCTATTCTCCCCTGACCGACCAACTGCCTGCCAATCTCAACTTGACAGGCCTCCCGATGTTCGACGGAACCGAAGACCCGGTATTACATATCCGGGCCTTCAAAGAATTTATGGCCCTAAAAGGAGTCAAGTCAGATATGTTCAAGCATCTGTTTGCCTCCTCGCTAGAGAAGCATCCGAAAGCCTGGTTCTATAGGCTCGATTCCAAGAAATATAAGTCTTGGGATGACGTAGCAACGGAATTCGCCCAGAACTACGCCGACAATGCGGAGATCCAAACCACGATGCGCACCCTGGAAGTAATGGCCCAGGAGCCAAAGGAAGGGTTTACAAAGTACCTTCAGCGCTGGAGGGCTGAAAGTGTTAAACTGGTCGACAAGCCCAGTGAAAAAGTCCTAGTTGAAGCCTTTGTCAAGAATCTCTTGCCCGCCTACCGGATCCATCTCCGGTACGCCATCATACCTAGCTTCGCGGTCCTAACTGAAATGGGAACGAGAATTGTGGATGATCTAAGGATGGAAAGCCTCACTAAGGCCTCCACCAAGGGATACCAAGGGGCCAGTTCATCAACAAGCAAGCCCGCATCCGCCGCTGCTACTCGTAGCATTTTTGACGAGGTGAACCTACTTGATAACCCGTCCAAGAAGAATGCGCTACCCCGGGTGTTCACCGACATAGGTACTACTTATGCAAATGCCTTACAAAGGCTTTCATCAAAAGGCCTCATCGCCCCGATAGGCCCAACACCTGATCCTCCAGTTGAGCGTCGCTCTAAATTCTACGACGCCCAAGCCTACTGCAAATACCATCAGGGTAAGGGACATGATACCGAGAAATGCTGGAAGCTAAAGCATCTTATCCAGGATCTCATTGAAAGCGGGAAAATCCCCCTACCTGGAGGTAAGTTCAACAACAAAGACAACCCGTTGGCCACCCACACTATCTTCTCCGGGGAAGTCATAGACTGCTCACATCTCATTTCCCCGTTTATCCCACAAATCAATGGGATCTGGTGTGACGATGAAGACGACGTCTATCTTACTAAGGGAGAAGCAGTCCCTATCACGTCCGAGGAGATCCAGAAGGTTAAGTCCAAAGCCTTAACCAGCAGTCATGCCCTCATCATCACTGAACCACTGCCCAAAACGGAGTTTGTCCCGGAAGAGCCGCCAACTACTGAAAAGGCTCTGGTAAAGCAGCTGAGCAAGACTCGAGTTGACCTCTCTATATGGCAACTCCTAGTTAGCTCTCAGGAACATCGAGAGGCACTCACTAAGGCCCTCGACCAAGTCAAGATCGACTCTATGGCTACACCAGCTGAAATGGTAGCCACGGTTTTGCCCCACCTAAAGGGGAAAGCTAAAGAAGAAGGCCCACTCATCACCTCCTCTAATGCTGATCTGCCATCATTTGGGCCAACCCACAACATGGCTCTCTACATCACGGTAATCTGCCGTGGAAAATATCTGCCAATGACCCTTATTGACGACGGGTCTGCAGCCAACGTCCTCCCCTTGAGGACCGCCAAAGCCCTCGGTATCACCGAGGCCGACTACATTCCTACAACTCAAACTATTCAGGATTTCGACAGAAGTCCAAAGTCCGTAGCCGGGGCCGTAAAACTCACTATCATAACAGGCCCAATAGAAAAAGAGTTGGAATTTCAAGTGATTGACGTAACCTCTTCCTTTAACCTTCTTCTAGGAAGACCCTGGATCCACTCGACCAGGGCTGTGTCCTCCACTCTGCATCGGAAAATCAAGCTACCTTTGCACGATACTGTCATCACTCTAGAAGCCACACCTATGACTGTGGCTAACTACAACACCTCGGGCCGCACCGATCTTTGGGGGTTCGACTTTATAGGGGCCATCGAAGAAGAATACCTTTTCCGACCCTAATTTACGGTTAGCATGGATCGGATGTTACAAAATCTGGGCTTCCTACCAGGGGTCACATCAAGGCCCGATCTCCCTGCAGGAAAAATCCTTGAAGTCCTTGACAACGGGAGAATTCAAACCGGTCTGGGCTACACCTTAACCCCGGAAAATATGGGCCAAACCGGAACCGGTAAAGTCGTCTTCGTCACGCCGGTGTTCGAGTCCATCCAAACGGGCCTATACCGGCCCCCAACCACACACCCTGGGACTCACTTGGCCCAGGTCTGCAATTACATACCCGACGACATCTTCGCCCTCGTCCAGTCCGAAGATGCTAAGAATGCTGAGCCCGAACTGGGGCTACTTTTTGGGGAGGAGCTCGCGACCCCGACGCCGAAGGAGGAGCTAGTCAGCCTCATTCTCCGCAGCCGCACCTTCGATCCATCCAAACTGATCTCGGATGTTGGATCCGGGACAGGTAAGAGAGCCTGGAGAAAGACTGTCAAGTGGACTGACAGTCAGGGAAGGACTTTCAAGCTGATCACAGGGGAAGGAGAAATGCCAGAATCTGAGTCTGAGTCAGAGTCCGAGTCAGAGTCTGAGATCGAGTCTAGTGAGTCTGGTGCTAGGGTCAGTCCTGTAACTCCCCCTCTCCCTTTAGCTTTTCCTGGTGCTTCGGGGTCTGTCCCGGGCACCCTACCTATCCCGCCACTGACTAGCGATCAGATGGCAGCTCTTTTCGAGCTTTTCTCTCAATTTATGAATAATAACAACCGTTCTGCTTACGACTTATCTCGTTTTCAAAAATTCCTAAATTTTCAAAATATCCTGTGCAATGACATTTAGAAACCCGACGAACAGGTATCCTTACCTCCGCATCTGATCGAGCAACTAGAGCAAAGGGAATCCCGCAATCCGGTAATCGAAGAAACCGAATCCATCAACGTGGGAACAACCTTAGAGCCTCAGATACTTAAGATAGGGTTATCTCTAGATCCCGGGGAGAAACAACAATTCATCGATCTCCTTCAAGAATTCAAAGACGTCTTCACATGGTCCTACAAGGACATGCCAGGGATAGACCGCGAAATAGCCGAGCACCATATACCGATCAAGGAAGGGTTCAAGCCGGTTAAGCAGAAACTCCGACGATGAGGCCCGAATGGTCTCTCAAGGTCAAGGAGGAAGTCGACAAACAATTCAAGGCTGGGTTCATACGAGTCTCCGAGTATCCAGATTGGGTTGCAAACATCGTGCCAGTCCCTAAGAAAGACGGTAAGGTACGTGTCTGTGTGGACTTTCGGGATCTTAACAGGGCGAGCCCGAAAGACGATTTCCCGTTACCACACATCGATATACTGGTGGATAACACAGCTGACCATGCCCTTCTATCATTCATGGACGGGTATGCCGGGTACAATCAAATAAAAATGGCAGAGGAAGATATGGATAAGACCACCTTCATTACACCTTGGAGTACTTATTGCTATACCGTCATGCCATTTGGTCTCATTAATGCCGGGGCCACCTATCAACGAACCGCCACAACTTTATTACATGATATGATGCATAAGGAAGTGGATGTCTACGTTGACGATATGATCGTCAAATCCAAGCACAGGGACGGTCACATCACCGCCCTGAGAAGATTTTTCACCCGATTACGCAAATACAACATGAGACTAAACCCTCAGAAATGCAGTTTCGGAGTAACCTCTGGCTAATTACTGGGTCACATCGTCAGCCAACGCGGTATCGAAGTCGATCCAGCTAAAATCAAGGCCATCACCGAGATGCAACCTCCTAAGACCGAAAAGGAGATAAGAGGTTTTCTCGGAAAAGTCCAATACATCAGCAGGTTCATTTCAAAACTAACCATGGTGTGTGAACCGATCTTCAAAAAGCTGAAAATAAGGGAACGGTTACTATGGGACGACAAGTGTCAAGCAGCCTTTGACCGAATCAAAGAAATCTTGTCTTCACCGCCGGTCCTGATGCCACCTCAGCACGGTTTACCTTTGTCGTTGTACCTAACCACGACAGATACAGCCATGGGGGCTATGTTAGCTCAAACGGTCCACTCCGAAGAACGAGCGATATACTACATCAGCAAAAAGTTTTTAGAGTACGAGTGTAAGTACACCATGCTCGAAAAGACGTGTTTAGCACTGGTCTGGGCCACTAAAAATCTCCGATATTACATGCTCAGCTATGAGGTACAGGTACTATCAAGGATGGATCCGATCAAGTATCTTTTCGAAAAGCCCATTCTCAACGGCAGAATATCAAGATGGACCCTGATGCTGGCAGAATTCGATCTAAAGTTCGTACCATTGAAAGCCATCAAAGGCCGAGTAGTAGCCGAATTTCTCGCTGACAGTCCCGTAACCGAGGATGGACACATCGACACTTGGTCCTTCCCGGATGAAGATATTTTCCATACTGACACCGAGACATGGGATTTATACTTCGACGGAGCATCCAACTTCCGAGGATTTGGAGTCGGAATCCTCCTAATCTCGCCAAGAGGGGAACATACTCCCGTGTCTATCAAATTGGACTTTGACGTCACCAATAACGCTGCTGAGTATGAAGCATGTATCCACGGGTTACAAACCGCCGCCGATTTAGGGGTCACAAACCTCCGAGTACACGGCGACTCATCACTGGTCATTAACCAAGCGCTCCAAAAATGGAAAACCCGAAATGCCAATCTCGTGGCCTACCAGGCACGAGTAAGGGATCTCGAGAAACAATTCCAAAAGGTAGAATATATATATCTGCCTCGGGAAGAAAATCAGTTCGCAGATGCACTTTCAAAACTGGCATCTTTACTAAATATTCCCGATCATATGACCAACATGCCGATCTGCATCGAAAGACGGTCCGAGCCGGCATATATCCATGATATCGAGGATATCGAAATACTCGATCCCGAGCCGTGGTACAAGGCGATCCAGATGTATTTGACAACCGGGGAGTATCCACCCGGGGCCGACAATCGAGCCAAAAAGGCCTTGCGTAGGTTGGCGACCCAATTCATCCGTACTGACGACGGACAACTCTACAAAAAGACACCGCAGAGGGCTCTCCTTTTATGTGTCGACAAGGGTAATGATGAAAAGGTCATGGCCGAAGTACATGACGGCGAGTGTGGTCCTCACATGAATGCCCAGATGCTACTCCGGAAGATCATGAGACTTGGATATTACTGGAACAGCATGGAAACCGATTGTCAGCTATATGTCAGACATTGCAATAATTGCCAGATTTTCGCTAATGTACAGCACATGCCACCATCCCTGCTATATACCATGACGTCACCCTGGCCGTTTTCGACATGGGGAATCGATATAATCGGAAAGATAAACCCCTCGGGAACCGGTGGACACTGCTTCATTTTGGTAGCAATCGACTATTTCACCAAATGGGTCGAAGCAGAATCCTACCGCATCCTCAACGCCAGCCATGTTGCCAAATTTATCCAAAAACAAGATAATATGCCGGTATGGGATCCCTCATGAGTTCTTCAGTGACCACGGGACCCACTTTCAGGGCGAGACGGCATCCTAGTTAGCCAAGTACAAGATCCAAAGACATACGTCTTCACCCTACCGACCCCAAACCAATGGAGCAGTAGAAGCAGCTAACAAGACTATAGTCACCATACTCAAAAAGATGGCTGAAAACTATCTGGACTGGCCCGATAAGATACCATTTGCCCTTTGGGGATATCGAACCTCGATTCGTACTGCGACCGGGGCAACACCGTATTACCTTACATACGGGATGGAAGCAGTCCAACCTGTCGAGCTGAAGGTACCGTCACTCAGAATCCTACTCGAAAGTCAAGTACCAGAAGCCGATTAGGTTAGAGCACGATATGACTCGTTAGTACTTCTAGACGAACGGCGATCTCGTGCCCTCAATAACATACAGATCTACCAGAAAAGAATCCAACGAGCTTTCAACAAAAGGGTAAGGCCCAGGAACATCAAAGAAGGAGATCTGGTTCTCAAGTCCGTACGAGCTTTATTACCAGTAGACCCAAGGGGAAAGTTCAAACCTAACTGGGCCGGACCTTATTTGGTAAAGAAGATTCTATCGGGCGGAGCGGTAATGCTAATAGATCTGGACGGGAACGAGTTTGTCAACCCAACTAACCTGGACCAGCTGAAACATTATTAGCCTTAACCCGTTTCTCTCAATGTCATTTGCAAAAGTTTATTAAAAACATCTTTTCAAAATAAACTTTTAAAGACATGTCAAAAGCTAGAATTACTTATTCTACTGTTATAAACATCTTGAACCAATAGTCTTGATGTATTTCGAAATTGCAATTTAAAGTCTGAACTACGTTTGGTTTGATTCCGCTATTTGTGGATACGTAGGCAGCCCCTCAAAAGGGCACAACCACTGCAATCGAAAAAACAGGAATGGTTTCTAATAAACTTTCTTTATTTATCTCAAAAAAAAAAATCAATTACAAAAAAATCCAAAAAAAAACACACACAAATAGTACTAATATTTTAAATAATAAAAAATCTAAGGCATTTTTCCCTTTCCCTTGTCCTTAGCCTCCTTCTCGGTCCACCGGCGTCGACGCGGAGGTGAACGTTCCCGAATCACCAAGGGAATCTCCTTAACTCGGGCTCGTTTCTTCGAACTTGATTCCCCGGTCACCTCGATCGGTCCTAGCCGAGCCCGCACCCTCTCAGGTAGCCGCTCCCGCGGCCCAAGCCTGTCTCGGACCGCTAGCTTAGGTCCGAGCCTTCTCTCTAAATCACTAGCACCGGTCTCTTTAGCTCGAGTCTTAGTCTTTGACTTAGAACCTGACTCCGGCCCGACAAAGGTAGTTGGAGTTTCTTCTTCAAAGAACCATCTATTGTCTTTTACCGATTCTCTACGGGCTAGGTCAAAAGCCTCATCGGTCTTTAAAGCTTCACGGGCCTCTTTAGATTCTTCAGAAGTCCACTTGAGATATGACTCGGAAACCCAAGCGGACTGACAAGGGCGAGGTATAGTCCACATCACACAGGCAAACCAGCGTTGTAACCATGTGTCACACATAGCGTCCGTCAATTGGAGCGAAACGCTAATAATTGCTTCAGTTTCGGGGATCTGCTGAAATGAACCGAACTGCCTTAGAAGACGATCTGGGTAAATATGGACGGTCCAATCCAAAGACAAGATCACCAGCTAACGGGCTTTATCTCTTTTAGCTAGGCCCGTCATCTTCGAGAGGTACCACCAGATCACGTTCCACCTAATCAAGGACCCGCCATGAAATTTTAGCTCTTCATCCCAATATTTCCGATTTATGTGATGACTGGAGCTGATTCGTCGAGACCGTGAGCCTATCTGATAGCTTCGATATCTGGATATGCTCACCGGGGGCTCTACAATTGACAGGCGCTCGGATAACCATATCTGTAAAAGTTTTCGAAAAGTAAAAAACTTTCGAAAAATCAAAAAAATCCGAAAATAAATAAAAAAAAAAAAAATTCGAAAAATTTAAAAATTTTCGCAAATTCAAAAATAAAAAAAAAATCGGAAATTCGAAAAATTCAAAAATTTCGGAAATTCGAAAAAAAAAATTCGGAAATAAAAAAAAAAATTCGGAAAAATTTTCCAAAAAAGAAAAAAAAAAGGGTCAAATACCTGCAAAAGACGAATGCTGCCCGTTAATTGCCGATCTGGATCAAGTCTCCTCGCATCAAGGCCCATGATAATCTCCCCAGTTATCAGCCAGGCTGGGCTGTAACCTGCCTCCATTTGATCCACTATGCTGATTAGCCTGATTTCGTCTAAACACGAGTCAGCATCCATCCGACCTTCGAAAGCGTATCGATGCAGAATACAGAAGGCAAAAGCCCTACGCCTATGGATAGAAGAAATCCTGGGACCATTGGGATCCATGAATTTATTAGCCAAGTCAAACAGGGAAACAGAATTTCCCTTCACCATACTGGAAGTCTCAGCATGAGACAACCTAAGAAAGTCCCTCAGCCTCCTCCTTGGATCAGGGTAAAAAGGAGGAATAGCAGGATGAGCATTAGGGCACCAACCCCCTACAACAGCAATCTCTTCGGGAAGGGGACATATTTCTCCCCCGGGAAAGGCGAAAACATGGTGGGTAGTATCCCAAAAAGTTAAACAAGCATCCAGGAAATGTGCATCCACCTTAAGTCGCTGGAGCGGGAACAAAGCCACAATTCCCATCTGAGTTAGCTGAACTTTATCTCCATCTCGGAAATCCTGGGCCCACGCGTGAAGCATCGCAGTCAGATGTTCGATACCCATAGCATAAAGTTTTCTTTTATCTTAAGAAGCCTAAAGGGATTTTAAGATGAGAAGGAAATATTTTGGGTTGGAGTATGAGAAGATTAAGGGCAAGAACTCTCTATTTATAATAGAGAAATCCCCTCTCCTAGTCACCCCTGGAATAGGGATTTTTGCAGTATTCCCTACTTCACTTAGGCATACAGGCCTAACCAGAATCTTTTTAGGAATCCGTGTCAGAATCTAATCGGGAATCATGTCATCCCAAGCATTCTAATTTCCAAAAAAATTCAAAAATTTTCAGCGTTCCCAAAAAATTTCAGCATTTTCTTTCCAAAAATCAATCCAAAAAAAATCATTTTCTTCCCCAGCGTGAGTCAATGTTTTATCTGAATGTTGCATGCAAAACAGACAGGTATCCCAAGACTCCCGGAGAATTCTCAAAGTTCTCAGTGAAAATTCAAGCAACATTTTCGCTGAGGAATCGGATGTATCAGTAAGCGGTACATCCGCACCTTCTAATAGAGGCTCCCGCGCAATTCAAAGATGGGACGTATCAGTAAGCGGTACACCCATAGCCTCCAAGGCAAACTCCCACGCAATTTCAAGATGGAGATTGTCTGCAAACAGACAAACCCAAGACTTTTTTAGTAGAAAGCCCCCGCGCCGTTATAAGACATCTATCCAGGTGTCTATAGTAGGTCCCGCCAAACACCCGATGATGATAGGACGCAAACGTGCTTTAATGGACTCGGATATGGGCTTGAAATCATGGACATTTGGTTTAGGCTTATTACGGAGTACAAATCTTACAAAACCAACCTCAAATCCAGGCCCAGTGGGTCGTTTCGAGTCAAATGAGACTAATTTAGGTCGATTCCGACACCGGGGGTAAAACCGTCTTTTAGCGACCGAGTCAAACTCGGTCAAAGATATTTTTTTCCCGAGTCACTCGAGCTGGCCGTGACATTACACGTCCAGTTCGGACTCAAACACCGCAAAAATCAGCCTCGAATAATATTAAACAAATCCGTTTAAGGATGGAATTCGATCTCAAGTAGGAATTCTATCCGGAAACCGAAACAGTTTACAACCCGAGCTCAGATACTCGGCCAAGACAGCCGAGATATCCCTGTTTCAGCCGAGTTGCTCGACTTCTTCACCAAGAAACGAGAAATTTATTCCCTTACGAACTCTCGTATTTTCTGTCCAAACCGGTATTTCTTGCCACACAAGCAAGACTACCTCGACTCCTATAAATAGGACCTCATATTCAACACAAAAGACACATGAATCATCGATCAATACACCATAATTATTAGTCATACACATACTCAATATCTAGCAAAAAATAGTCTCGACAACACGTCCGAAGGAATCCCGAAGTAGCTTCAAAAATCCGACGAAACCGACCCGTCCAAACCGGCCGAACCAGACGCCTCTCACACACATAAATCCGCACCACCTTAACTCACCCGCATCATCTCGACGCTCCCGTGCCTAAGCCACCGTCCGACGAGCCTTATACCGAGAAACTAAAGCATGTAGGTTGAGGGTGTAAATTAAACCCGATTCTTCTCCTTTTTCTCTCTCTCTCTCTCACGTCTTTCTCCTCTCTTTTCATCCGCCTTTTTTTTTTTTTTTTTTTTTTATTTTACGGGTTATCGATCGTTTCGCATTATTAATATGGGTCGTTTGTCGCATCATATTTTTATTTATTTTCGATGATAAAAACTATTTTTATAACGTTCTTAAAATACGATACCGATTCTCTAATCGAATATCGTATCTACAAGAACTAAATTAATTAATTTTCGTTGAGGCTCATAAAATCATCACCCTTTTTTTAAACAAAATTCGATGATTTTAAACGCGGAGAGAATTAATATCGTTTTCGTTCAAAAATTCTTTTTTACTTTTTTTCGTTCAAAACAAGTTTTTTTCAAAACTTTTTTATAAAATTATTCCGACTATTAGATATCGATTTCATAATCGAATATCGAGTACGACGAATATCGAAAATATAAATCGAGTATAAATTAATCCATATTTGTATGCGATTTATAAAAATTAACGATTTTTCGAACAAAACAAAAAAACCCGAACAGGCAGTCACGCGAGTCGCACGCCTGTCAGGCGACTCGCGCCACAGCCTGCTCGGCCGAGTCCTTTTTTTTTCGTTTCTTCGCTTTTCTATTTTTAGTTCTTTTCAAACCTTATATTAAAAGGCGACTTTCGCGACATATTTCAATAAATACTCTTTTTTGACCTCGGTCAACACGTGCTAATCCATCACGTGTCATAAAATCTTTTCTAAAATCATGCATATTATTTATTTACATCTTTATTCGATTTATTCACCGTTACTAACTCGTTTTCTCGTGTTTGTAGCTTTTTATTTGTTTTTATCATTTTATTAGACTAAAACGAACTCACATGCTAAAATAACTTTGACGTTATTAGTTTAACATGCATTAAACGACTTAGCAACCCATTTATTTATTTTTCTCACATGCTTAGGAAAATAATGTTTGCATATCATTCAACCGTTGAACTAACCCGTGTACACAAAAAACGAACGATATCTTAGTAAAGGCCGCTAAGTGCGGGCGGGGTTGGTTGTTCTTAGTGAACTTTCCAACACGTACCCTTACCCCTTACTCAGAACCGTGGTTTCCGGATGTCCGAAACCATTGGCAACGAGAGTCATTCAATATACGATTAACCGCTCCAGTCGGCATCGGTATCGATATGCAAAGGGACGAGCCCAATAAACTCTGACATCGGAAATGGGCCGTATTTTGTATACGGCCCACTACGACATAGAGTGGGCTCGAATGGTTCCGAATAACCACAAAATTCGGTGGCGACTCCAACTTCGATTTAAATTTCAATTTGACCATCTCATATGGAGATTCATTCGCCTCCCCAAACCCGTGCGTGGCCACGTCGGGGTGGACCTATGTCATGTCCACAATCCCACGTCGAAAAATTATAATAAGGTGATTTTTTTTATTATATAAATAAGAGTAATCATTAAGTAATCATTAATCATTTAAGAGTAGTTGTCTATAATTAAACTTAGATATATAAACAAACTTTTTTAAGTTTTCAAAATAGCTCTTAAAACTATCAACTTAATTAAGTAATTAAATTATACCATAATGAGTAATCTTTCGGTTTTAAATATCAACCAACAATCTTTTGAGTCATTAAAATAAGGTGATGATTCTATATTATTATATATAAGAGTAATCGTGTGTTTTTCTGGGTCTTACAAGCATATCTTAAAACTATAAACCTTGAGTAAATATCCTATATCAAAAAATTATGATGAGGCGATAGAATCTTATATTATATATCAATCAAGATATTTATTCGCATGTATTCTTTTGAGTTTTAAAATAAGCTCTTAAGATTATAAACTTAGTTGAAATTAAGTTTGATGACTAATATCATGTGATCATCTTATTTATTATAATAATATAGATTGATCAAGTTTCTTATTCAACGAATATACATCATCAATGTAATTAAGCCAATTAACACGAAGCTAATTAACCCGTGCAGCGCACGGGCTTTAATCTAGTATATATTATTGTTAACATCAAATATCCATGTTTGTTGATGTGATGCAGTGGGAGGGTCCTTGAAAGTATGGTCAAGACATCAGGTGTTCGAGCCTTGGTGTGGGCAATTTGATATTTTGTTATTTTATGGCATTCTGTTTTTTTTAAAACAAAAATATATAAATACTAAAATAAAACCCAATACATTTTGTCAATTTGTCGTCAACCCAACCACCGGTAAACTAGAATCCAATTGACACACTGAAGCGTTAAAATGTTTATATTCTACGGAGTAAATGCTACGGGAATAATAATAAAATCATTTCTTAAAATAACGATATTGCTATCATCGGATTTTTTGCTTAAATTTTTTTTTTCAAGGGAAATTTGAAAAAAAAAACCCACCATAGTCAATGACGGATTTATCCCGTGTCTCAGTGCCCGGAAACTCGAACCTACATAGATGCTATTATTTTACGAACATTATTTTGAAAAAAAAATTAACTCATCAAAGCTGCTATTATCAATGACGATTTTAAAATATTTTTATTATTATTCTTCATCGAGAATAAGTAACACAAAAAATTTATAGCTTTATTATGTCAATTGGATTCTTTGGTAGTAATGATACGAGTATTCTGCGTTCGATTTTATCTACTAACTTTTGTTTTAAAAAAAAGGAAAGCAATTAAGAGGAAAAAGGTATAATTAACTTTTGTTTAAAAAAAAAGGAAAGCAATTAAGAAGAAGAAGGTATAATTGCCCACAACAAGGCTCGAACACATGACATATTGAGTAACACATCAATATCTCTCTCACTAAACCACAACAAAGGATATGCTTAGCTTTGGTTAGCAAAACTATATATTAACAGATCTAACAATGCATAGGACGCCTCCACCGCCATTTGCAATGGCGTTTTATTGACCTCAAACCCACCATTGCTAATGGCGGGTTTATGTGTAGAATTTTTTATTTTCCGCCAATTTATATCTTTAAGACCCGCCATTCCTAATGGCGGGTTTACTCCGTCCCAAATCGAACCTATATCCGAACCTACCTCAGCCCCATATTGATAATTAGTTTTTACTCCGACCCGAAACGATAATTAATTTATTTTTGAGCATTATTTTGAAAAAAAAAATCAAGAATATAAAAAAAACGAACATAAAGAATTCATTACGACGAAGGAAATATATTCAATTGAGACAGCGATGAACAAACGACAAAAAATGAATGTTGGGATAAACTAGGGGAATGCACGACAAACCTTGTAGCTCCATATGACATCATTGGGCCTTTGAAGAGTATAATTGAAAAAGTCCAAACACAAGGTAGCAAGATTATACTCAAGACCTTCATCATTATTATTTCCACCAATATGATCATCCCTACCTCCATTAGTCAAATCAAACAAACATTGCACCACAAAATATGAGATTTGATTCTCTAGCCTATGTAGATCTCTAAAAAGTGCGGGAAAAATCCATGACATAGAAGCAATAGGATCATCAACCTCAAACGGTACAACTTTAGCAACTTTCCTAAAAAGTTCAAGAATAAAGCACCCGTCAACAACTACCATTTCCAACAGTTCTTGGGCCTCCAAATGAATAATCTTGGAGTAACACTCCCTTATTTCGGACTCGTGTTGAGCTACTGAGTTGAAAAGGGCTAATATGGTTAGGTTGGTTCGGCCCAAGAGTTGACCCAAGTATTGGTATTGTTAGCAATATAGTAGTATAAAGAAGGAACGAGCTTATCTGGTTGTGGCGTGACAAGTCACTGTCCTAAAGTCGAATTTGTCCCGTACACTACACATGGCTTTCCTCGACAATCGACCCCCAGGAGTACACAACCTTTGCAGCTTCGGTGTAGACGGAACTGCAAATTGAACACTACCAAGAACGTTGCCAAGTAACCTCGGAAATATTTGAGAGTAGAAATATTGAAGAGAGAAAGTAAAGAAAGAAGAGAAGAGATGAGTTGTGTGTTGTAAGTGAATGTAGAAGGGGGTTTATATAACAAGCTTGGAGGAGAAACCAAAGCTTGAATTAATGGTGGTAACAAAAAACAAGAAGGGTAGGTACATCTCCCACATTGACAGAATAATCAAGAAGGCTCTAGAATTTATTTACTTGGGACTTGTGCCAAAATTATGTAGCATTCAAAAACGTAAAAAAACGGGCCTGACCGCACAGCATAAACACAACCCTTGGTTAGCGCGTGTGTGGTCCAAGTCCAAACCCACACATCCCCATTTTACCACAAGTGATAACATTAGGAAGGAGGAAGATTATAAGCATCAACTCTTTCTCCTAATTTTCCAATGTGGGATAACACTACAAAGGAAGCTAGAAAACAACCAAGCTTTGTCAATGTGGGATAAGTCTCATTTTCTCCTTATTTTCTCAATGTGGTACAACAAGTAAGAGAGCTTCTTTTGAAGCATATAACCGATCCACTAAATGGCGATGTGGGATACTTATCCAACAATCCCCCACATGCTACAAAAGAAGATTTCAAAGGATAAAGAAGATAGTTGGCAACGGGGGTTTAGCGTTAAGATGTTAATGTCTTTCGGACTTGAATTAACACCCAGTGAATACAATTTCCCTCAAACCGTCATCTTAGGTGGAATCTTTCACCTTGAACCATAGATGAAGTTGGTGAGAGGTTGTTGCTCACTTACTTAACCCTAAATCAAGGTAAGTGTTCGCGACTACGCTCATTTCTCTATGAACGTAAATTGGTTATTATCTTTTACTTGGACTTATCCAAGTGCCCCCACATTTCCTGGTACTTCATGAGTGCTCTAGAGGTCCCAAGCCAAAGGCCCCTCATAGGGGGGTGGGCAAAGCCCCCCCACACTCACATAGGCAAGTTCATCAAGTTTGACTGTCACGCAAACCACCCACGAATGGACTATGAACTTGTTAAGAGCTATGAGCTCAAACTTACACATGTGACAGTACATACAAACACACAATGCTACGAAAAACAACAATTTTATTCATAGGAATGGTTGGTAGCATTACAATTGGAGATCCATGTGACTTCGTTTGACCACATTGAACTTAGCGGTACTAAGTTGGGTATCCATCACATTTCACTCTTTCACTGGCTTTAAACCCATTCCTTGTGCTGTTTCCAGCACCATCTTTCTACCAAGGCCTTTCGTGAGAGGATCCGCAATGTTCCTCTCACTACGTACGTATTCTACTGATATCACATTTCTAGTGATCATATTTCTCACACTTCTGTGCCTCAAACGGATGTGCCTTTTCTTGCCATTGTAAGCTTGACTTTGGGCCACACTGATTGCCGATTGATTATCACAATGCATGGACACGGACGGAGTTGGCTTTCCCCATAATGGAATATCAGCTAGAAGACTTCTTAGCCACTCAGCTTCTTGTCCTGCCAGTTCTAGAGCGATAAATTCAGATTCCATAGTGGATTAAGCCAAACATGTTTGCTTACTAGATTTCCATGATATAGCAGCATTAGCAAGAGTAAAAACATAACCACTAGTTGAATTGATTTCATCGTTACCCGATATCCAGTTGGCATCAGTATACCCTTCTAAAACACAAGGCGTTCTACAAAAATGTAGTCCCCAATCAGCCGTTCCTTTTAGGTATTTAAAAACCCTTAATAAAGCATTCCAATGATCATCATTTGGATTGTGAGTGTAACGACTCAAACGGCTTACAGCATAAGCTATATCAGGTCTAGTATAATTCATCAAATACATCAAACTACCAAGAATTTTTGCATATCTTTCTTGTGACACACTCTTACCGAGATGTTTACACAAATGTATACTTGCATCATATGGTGTACTTACAGGATTACAATCAAACATGTCAAATTTCTTTAAAATCTTTTCAACATAGTGAGACTGATTTAAACACATGCCATTTTTAGTCCTAATAATCTTAATCCCAAGGATTACGTCGGCTTCTCCAAGATCTTTCATGTCAAAACGTGAATTAAGAAACCTTTTAGTGTCATTTACCACTTTCATATTAGTACCAAAAATGAGCATGTCATCAACATAAAGACATATAATTACACACCCATGATCATCAACTTTTGAGTAAACACAAGCATCTGAATCATTTACATAAAAACCATAAGAGATAATAGTCTGATTAAACTTGTCATACCATTGTTTTGGAGCTTGCTTCAGACCGTACAAAGAACGAACAAGTTTACATACCTTGTCTTCTTGACCTTGGACTATACATCCTTCAGGTTGATTCATGTAAATTTCTTCAATCAAATCGCCATTCAAAAAAGCTGTCTTAAGATCCATTTGATGCACGATGAGATCATGTATAGATGCTAAGGCAATAAGAGCCCTGATAGTAGCTATTTTTGTGACAGGAGAATAGGTATCGAAAAAATCCAAACCCTTAGTTTGTCTATTCCCACACACCACAAGTCTAGCCTTATATTTATCAACAGAACCGTCAGTTTTGAGTTTCTTTTTAAACACCCATTTATTACTAAGAGGTTTACACCCTCTCGGCAAATCAGTCAAAATCCAGGTGTTATTACTCATAATTGACTCAATTTCGTTGTTGATAGCTTCTAACCAAAAATTAGAATCGATGGAACTCATGGCCTCTTTGTAATTTCTAGGGTCTTCTTCCAGAATAAATGCATACACAGTTTCTTCATTAAGTCTATCGACTTCACTTAAGAACGTCGTAATAAAATCAGGTCCGAAACTGGTTTCTGTTCTAGCCCTTTTACTCCTTCTAATTTCAATAATTTCGTCACGTGAATCATTGTTAGAGGGAGTTGAAATGAGTGGTGTAGGGGTCGGGCAAATATGACTCTCCTTTTTCATAGGAAAAATGTGTTCAAAGAACTCAACATCTCTAGACTCTTTTATAGGACCAAAACCAGATGAATTCTTTACGATTAAACGATAAGCCGCACTGTTAGACGCATAACCAATAAAAATTGCATCGATTGTCTTAGGTCCAATTTTAGGTCTCTGATGATCGGGAAGGCCAATTTTACCCAAACACCCCCACACTTTCAAATAACCCAAATTTGGAGGAAAGCCCCTCCAAAGCTCAAAAGGTGTCTTATCTATTCGTTTGTGAGGAACACGGTTAAGAACATAACAAGAAGATAGAAGAGCCTCACCCCACATGTTATCTGGCATACCTGAACTAATGAGCATTGCATTCATCATATTTTTCAACGTCCTGTTTTTCCTCTCAGAAATTCCATTTTGTTGAGGCGCGTAAGGAGCGTTGAATTCATGAATTATGCCCTTTTCCTTGCAGATTTTATGTAGGGTTCCAACATCATACTCTCCTCCTCTATCAGATCTGACACGTTTTATTTTGAGATCTAACTGGTTCTCAACTTCGGCTTTATACTCCACAATTTTTTCCTCTGCCTCATCTTTAGAGCTTAAAAGATATACTTTAGTAAATTGAGAAAAATCATCTACGAAAGTAATGTAATAATTTTTACCTCCTCTGCTTGTACAACTTTTAAAATCTCCCAAATCAGAATGAATTAACTCAAGTAGTGTAGAGGTCCGTTGCACGGATTTGTTAAACGATTTCTTAGCATGCTTAGCTTCAACGCATATCTCGCATTTGTGCTACTAAACTCAGGGATTAAACTCATTTGTTTCAGTTTTCTAACCGAAGCAATATTAGTATGCCCTAGTCTAGCATGCCATAAAGAAACAGATTCAGCGATATACACGGAAGCAGACGGATTATTATTCATTGTTTCAATATCAAGTACAAAAAGTCCATTATTACAAAAACCTTTACCGACAAAATTACCATTTCTAGTAAGTACTAATTTATCGGATTCAAAAGAAAGTTTTATACCTGCTTTGTTTAAAAGACCACCCGAAATAAGATTTCTACGAATTTCAGGCACATGAAGGACATTGTTAAGTTCAAGAGTTTTACCTGAAGTGAGTTTAAGAATGATTTTACCTTTCCCTTGGACAGCAACTGTGGAGGAATTACCCATAAAGACACAATCACCATTGTTGACGATGTTGTACTCCTTGAACATATCTTTGCTGGAACAGATATGTCTTGTAGCACCTGTATCAACCACCCACTCGGACAGATTGCTTACCAAATTTACCTCGGACACAACGGCAACTATTACCTCGTCATCCTCATCTGGTTCGGTCAAGTGAGCTTGAGGTTTGTGAGATTTTTTATTTCTCCTTTTGTTGTTGTGTGACGATGAACCCATAGGACAGTCTCTTGAAGTGTGACCATATTTCCCACAAGAGTAGCATTCACCCTTAAATTTCCTTTTCCCGCCTTTGTTGATGTCAGAACTCCTAACCCCGTGAAGTTGATTAGCACCCTTTTGCTTATTACCCTTGGATTGGTGTTTCCTAGTCTCAACAAGATTAGCATTAGAGGGTGAATGTTCTATAGTTTTTATCCTAGTTTGGATACGGTTTTGCTCTTCAACCTTTATGTGGGATATTAACTCTTGAAGTGTAAAATCCTTACGTTTATGTTTCATGGAATGAGCATAATTTTGCCATGAAGGAGGGAGTTTATCAATAAGACAATTGGCTTGAAAAAGTTCACATATATTCATCCCTTCCGCAAGAATTTCAGAGCAAAGGTTTTCATACTCATGTACTTGATCTAAAACAGGTTTACTATCATTCATGCGGAAATCCAACCAACGACTACATGCATATTTCTTAGTTCCAAAATCATCCGTTCCATACTTGGTTTGTAAAGCACTCCAAATTTCTTTAGCCGTCTTATACTTACAATAAATAGAAAATAATGCGGCAGTCATGTAATGCAATAACATTCCTCTACATGTCTTAGTATCCTTTTCATAATCTTTACCGGAAAGAAGAGGTGCTTCATCTTCAGTTAAAGTGTAGTCGACACCAATTTGACTAAGAAAAAATTCCATTTTATCGGACCACATGCGATAATTTTTTCCGTTAAATGGGTCCATTTTTGACATGTCAGGAACATAAGGTGCAGGCATCATAATAGATGAAAAAGGAGTAGAAGAAATCGGAATACCAGCCATATTGCTAAATGATACGTAGATAATATAAAAATTCGACTTTAGATTGTTAGCAATATAGTAGTATAAAGAAGGAACGAACTTATCTGGTTGTGGCGTGACAAGTCACTGTCCTAAAGTCAAATTTGTCCCGTACACTACACACGGCTTTCCTCGACAATCGACCCCCAGGAGTACACAACCTTTGCAGATTCGGTGTAGACGGAACTGGAAATTGAACACTACCAAGAACGTTGCCAAGTAACCTCGGAAATATTTGAGAGTAGAAATATTGAAGAGAGAAAGTAAAGAGAGAAGAGAAGAGATGAGTTGTGTGTTGTAAGTGAATGTAGAAGGGGGTTTATATAGCAAGCTTGGAGGAGAAACCAAAGCTTGAATTAATGGTGGTAACAAAAAACAAGAAGGGTAGGTACATCTCCCACATTGACAGAATAATCAAGAAGGCTCTAGAGTTTATTTACTTGGGACTTGTGCCAAAATTCTGTAGCATTCAAAAACGTAAAAAAAACGGGCCTGACCGCACAGCATAAACACAACCCTTGCAGCTTCGGTGTAGACGGAACTGGAAATTGAACACTACCAAGAACGTTGCCAAGTAACCTCGGAAATATTTGAGAGTAGAAATATTGAAGAGAGAAAGTAAAGAGAGAAGAGAAGAGATGAGTTGTGTGTTGTAAGTGAATGTAGAAGGGGGTTTATATAGCAAGCTTGGAGGAGAAACCAAAGCTTGAATTAATGGTGGTAACAAAAAACAAGAAGGGTAGGTACATCTCCCACATTGACAGAATAATTAAGAAGGCTCTAGAGTTTATTTACTTGGGACTTGTGCCAAAATTCTGTAGCATTCAAAAACGTAAAAAAAACGGGCCTGACCGCACAACATAAACACAACCCTTGGTTAGCGCGTGTGTGGTCCAAGTCCAAACCCACACATCCCCATTTTACCACAAGTGATAACATTAGGAAGGAGCATCAACTCTTTCTCCTAATTTTCCAATGTGGGATAACACTACAAAGGAAGCTAGAAAACAACCAAGCTTTGTCAATGTGGGATAAGTCTCATTTTCTCCTTATTTTCTCAATGTGGTACAACAAGTAAGAGAGCTTCTTTTGAAGCATATAACCGATCCACTCTTGGCACAAGTCCCAAGAGTTGACCCAAGTATTGGTATTTGTGTTCCTCCATCATTTCGAAGTGGGTTAGTCCATGGTGAAATGGGCCTATCGAAACTATTTGTTGTTGGTAGAGTTTACCATTTACTTGGGTGAAACTTTGTGGGACTTTCAATATTGAACATGTTCCTCTTCCTACGGACTTGCTTAAGATTTTCGGCTCCGTCGTCATCTTCTTCTGGATCGAGTCTAGGTGATCAACGGTGATTGAGATGACGTTGGTCGCTCCATGGCCGTCATCGTGGTTTGACTTGGTTGCCATGGCGTGCAGCATGAAGTTGGGTTTGGGAGGTTATTTGCTTGGATAATAATGTCTATTTTAGATTATTGGATCTTACAATACATTGGAGAAGTATTTATCAAACACGTAGGCTACTTTGTGGATCAAACATTTAAACTCCTTGTATGATTATTTTTTATTGTTCAAATATTTTTTTTATTAAACTATTTATTCATTTGTCGTTCATTTGAAACTAATTGTCCCCATTGGTTCCACGTCACATTTTTTTTCTTTTTTTACGTCAGAAATCGAGCCGCTAGTTGAAGTAGCAGCTGACCTGGATAACACATATCAGGCAGGTCTGCTTCAGTTCGAAAACAGAATAGCGGAGGGCTGCCGCTACTTGAAGTAGCGGCTTGGTTCTTGTATATAAAAAACCGACATGTATCTACTCCTACCCAAGCAGTCAGCAACATCTCTAACAAAAGCCCTTCCCCCACAAATCCGAAAATCAGCCCCCTATCCCTAAGTTAGAAAAATCTTCAAATTCATCATTCTACTCTACAAAATCTTAATTAGTCACTTTCGATTGAATGTATATTCATCCTACTTGAATTAAGGTACTAATTTATTTAGTCTAAGTTATTAAATCTCTCTATTAAGTTTAATTTAGATTTACTTATTTGATTTCTTTAGTAAACTAGTTTGGGGTTTAGTGTTGTTGAATTAGCTTGTTATAGTTTGTTACCAAGTAAATTAGTTGATTTTGGATTATAAAGTTGACTTTGTAATTTTATTAGTTGTTTTATAATTTAGGGTGTGATTGAATGAAGATAAATAATTATGCCCTTTAACATGTTGGTGGAGTGGTGAAATAGTTGTAGAGGGTGAGAATGTAGTATACGAAAATGGTTGAGACTTTCATTATCGTCAATAGCAATATGACCTTTGTGGAGCTTATGAGAAATTTACGAGGCTTTAGCCACTATGTTTATCCACATACTCATCATTTTTCCTCAAACTCGGCCACCTCAGCTTTCCACTCACTTTTCATTCTTCAGACTCAGACTCACTACAAGAGTACACTTTATCCACAGACTCATCTGTAGGGTTACAACCCTTAAACCCAAGGACCTGTTACGAGTATTAACCAAAAAGACAAAAGAAGAGGGATAACAATTATACCTTATTTGCAGCGGAACAGCGTATTAATAAGAAGTATAATAAACCCAGAAATATATATAATCTCCACGGATAGAATAAATAATCTTCACGGACAAGAATAAAGTACCCCAAACGTGATGCCTCCTTTGGTATCCACACGGGTACAGAACTGCGACGTATATGCTAGTATAAAGGTATGTGAGACCGTCTCACAACTTCTCCCTATATCTCTCTTATAACTATTTATAAGAAGAATACTCCGTATATATATATATATATTATGAGTCAATACTCTTAATTCCATATATTGGTTCATCATATGAACCTCCTTATATAGGAGATGAGAAGGTAGAATTAGGTTATTCCCATAACTCTAATTACCATAATTAGATTATTAGTATAACTCTAATTACCATAACCTGACAACGCAGTTGGGTCCGTATTATTACTGACCCGATATGATTAATATCGTTATATTAATAATATCCCGTACATATTGTGTGTGACCCAATGGGCCCACTTAAGACTACCAGACACGTAACCTATTTACATGTCAATCCGGCATCGACCTCTAGCAAGGCATATCGGATACATAGACTTAAGCGGGTTAATCCGTAGGACAGTGGACATAACTCCTTCAGTCTCCCACTTGTACATGTCCTCTCAAGAACGGCGTTAAGTCTCTTTGCTACTATTGTCTCCAATTGAGAATGAGGTAAGAAGAAGTGTCATCCTCACATATCTCAATCTTTTACTCGAATCTTTGAGTTGACTTGTTAAAAGAGCAGATAGATGACAATCATCCTATCTGAGCGCGGCCACGCATTTGCACAAGTCACACTCTTCGAGTGGCCAAGAAACAATAAATTCCCTTCAATAAAGGAAGACCAAATCCCCTCTTGTCTAACCACATCCTATCACATGATCCATGCATGCCCAATAACCATCCATAGCCCCCTTTCACAGCTGACGAGGAATAGTATCAAAGCATACACATCACATGTACAGAATAGTCAAAGACTCAGGTCTAAAGACCGTACAAGTTCATAACTTGCAAAGAACTTTACTGACACTAAGCGAAATCTTAGTAAAATCCTTTTCGACGGGTCTGTCTAATGCATGTTCTTAACATACACCCGTGTGCCTGATTTAGTATCTCAATACCTATGACTCAAGGAACTTAGTCATCAACCAACTCACACACCAGTCATTTAAGGGTATTCAAATGTCCCACCACAATACCCTGACTAGAGACAAAATAATTACATCATCCAAATAGAGTTCCAAGACTAAGTCACGTACTTAGTGATCTATTTCATCAATATAAATTATTAAGGGACAAAACTTGGTTACACTAATAACCAAATGACAATATGTCATACATATATCAATTATCGAAATAACTCCCACTAAACCAAACACCTCTAAAAGTACTAAGACCACTCGCCCATGCGTCTTATACCAATCATAACAATATGATCTTTATGTAGAGGAGGTTTCGAGACATACAACATTTGTATCGGTTAGTTACAAACATATAATCAATCTACCTTCTCTCGATTAAGGTAAACTGTTAGTTTCATAAGCAACAAATTGCTTCATAAACTTTAAAGTTGAGTGTGTGTTTATTTCGTAATCAAACGTCTATTTGCTTCAGAAGCAATAAAACACTAACTTTAGTTATAATATTAGTCATAAAGTTGTTCTTTGGAACCGTTCCAACACACAACTTCTCATCCAAAACAAAATATACTGAGATTACAATCTCACGTCATCTTTGTCTATTTGGAAATATGAATCGTTGTAACTTGTTTACAATAATTCGCTTATCACATCATGCGCATCTCTTAAATAATATCCCTTTTGCTTCTTAAGCGCAAAGGAAAAATTCTTAGATAGCATTCTAGTGACACTCACTAGATTAGTATCTACTCGTCACACGAGCACATAATAACCACATTTCTTGCAAAGCAATCAAATGTCGTTTAGTTAGAGAAGTATGTCACTTACATACCAAATCATAACGATAAATGCACTCCCACTAGCCTCTTGTACACAGTCTTTCTTCGTCTCAAAGGAAAACAAACATCTTTGAATTACCACATTGAGAACGAAGATACTATTCCATAATACTTGCTCCAATCGAATTGGATCATTCACATTTGTCTAGCAATTTTAATAATATGAAATTCATACGATGTGTAGCACATACATCATATTGCATCCCTTTCAAGAAATGTATTTCACATATATATGTCAAAAACTCATCAAATGAGTGATGACATTCAAAATGCTAAATCAATCCTAATAGACTTAAGCATAATGTTGTAAAAAGAATTTTTCCATAGTCACTACTATGAGATCATTCCTTAACTACCAACTATGCTTCATAGATACTCTTATATCAATCTACATCGTCTTTATATTGAAGACTATTCTTCACTATAAGACCCATTTAACCAAAGTCTATACTTGGTAGTTATGGTATATAGAATCTATTAGATTTTATGTGACTTTTGGAGTCGTTGTCCATTATTGTTTCATCATAGGTCAAACCTATGTAGGGTAATATTTCGCAGGTAAGATGATCATGACTTTTCATGGATACATCAATGTCATCTTCAACAATTGTAGAGAATTCCTGTTAATCTTGAACAATTCAAGGTTGATTCTACTCCCACTGTTTCTATTAGAAATCACATATTTTTAAAGAAACATATCACTCCATGCAACAAAACAGTTTTGTTCTTTGGATGATTTGTAGAATTAACATAATATCCCTGAATAAAACACATGCCATAATTGAGTCTAAGTTCTAGAAAACAATTTTCTTTAAACTTGACTTGATAATTAAGAAAAGACTTTTAAGAACATTTTCAATCCATATCTCATATGGTGTCTATTCTTCGACTTACATGGACAATCTCATCAACATTTGTACAAAGACTTTTATAGTGCATAACTTTCTAAACAGTCAATAAAATCTGCATAACTCATCATAGACCAAATCATATCAAATATGGTTCGATGTAGTTTGAAACACTTTTCACTACTTCTAAGATGATCACAATCTTTTAGTTTAATTCCTCCTTGTTTCAATCATATCGAACGACTAGTATCAACTTATCAAGTTGATCTTGTACTTTTATCTGAATTTCCTTGAACAATTCAAAGCATTCAGTTTCAAAATTCATCAAATGAACAAAATCATACATGTTACCCATTTTTGCAACACTACTAGTTAAACTCACACGTATCTGTATATGTGTCATCCAACAAGTCTAAGTACCCTCCCATTACAAATAATAGGAGTCACTTCTAATGTCATTTATCCATCTTAACAAGATCCATTTACCTCAATTGATCCTTATCAATAAGGTTTATAATTTCATCATTATGAAACTATTCTTATGTTCCTTGTCTCATGGATTAAGAACAATGTCATAATAGGTAAAACTTGAGTCGAGGGACTTGAACCTTTTGGTCGTTATCTTACAAATAAAAGCATTCACTACTAGGAATGTAGAGCTCAACAATCATGTTTAGCCTTATTGTACCTCATATTCTTGCAAGATGTAGAGCAACAATTGTTCTACTTTTATCAAAACTTTTCATGCCCATACATGAAACATAATCAATGTCCTTGCTTATGACTAGTACAAGAATAACAATTATTCAATTCTAGTATTCAGCTTTATGGTACAATTAAGTGATTTTCCTTTTATATATGAAACAACAACGTTTGTCTATTTCATCATAAAACACTTCACTTATATACCATTATTCCACCCTCTTTGAGCCATCACATCCACAATGTAATAGTTGCATTTAGTATCTTATACCAAAACAGTAGAATGAAAGTAACTATTACTTCAGTAACATACACACCTGAAGTCATACTTCAATTGATATGCAGAATTTCTAGACACTTCTAGAAAGCTATCTACCAATGTCATATATTTGTCATTACATTAATGACTAATAAAATCGTACCTAATCTAAATTTGGCAACAAGTTTGGATATGATAACAATTATCCTTCCCTTACTTTAACCAACATCTTAGATTTATTAATCATTATCTCAAGCAATTTTCTTAATAAACTCATAGAACATTTGTATTATTTGCCTTCTTGATACAATGTTCAATCGTCTTTTAACATCTCATGCTAAAAGGTGAGAAACTTTATTAAGTCACATGTTTATTCATAATAAAGTGACCTAAACTTAGTACTAATTAAAACGATTTCAATTCCTAATTCTTTAGAAAGAAACATCCAAAATTCTCCTGATTATCAAGATAATCATTCATCATATGACATGGATTAATTGGATCATCTTTTACATTTTCTCACTTAATGGGAACGGTTTCCTTTATTTAAACAATTGATTTTGGTACTTATAGTAGTCATCTCTATGACTCTAATTATACAGTCCATACTGTACATTAGCATTGGTTATGATCTGTCGGAATTATCCTTCACAAGGACAAAATCCGTATCTCTAATTTTGAGAACAATTTTCAAGATACCAATCGACGAGGTTGAACAATTCAAACTCATCTTTAATAAATGTGATAACGGTGACTAACTTACAACTATAACTATATGCAAAGTAAAATGATAATTAATATTAACAATCTTTAACAATTATAAGATAAAATCATGCAAACTACCCTCAAGTTCGCATAATATTCCAAGATCCTAAACCTTTTGTCGCTCAAGTGAACTTGGGCTCACTGCTCAAGCTCCAAAAGTAAAGGTAGACAACAAACTTGTCAATTACATCTCTATGTAATTCTTGGTTCGTCGGAATTAGTCATCATATGACACCAACTATTTGCCTCAAAGCCCAAGTCCGACTTGATAGCAATGTTAAGCAAACCAGACTGAACCTGTGGGTAACCGTTACCCACCTACTCAGTTCACACACATCGGCAAAGCACCGCTTAGGCAGTCACTTCAACCAATGATATGAAATTATTGTAGTGGTCAATTCTGGAAAGGCAATACTTAATATTTGTGCGAGGGATTAAATGCATATTGGTCCTAAACATGTTGCTAGGTCAACTTACAAGGCAACCTAAGCACACAAGTCACAAGTCTCAAACAATAAAAATCATGCATCATGTGACATAATAATTCAATTGTTACTAGTGATTTGTGCATAAAACAAGTTAAAAGATCCCATATTTTGACTTATAATCATATTACAATTCATAATTAATATTTGGTTTGAACAATTTCACCAATATCTTTCATTTTTCCAACTATGAGGAACAATTTCCCACCCGGAAAAATTGAACGGATTTACAAAACTCGATTAACAATCGATCTGCAATTTATAATTGTCATATAGATGAACAATTCATCAAAATCAACTAAGACTCGAGAAACTCTTTTTCCGATCTATTTATGATAATATGATAACTAAAATGCAAAACATTATTTAGCCAATTTAGAAAACTAATTTTTCATTGAATCGGAAAAATAAAGTATAATCCATGTTTGATTCATAATCAACACACAAACGCGAGAAAACGATTTTTCTTAAAAGCGTCGTCCGAGTAAATATTGTGTCGTCTTGGTCAAACCTTTGTCACCCGGGTCATCCCGTTCCAACCGGGACATACCCGTGCCTACCGAGTCATACTCGTGCCAACCGAGTTGGTCTCTTTTCGTTCCGTCTCCACTATAATTAAAACGGGTCTTGTCCTAATCTTATTAGGACTCATCGTCAACAATAAATTCTAATAATTTAATTTCAATCGAGTCTTGACTAATCTTATTGGTCTCATCGTCAACAAAGAAATTAAAGATTATAGTGGATTAATTTAGGGTAAAATTAAATTAAAAATAATCAATATTAGTTCTTAAATTAATTTTAAGGATCAATTTTAGAATTTAACAACTTAAATTCATAAATCAAAACAAACCCTAAACTTGATCGAAAATTTCATAGAGTAGCCGCAATATCAATGTAACTTTTACAAATTATTACTCAAATATGATATAAAATATTGTCAGGCTAAAGATTATCTAATAATCAAACCAATCTACACATGATATTATCAAATAATTACTTGTTGTACACACATGCTAACCTATGGAACTTTCAAGCCCACAAAGTCACAATATACAAAGCATGTCAAAGTAGTGCGTAAAAACAACACCAATTATACAACAATGAGAATAATAAACCAAAGTGTGAGTGTGGCAGCCGGCGAAGGGTAAAAAACAACATGCAAACATCAATACTAATTAACATGCGAAAATTCTACAACAATGAGAACAATTCTCAGGACGAAGGGGCAAATAATATAATCAAATTAACACGCGGGTAGAATCCCTCATAACCAATTATGAGACAAAGATTCAGGTCGATTTGATTAATACTACATAACAGAGGCTCTGATACCACTGTAGGGTTACAACCCTTAAACCCAAGGACCTGTTACGAGTATTAACCAAAAAGACAAAAGAAGAGGGATAACAATTATACCTTATTTGCAGCGGAACAGCGTATTAATAAGAAGTATAATAAACCCAGAAATATATATAATATCCACGGACAGAATAAATAATCTTCACGGACAAGAATAAAGCACCCCAAACGTGATGCCTCCTTTGGTATCCACACGGGTACAGAACTTCGACGTATATGCTAGTATAAAGGTATGTGAGACCGTCTCACAACTTCTCTCTATATCTCTCTTATAACTATTTATAAGAAGAATACTCCGTATATATATATATATTATGAGTCAATACTCTTAATTCCATATATTGGTTCATCATATGAACCTCCTTATATAGGAGATGAGAAGGTAGAATTAGGTTATTCCCATAACTCTAATTACCATAATTAGATTATTAGTATAACTCTAATTACCATAACCTGACAACGCAGTTGGGTCCGTATTATTACTGACCCGATATGATTAATATCGTTATATTAATAATATCCCGTACATATTGTGTGTGACCCAATGGGCCCACTTAAGACTACCAGACACGTAACCTATTTACATGTCAATCCGGCATCGACCTCTAACAAGGCATATCGGATACATAGACTTAAGCGTGTTAATCCGTAGGACAGTGGACATAACTCCTTCATCATCTACATACCTTATTTTATACTCCCTCCGATTATTTATTATCTTCCCTATTTCCTTATTGGGCTGAAACACCATTTCTTCCCTATTTCCATTTTGGGCCATCAACATGTGGTCTAGAACCGCTCTTAGATTTCTCTCTCTCCTTTCTTTTATTTTGAACCACACATTCCTACACCCTTATTTTCTTCCCCAAAACCAAAGGGGAAAATAATAAAAAATCGGAGAGAGTATTATTTTTTATTCATCTCACCTCAACTTTTTACCTAACTTATTTTATTTTTTTTATTTTTTATTTACATCATCTCACCTCTACCTTCTTCATAACTTATTTTATTTTTTATTTTCCTCAATATCTACGTTTATTTTACAACTCGATTAATTACTCGAATAATTACAATTAAATAATTAATTATTAAGTAAATCTTATGACATACGACTAATTTTATTTCCAAGTGGTCATTATTAAAAGTGGCAATCGGGCGGGTGGGTCGAGTTCGGGTTGGGTTGTCGATAAACCTGGCAAACAAGTCAACCGGGTCGGGTTTGGGTCAGGTGAGTTTCGCTTTGACTTTGGGTCGGGCCAAATCATTTCGGGTTTGCTATTTTCATCTTTTTAGGATATCGACTCGCTTTTTATAATAATAGCCAGGTCAATTTCGAGTTTACTCGGGTCATTTCAGGTTACGAGTCCACCTCGAATCTATAGTTTGGATATCAAATCGGGATCGAGTTGGCTAATTCAGGTTGGGTCATTTTGGGTCGAGTCAGTTTTGTCATGTCTAGTTGTCGGGTCTGGTCAGATGCATATCATTTCCGGGTCGGATCTTTGGTTCGGGTCGGTTTGGTCATGTTCAGGTCGAACTAGGTTTTGTTTGGTTTGGTCAGGTATAACCATCAATTCATTTTCCGTTTTTATTACTACGTGCAGTATTAATTATTTATCATTTATTATACGAATTTGCTTTTTATCATCTATACAACTATATCATCTAATACAAATTATTTTGGTCATGTCCTTTTATACTGAAGTGAAATGAGCTAAAGTAAAATAAGTTGAACTGAACCAAACTGAACTGAGCTGAGGCAAACTGAACTAAAGTAGCCTGAAATACATAAATAATAATAACAAGTTTACTAGTTACAAAAAAAATTATTAATTCTTATTGTAACAACAATAATGTTAGTTATTGTATCAAAATTATTAATTATTATTATTATATTAATTTTAATTTTAATAAAAATATTATTAATAAAAATATTTTATACTGATAATAATATTTATAACAATAACAATAACAATAGTAATAATAATAATAATAATAATAATAATAATAATATAATAATAATAATAATAATAATAATAATTATTATTATTATTATTATTATTATTAATAAAATTATAATACTTCCTCCATTGTTTTATATCTTCCCATCTTAATATAATACTCCACCTATATATTGAAGAGATGGGAGGATATAAAAAAATGGAAGAAGTAATACTAATATTAATATTAATCAATATTAATATTTAATAGTAATAATAATAATAATAATAATAATAATAATAATAATAATAATAATAATAATAATAATAATAATAATAATAATAATAATAATAATAATTTTTATTATTATATTAATATTAATTTTTATAAAAATGTCATTAATTTTAATATTTAATAAATAATAATAATAATAATTAATATTACCTCCCATTCACTGGAAACCTACCAAAGATTGAATATATGTGAGGTATATTTTAATTAAATGGTAGGATTCCAGAAAATGGGAGGGAGTATTAATAATGATGATGATAATAATAATAATAATAATAATAATAATAATAATAATAATAATAATAATAACAACAACGATAGTAATCATAATAACAGAAACTTATTTGAACTGAACTGAACTAAAATGAACGGAACGGAACTGAACTGAACTGAATGAACGAGTCTGAGGATGAGTCTTTGAAATCCAAGACTCAACTTCAGACTTATCTGAGCCTTAGACCGTCTCAACCACTTTAACCAGGTATGAGTCTCAGACTCAAAGAATCTGAGACTCAGACTTTTGTTCAGACTCAACTTCAGACCCCCTTTAATCTTCCATCCATCTGAGCCTCAGACTCGTACCAACCACATTATCTAGGTACGAGTCTCAGACTCAGAAAATCTGAGTCTCAGACTCTTACTCAGACTCATGCTCAGACCCCCTTTAAACTTAGCTAAATGTGAGGATGAAATTTCCAAGTGTGACAAAGTGATGCCGTTGAGGAATGATCGTGGTTTGAAGGCCTTGTGGGCCTATGTGTGTCAATCAAAAACCGCTTCAATGGATTTCTTTATTGAATTGAAACTCATCTCATCGTCAAATGAAATAGGTCAATCATCTTTAACCTTTCCTAATTTTTCATTCACGAACATGATTAGTCTCTATTGCCATAGATTCCCCTGATGATGTCGTCGAAGAACCGGAACAAACTCCGCGATATGACTTTCGTGAAAGAAACCTAGCCAACTCCGACAAGAAGATACTCCGGGTGATTCGTCTTCACAAGGAAGGGAAAAGAGGGGTTGTTCAAGAAGAAGATGAATATTTATGTTCTAGTTTGACGTTAGGTATTTATAATTACGTTAGATTGGACGTTGGTGAAATGGTTGGTCTGGTGTTGACGTGTTGTTGGTGTAACTATTGTTGTTACAATGTTGTTGAAATATGATAATGTTGATTTGGTGTTTGATACTTTGATGTTTGTTATCAATTGTGTTTCTTGGGCATTGTAGTAGGCTCGTTTAAATATTTTTCATATGAGCACTTCGCAGATTCCCTTCCCCTATATTTACAATGTATCAGGTGCGTCTGGTTTGTGAGGTAAGAACAAAGCCGCTACTTCAAGTAGCGGCAGTCCTCCCTCACTCTGCTTTCGAACGGAAGCAAACCTACCTGATATGGTGATATGTGTTATCAAGTAGCGGCTTTCTGACGTTAAAAAAAAAAGGTGACGTGGAACCATTAGGAAGAATTAGTTTCAAATGAACACCAAATGAATAAATAGTTTAATAAAAAATATTTAAACAATAAAAAATTCTTCATACTTGTTTGTATCCTCAGAGCTTGTACAACAGTCAACTATGCCAATTTTACGATTCGTGAAATTCAGAGGTCAATAATATCAAATTGTGATCATTATCCGTATTTCATGTTTGACATAGCAACAGAGTTAACTAACATTGTTTGAGTTCTTTTTTTGAGCGAAAAGATCATTTCATTAATAAAAAGTCATACAACATCTAAAACTTATATCAAAACTGAACGAATACAATACCATAAAATTTGAGTAAAATAAATTCTCATTAAAACAAAGATCTCTCACTAAGATTTTGATCTCCGCTTCTGCACATCCTCTTTCAACATATCGCTGTTTAATGATACAGCTTTTCACAAGAGGGTCTTTGGATCTTCCAAGGTTTTGAGGAGAATTGATTTTATCTAATTTGATAGATTGCAGCAGACAGTCTGACATGAATTTAGATGTCATATAATGAACCGTTGAGGCACTGATCTTCTGCGTCCTCTCCGCTATCAAAGAGATAACATCTCTCCTGAAAGAGAGAGCGAAACCCATCAATTAATGGGGACGAATCTCTCCAAAAGGAGAGGACAATTATTGTAGATATAATAATAATACTTATACTGATATTAAAGCTATATAATTAATTAATTTGGGGGGCTTACCACCATTAATTGGTGGTAGCCCCAATTTTTTTGGAGGCTAGGGTTTTCTTTGAAGGAGGGAGAAGGGTTTACTAACGTTGTTTGAGTTATTTATCCCTTAAGTTAGGAAAAAAATGACTTGTGATATAAGTCAGAAGTGTCGATAATCTCACCAATTATTATCCTCGTTATTTATACTCATTCATCCCATATATAGTACTCCGTATTTCACATTTTTACTCATAAGAATTCTACCTAAATCTCATTTAGATCAACGATCACATATTCACGCTTTATAACCATTTTTTTTACTTTAAATGATATTCTTTTTTTTTGTAATTCCCAAAGCGAGATGTAATTAGTATTACATAAATTGGCCTCAGCCATCAAAACAAATTCCGGGGGTGGATCGCCCTCCTACACCTTCCTGCCACTGTTTGAAGCCAAAATAAAATCAGCAACAAAATATGCAAAAGTATTAAAGCTACGCTCAACATAAGACCAATGAACATCATCGAAACAATCACAAGTCTTCTTTATCTCGTCGCAAGTAGTGTAGATTTCGCTTTGTCTCTCCTTCTTCTCTCGGATCATCTCAAGAATGACCATGCAATCGATTTCCACCATGATTATTCTATATCCATGTCTTCGGGCTTTTTGCACTGCTTCTAGAATGACCTCTACTTCCGCTTTGCTCGCTTCAAGGACTTCGCATTTTCTCCTTGTATCGTAATAGACCACTCAATCACACCATGCTCGTCACGACACACCATACCAAGTCTCGTTGCCATTAACCCTCATCTCCTCAAAGACCTATTTGTTTCGGGCCTCCCATATTGCCCAACAAGCTACCATAAACTTCCCTTGTTCCTTTTCCTCCATCTCCCTACAGACATCTTCCACCTACTCCCTCACCCTCTCATTACCCATTTTGCTTCGTTACTTCAATCTTCAACCCGTCCCAAAACGCATCCAACTACTAGGGGTAGGGGTGAGCAAAACCGGATATCCGATCCGATTTTGTAAACCGTATCGGATATCTGGTTTTAAAAACTAAAATTTTTCCGATCCGTATCCGATCCGGTTTTTTCCGGATATCCGGTTTTTTCGGATATCCGATTTTCGGATATCCGGTATCCGGTTTTATATTTTTCTTCTATTTTTCTTTTTTTTAAAACAATTTTTTCATTTATAAGTAAGAGTAATTAATTGATTCTTAAGCAACGTTACGTTTTATATAAATTGATATAATAAAAATGCATAAAAAAACCTTAAAAAATGGTATATATGTCTTACGGTACCATTATTCTAACAAAATATTACGTTTCATTACATAATATCATAAATTTAGTAATAGTTTTGTTTTTTTCCTTTGAAAATAATTGGTGAGTTTTGAATTCTTTATTGTATAATTAATATTAGGATTATAATTTTCATAATTTTTATTGTTTTTAAAAAACCGGATCGGAAACCGGATACCGGTTTCAATTTTCCCCGATACGTATCCGCTACGGTTTTAAGGAAAACCGTATCATATATCCGGTTATTCGTATCGGATATCCAGAAATTCGTATAATTGAAAGCGTATACCGTATCGTATACGTATAATAAAACTGTATCGTATATTTTTGCTCACCCCTAACTAGGGGTGAGCAGAAAAATCCGATACGATTTTATTATCCGTATATGATACGATATACAGTTGCAGATTGTAGTTATACAAATTTCAGGATATCCGATACAAATATCCAAATATTCGGTACAGTTTCACGTAAAACCGTAGAGGATACATATTAGTAAAAGTGAAACCGAATATTCGGTTTCTGATCCGGTTTTTAAAAAATACAAAAAAAATAAAAATAAAAAATTAAACCAACTAAGATACTGAATGGATTAATATGTAAATGAAAAGCCCAACTCATCTGAGAATGAAAATTAAACAAACTTTTTGGAGAATATTGATTAAAAAAAGGCCATTTGCATGTTACTCTATAGGAGAATTATTTGTCGTATTGGAGATGATTGTAATAATTAAATTATTTTTATATTTTTTTCCTATTATTTATCGTATTATTTTTGTATAATAATTAGCACAACGTTTGTTAGTACTGTAAAATAAAAAATCGGATTATGTGCACTTAATGAAAAATTTAAAATAAAAGAAATCTCAAAATCGAATATCCGGTTTATTTCAGATCGGATACGGATAGTAAAATTCCAAAATTTAAAAACCGGATATCCGATTCGTTTGCAAAACCGGATCGGATATCCAGGATTGCTCACCCCTACCAACCACCCACAACCCTTCATATGATAAAAACAAGTCTCCACTTCGCAGAAACACACGGGATATAAGGCATTAAACGAGGCAATATGTGAGGCTAACTTACCATTAGCAGGGATAGCTTCATTACAAAGTTTCCAAAAGAAGATTTTCACCCGAGGTATGACTTTAGCTTTCCAAATCCGGATCCAAAGCCATCTTTCCTTGTTTATTGTCGACGACCCTTCCTCTTCAATCCAACACTTCATAAGTTTGCGGTAGGTTGACCTGATCGAGTATATCCCATTCTTCTCCAAGTGCCAACACCAGTCATCTTGATTCCCCATCCTATTGATCTTCAAATTAAACACATATTTCCAGTCAAGGGGTCCAAAAGTCGCACCATCTTCATATTCCACCCTAAACCGGTCCTCTCGAAAAGCTTCTCTACTTGCATATCTTCACTATGATTCTCCCTCAATGTTAGGACTCCTTTACTGTTCCCACCCCTCACCCATATGCCGCTTCACACCCTAGTCTCCTTCCCGCCCCCTATTCTCCTCCTCGCACTGATAAGCAAAACGGTCTTAGCTTCTAAAATCCCTCTCCAAGCGTAGTTAGGGTTACGCCCTAAAGTTGTGTGGTCAAAAGTGGCATCCGTAAAATAGCTCGCACGCATCACTTGCCCAATAAGACTCTCCTCCTTCGTTGACAACCTCCAACCTTGCTTACCGAGTAGAGCCATATTAAACTTATTGTAATCCTTGAACACAAGCCTCCTTGAGTGCTTTGGTTTGCATAAGCATTTCAAAAGATACCCACAGTATTTTCCGCTTCCCATTTTCCAAACCCTTCCATAATTTCGAGACAATTGAACGAAGCTTCTCACAGAAGTTATACTCCGCAATATGAGACCCGAGTGGTCTCTCGAAGTCAAAGAAGAAGTCGACAAACAGTTCAAAGCCGGCTTCATACAAGTGTCCGAATATCCAGACTAGGTTGCAAACATCGTGCCGGTACCTAAAAAGGATGGTAAGGTGTGCATATGCATAGATTTTCGGGATCTCAACAAAGTGAACCCGAAAGACAATTTTCCATTACCACACATCGATATACTGGTAGACAATACCGCTGATCATGCCCTTCTATCCTTTATGGATGGATACGCCGCGTACAACCAGATCAAAATGGCGGAGGAAGACATGAGCAAGACCACCTTCACTACACCTTGGGGTACTTACTGCTACACCGTCATGCCATTTGGCCTTATTAATACCGGGGCCTGTAATCCCGTAGAAATTCTAACGCAATACAGTGGCAGAAATACTGTAGAGTTGAGATTAAAACACACTGACAAACTATATCTTATTAAAAGAAATGATAAGTCAATACAAAGACCTCTTTTTGCAAAAGGGCTAAAAGTAAAATCTCCAAACGGGTTTATACAAATCCATAAACTACAAGAATGAAGAAAGAGTAGGATCTACGTTACTCACTAACTCACACCCAAAACCCAGCAGCAAATACCTGTCATGCCATAAACATAACAGCCACGTCAGTGAGGAGTAACTCGGACATTCTCCCAGCCATATTATACCATATGGAAAAATAATAGTATTATTATATCAAAATAATTAAAATGGAAAACATTAAATGATATAATAAAAATAAGCTTTCGGAGAAAACTTAAAATATTGGAACAATAAAAGCAGAACAAGTTTTCAGAAGAAAACTTCAAATATTTGCCAACCTGCAAACCAAAATGTATCGATAATAATAAAAATATACAAAATGGCGTTATAGATAGGATTAGTGTAGACGGCTAGACTTTCACTAGGAGAATACTAAAACTAGCTTCGAAAACTTCATTCAAACAAATCAAACTTCGATCTCTAACTAGGCTACTCAACCATAATAAAGCGACGACTTATAAATGTGTGGCCCTAGCTTAAGACAATTTACACCCCTCATGGGATAACCTGTCACCCAGTTCAACTTATGACGGCGACTTACTGCGAGGCCTAAGTTTAAGGTCAAAATGTACACAACTCCCGGGATACCTGTCACCCGGTTCAACAACTAATGTATCGATTCCTGATACACTAGCCTTATAGTTGATGGCAAAAACGTAGACTCTAGAATATATGACTCTAACCTCACACTTGTCCTTATTCCATAACTCCAAAACAGCCATTATCGATATTCAAACGAGATAATCATTGTAAATAATATGAACATAAAAAGGAATAAGCATTTTATAATAAAATGGAAACTTACTAATTTTAGAAACTTACTTAAAATAGAATAGTCTTATAGAAAATACGTGAGTCATTAAAATAAGTGAAATGTATAAAAATAACATTTCTAACGAAATTATCATTTTATTATTACCGTCGTTATCGTAACCATATTATATTTCTAAATTCGTTACTCAAAATATAAATAAAATATAATAAGGCAAAATATAGTATTTTATAATAAATTAAGAAATCGAGTTAAAACTATAAATTTTCAGAAAAGAGATGTTTTAAGAAAAACGATATCAAAATTAATTTGAGTCAACGAGTTTTATAAGTGAAATGAATTTTACAAAGGTTTCAAATCATTTTTAGCAAATAGCTTTTATTAATAAATAATATGGATTTTACTATAAATAGATTTATTAATAAATAGATATTTTAGTCTCAACTAAAAAATATATTTAAAACAGAATCGACTATTTTCTCATTTATTAGAATAAATCGTAAAACGAAAATTAATTTATTAAACAAGTATACAAATCTCAATTATAATATAAAAATACGATTTTGAGTTAAAATTATGAATTAACGAAATATGAAGAAAATATGAAATTGTTATTATTTTGTTACTAGTGTCATGATAACCAACAAAATATTATAACGATCGTAAATAGTTAAATTACTAATGATTTATAAAACAATATCGAAAACTTGTAAAATATTTATAAGGACGCAATTTTAAATAATATTTTTAGCAAATAATAAATAGCTAAAAATAGAAAACCGAAGTTAAAATATTTACTACATACTACTACTCAAACATACAATATAAAATCGAGTAACGTCCTAAAGTTACCTTGAGCTGATACCCGCATCAATCACGTACTTGATTCCTCGTATGGTCCAAGCTCTGTGACTTCAATATTAACGTCTTTAACCTCCGAGTTGTAGAACCGATAGCCTCAAAAGCGTGCTCCACCAATTAATCGAGAAGATAAAACAAAAGAATGAGACAAGGGTATTCGACACAAGATGAAAAGGGAATTTACGTGTCAAATAGAAACCCAAAGTTTGAAAGAGTCGAGTACGACAAAGTAGAGATGAAACATCAATCATGACGAGATGAAATCGACAACAAAAAAATAACGAACCGATGTTGAGCAGTGTAGAAATACCCATAACCGTAGCAGCAGTTCGGAAGCAACAATCACGAATAGCACAGTAAAGAGAACAAAGGGAATAACAATAGCAGTGACACAAACGTACAACAGAAACAGTGAGGCGAGACAGACAGAGCTACGACGTCGGACAAGTAGCGTCAACTCAACGAACAACGAGGAAACAAAACGACAACAACAAAGCTGCAAGACAGAACGATAAAAGAGGAAGAAGAAAAAAGAATGAAGGAGGGCACGAAGAGGGGGGAGATCGAACGGCAACATGAGGACAGACGGAACAACATCATCATCAAACAGTAGCATTAATGACCCACAAACAGAGCAATAGCATCGACGCATCGACGGAAAAAGCAACAACAAAGACGTACAAGAAGCGGACAACAGCAGTAACGTAGAATAACGACGACATCAAAAACGTGACAACAACGGCGAAGAGGAAGAAGAACAAAGAAAATAACAGAAATAGATAGACCGAGCAGCAGCTTCATCGACAAATAGAATAAAATGAGAAAGGAATAAGAACAAATTACCTTTCGACGAGTCCGGGTTGAAGAATGACAGCCCAACAGTAGCAGCGAAACAGAACAAAGTCCTAGATCGAAGAACTCGGCTGATAGCAGACGAACGCAGCAGCAGCAGTAGCAGACGAACGCAGCAGCAGAACACAGCGACAACAGCAACAGATCAGGGAAGAAGAAGAGAAAAGAATAAGAAGGATAAGAAGACAGTGAAACCGACAGCAGCAGCACAAACGAGCAGCAAAAATAAGAAGAAGGAGAAGAAGACACGAGAAAGGATGAGGAGGGTGGAGATGAAATGAATCAAACGAAGGATAGGGGAGGAGACTCCAATAAAGGGGGTGAATGATGAGGTAAAATAAAGAAGCGGTGGGATGCAAGGAAGAAAAGGAGATGAACGTAATGAAGTGGGAAGGTGAAGTGCATCAGGTGGTCTCCACCAAATAAAAAAAATGATAAGAAAACGGATTAATTAAATGAATCGGATTAGAATACGAATTAAACGAATTCCGTAACGATAAGTTGACTGACCCATAAATCGAATTAAAATCAAATTAATAAAATAATTGGGTCGACTAAATAAAAAATGAGTAAATAAACGTTTCTCGAAATACAAATAATTATTCGAGACGAAAATGAAATTTATAGAAATAATTAATTAGACGATAAATAGTATTTCCCGATAAAAAAATAAATCTTCGATATAGTGAATTAAATTGATTTCTCGAGGAAATGTAATAAATATTTTGACGAAACTTAATATAAATGAGCTTCAAGCCGAAAAATAGAAAATTCGAGCTTAAATATAAATAAATAAAAACAATTTAGAATTTAAATCGTCGAAATAGACTTTCGATAAGAATTAAACTAAATGGGTAAAATATATCGAAACTGAAATAAAAATATGTTTTAAATATAAGAAGAGTTTCCGAGACAAATGGAACTTTAGGAATTTGAAACGATTAAACGATAAAATTCACTTTTTTTAGAATTACGAGTTAAATCGTAAACAAAATAAAAATACGGACATATCTTTAATTTAATTTATAAAATTAGGGGTGTTACAATCTTCCCAAATAAAAAGAAGTTTCGTCTTTCGAAACTAACGAAAACATCTCTTATATATATTAAAGCGAGGCCCATTTGCAATGACGTGGCGCAATGCTGGATCTCCATTTCGAAATAAGTCCCTATTTTTGATACAATTTTGTAAACCCCCAGTGTGAACAGTGCCACATCCAAAGCAATTCACAAATTGGAATCAAAATATCCTCCAAAATTATCAAGCAGCAGGAATCGAACCCACGACGTCCAAGAGGTATACCATAAGTTCAAACCACTGAGCCAAGACATCAATCTGTGTTCAATTTGTAGAAAATAAATATAATAGACTTCTTACAGAAAATTAAAAACAAGACATTAATTGCAGAAACAGTTCACGAGGCAATACTCTTAATTGCTCTCCACAATTACTCTTCTTGATCACGAGGCATTACAATTAATATTCGTCATTCATTAACCTTCCCATCTCCTCGGTTTCCTTCATCTCGGTATTCTCCGTTGAACTCCGAAAATTGGACTCTCAATTATGATTGCCTCTTTCCCATATTGTTTCCCTTCCCCTCACAAATTTTTGGTTCCTATAAATTTCTATTTGATCAGCATTTTCATCTTCCCCGTATGTTCTTCTGATCTCCTACCCACAATTTTTCCTTCCATAAATTTTCCTCCCCACAATTTTTCCTTTCCCTTTGTAATCCATACACTAAACAATGAAAATATTAAAATCTATCTTACAAAATAAAGTTTCAATCTTTTTGAAGTGAGATTGATTCGTATAGCTTTCAATACATCATTTTCTTTTATCGTGGATTTGTTGTACTTTCTTTATTGTTTAATTTTTTGACGTTGTTTTGGCAAATATTTTAGGAACAATGGTGATCAAAACATTTTCAGGAGCATTGAGTAATTTTGTTCAGGAACATTTCCACAATCGTATATTGGGTATGATATGTAAATCTTCGCTTAATTTCCCTATATTCGTCCGCTTATTTTGTTTCCCATCGAAGTAAATTTGAGAGTTCGACGTGTTTGTGAAACAGTGTAAAAAAGAATGACGGTGCGGATCAAAGAAATTCCATTGCAGATCAGAGAAATTGTACTCTTATTTCGTCAATTTTATTATTCTCTTTGCTTTTATTTGGCCGTTTTGTCTTTAATTAGGTAGTTAGTTGATTTTAAACTTAGTTAATGTATGTTCACCATATTTCTCGGATTTTCGCTACTGTGCATCGATGTTTTTATTTGTAGGTACGGACTCGAGAAGAATCGATACAAGAAAGACGGTACAAAGCGAGTCAAGACGGGTCATACAAAAGCCAAAGATTTCAATTTAACTATTTTCCTATAATCAAACGATATTCAAGACGGGTCAAACAATATAATTAACTATTTTAATATTTTCATTTTGATTATGAATAAATTTAATTGTATATAATTGCTAATGTATTTTGCTTTATTTTGCCGAATTTTCGATGTTTTATCTTTGTATTATGATGGGTAATTGAGGGATTAGGGTTCATGAACCTCGAATTAAAAGCATACCCAATTTTAACTGAGGATTTTGAAGCGAGTCACTTTGGAGATACTTGATCTGCTTTCATCATGTGAGTATACACCTCTCTTTGCTTTAATTTTGCTTATTGTCATATCTTCAAAACTACGGGTTTCATCGATTAATAATTTGGCATTTGATAATTTGCCGTAAACTATTTTGATGCAATATAGATTATTGGCCTTTCAATCTTAATGATGTCTCTACTCAAGAATGTGTTAATCGGCGGCAGTGCTCCTCTCCGTGTCATTTCAAGCACGTGTTCGACAATTGGGTATGTAGCAATTAATTTCTTTTGAACGACTCTGAGAATGAATTAGAATGTACTCCATATTCATTTGGAACCTGACATTGATTTTCAATTCAATAGAGATGCAGCAAACAATGGTTTGTAGCAAATAGAGAATCACTAGAAATTTGAGGTATGTGAACATACATACATACATATATATGTATATGTATGTATGTATGTACATACATACATACAAATATATGTGTGTGAGAAAGTGCTTTACAAGTTCATACTCTATTTTTTTAAAAGATTGTAAGGTGTAATGTTTAGAAGTGCTTTACAAGTGTAATCTCTATACATAAATTTTTTTTTACAAGTTCTCTTCTTCAAACCCTCTAATAGCCTATCTTCTTATTTTCCCATTTTTTACGGAATACATCAATGCAAGTGCATTGCATATCCTACTTCAAGGACTTCCATGAAGATCTATCCGTGCAATCTTCAAACCCTAACTAAAGAGCAATTTCCACAACTATGTCGTATATGTTTGTCATTCAATTTGTAGCTTCGAATGTTGTTATCATCCGATATGATTTGCGTAGTATACAACTATATATACATGCACATGTATGCATCATTTTTTTGGATGTTTGAGTTTTTTTTCATAATTACTTCATCGTCAATTTTCGAATTGTTGTTCATGTCTAAAGATTCAATATATTACGGAGTATATCAAAATATATTGATTAATCAATAAATTTATACTTAACCCCGTGATTTTTGTACGGGTATCACAAGTTTTTTTTGTTTTGTTTTACTCAGTACCCTATGCGGCTATGGCACTTCAATTTGGTGTTTACAAATGTTGGTTCGAACAATTCGTTGTCCATGAAAAATCTTTAACATTTATTCTTCCCCAATGTACATAATATATTCGTACTATTCACCGTCCATCCACAAGTTATTTGTCGGATATATTCCTTCACAAATTATTTGTCGTATAAATCACACTACTTCTTTCTCACATTTACGTGTCGTTATCGTATATTCCATGTATATTAACCTTCGAATCTTTGATAAGTATATTAAATCTAAATTCTGTCACACGAAATGTTTTAATAAGACATATACTTAACCCGGTGATTCGTCACAGGTATCACGTATCTGTTTGTCATACACTTATCTTCATTTGCTTATCATTCTACTTGCTCTTTCATATTTGCCCTCTATTCTTTAACATTATGTCCTCTATACCAAATAAACGTTCGAACATTGTGAATTTTCCGTGGGTATTACTATTCAAGGACACAGTTGTAATTATAATCCAAATAAAAAATTGAACCAACTAAATCCATAGGCAAGACTTTAATTTCTCTATATTTCACAAGTATTACTTAAACTTCAAATTAAATGATTACAGGACGAACAAAATAATTTTTTTAAATATTTGCCTGATATATTTGTCTAACCGAATGTGATGTTTATAAATTTATTTTTGATATTCAATTACTCGGTGTTATGCATTTGTGATTTTGTTAGAGTTTTTTTTTTCTGAAAGATGAAGTTTTACTCGAGAAAAAAAAACTAAAAGCTCTATGCTGTTCATACTTCCGTCCATCTTTAACACATAAACTAAACTTTGGACTCCAAACGAATAATCTAAAATAAATTTTATTTCATTCCTTCTTCAATATCAATACAAGTGGGCAACCCGTGAAATTTCAATATCTAAAATAATTTTGCCTTCTCTATTAATATTTGAGTTGATGAATTGCATATACTAATGTATAAAATAAAATATGTTGTGTTTTGAGTATATATTAGAAAGATATTAAGAATTAAAAGATGATATTAATAGCTAAGATGATATTCACATGAATCATGTTTTTATTGTATCCCATGCTAATTTGTTGAATAAGTTGAAATGATATACGATCTTTAATAACGTTATTTAAAGACGTCTAACATAATGTGGGTAGTTGTTGTTATTTGACGTTCTTTAATAACGCTATTTATTATGTCTTACACTAATTTTGACTTCTTTTTTTTTTAAAACATATCTCAAACACCCAGGAGAAAATTCATAACTCATGAGCTCGATCACCTTATTTTATACCTTAAGTAATTAGTTGTTTTTGACCCATTTAATTAGTAGTTTAATCACCCAATAATGTTTTTTACAATATAATATCATATATTAAGGTAAAGAAAATTTCAACTATTAAGTTAAATCAACGTCTCTTACGGGCTAAAAAAAACAAATTACACTTTTTAACTATGGATGGTCGCCAAACATTATAAATCATGTTATAGTCACCGAACATTATAAACCGCTTACAAGTTTCGCCTTTAGTTTGTAATACGAAGTATAAGACTACAGTGTAATATACGTGATAAATTACGGGAGTCTATTGATCTTACTTTTTAAATTTGAAGTATCATAATTATCAATATTAAATGCGTATATTGAAGCAACAAAAATGATTTCTATACCTTACACATTCCGATGAAGTCTATAGGGTTGTGTACGTTCAGTAATATGACAGAGAGTTTGACTGTTTAACAGACATTATTTTTCACTATTCTTACATGACGAAGATGCCAACTAATTACAACTGATGATAATCGATTAAGATCAAATAGTTGGTGAGGAAGGTCTTCGTTCCTCATCTAATAGATTTTTATTTTTTGGATTTAAAGAGTAATTTGGGGATTACGGTTGGGTGTATACGGGTCAGGTATATATGGGCCGGGTTTATCCGGGCCGGGTTTATGCGGATTTCTACATTTATCATAAGGGTCGGGTTTATACGGGTTTCCGCGTTTAGTATAACTATATTCATCGGTGGACAATTGACTACTTACACAAACATTTCAACGTACTCTATGTTGTTTACACTTTTGTCCATCTATTAATACATAAACTAACTTTCAGACTTTGAACGAATGTGAGAAAATTACAAGTTTATTTTATTAATAAAGTTTTCAACATTAGTTTATGTTATTAACTAACAACATTACATAAAGAAAATCATATTTCTTTTATGGATTAGTTTGAATCCTATTCATAACCGCTTAATCAGGTCTAAATTATGTTATCTTTGAAAACACGCAACAAATAGTAATTTTCACACGATTAGAAGTGCAATGCAATCCCAAATGAATAATTTATATTGCTTTAAAAATAATAGGCTCTTAAATGCATTTGTAGTCTCCAAATGAATAATTTACATTGATTAGATATGCATAATTTGTAGTCCAAATGCAATTAAAACGATTATTCATTATCTACTCCCCAATTATCTATATTTCTTAGAACCGAGAAATTTTTTAAATTTCTTATAATTTATACGGTAACTCATTGGGAGTTGAGACTTTAGTGTGTCCAGTACTCTCTCTGAGTCTAAGATATGTTTCCCTAGAGATTTTGCGGAAAAAAATAAGAATGTGAAAATGTGTGGTGTAAAAATAAAGGAGAAAGAGAGGGAAATAAATGGAAGAATATGAGCCACATATTTATGGCTTAAACAGAAAAGAAGAAAGAAAAATGATTCACCCCAAAAGGGAAAGAGGGAACATAAATCAGATTCGGAGGGGTTATGATTTATTGAAGATATAAATATATTTCTCCGTAACTCCTACGGAGTATATATTGTAGATTAGATTTCAGTATGATTAATACGAAGTAAGTAATACATGCATGGGTAACATTTCACTATAATCAAACAAAGCCAAAATATTCATTTCAATTATTTCACTCTAATCAAACGATATTAAAGACGGGTCAAACTATATATTTAACTATTTTCATTTTGCTTATGAGTATATTTAATTGTACTTTATATAATTAGTAAAGTATGAAATAAAGAATAAATTGTCTTATTCTAGCAACAAAATTATATTTTAAGACGACTATGTTGTTCTATCTTTCGTACTATTAACCCACACATTGATAATCACACTCTTTCGTCTAATTTAAAAACCAATCTCGCTTCCTTTATCTTTAAAATGTCAATAAAAATGGGGCAACCCGTGAAATTTTTCATGGGTAGCACACTATTACTAATCTAAAATTTATCTTCGATTGTAATCAATATAAAATAATAGTGGGCAACCCGTGAAGGTTTTTCACGGGTATAACACTAGTAATAATAGAATGGAAAACAAGGTTATATCACTTGAACAAAAGTAGAATGCTTAACTCGCATCACAATCTCGGTTTAAAAAAAAATTACAACTTTAAAAGTGTTATGAAATCGAAATCGAAGATAAAATTTATCTCAAGATAGTTTGGGCTCCGTTACCCAGAGTTTAAAATCATTTAAATTAATAAAATCGCAAATTAAAAATTATTGGATAAAATAATGACGTTAAATAATATTTGTAAACGAACTCGAGGGGAATATCCAAATATTTTCAAAGCGACAGTAAAACGTTTTGATTAAGAAATTCGACAATATTTTGTTTTAAAACCAAACAAAAATTTGAGAAATCAAATTTTGTAGCTAGTATATAAAAATCGAACCAGTCGTCAAACATTTTCAGTAACAGAATTAATGTCTAACGACAATAAAACAAAATTTAGACATACGATATTTTTTGAAAATATTAAACCATTTTACATAATAATCCTATAGAAATTGAAGTATTTGGAAATATGAAAGTCGTCATAAAATTCCGTTTGCTCGAAAATTAAAATTTGAATTAATTTCAAAATACTTTAAAATAAATTGTTAAGGTATTTCGAAACAGGTCTAAAAATGTGCTATCAACAAAAAAAATATAAAAATAAAACAAAAACGAAGTATAAAGTTTTGAAATTTATAACTCAAAATGCTAAAATCTCATGATAGCCCAAAATTTTAAATTAGAGAAACTATTCATAACATAGGTTCGGGAAAAATGTAAACGGATAAATAGAGTCAAGGTCAACGACGAATCGAAACAAAAGTTTTCAAACCCGATAACGAAGTCGAAGTGATTGACAGCAAAAGAGGTAACAGAATAAGAGAAGATAAGGGAAGGACAAAATTGAGAGTCAAGAGCTCTCGAGGACTAGAGAATAAGTTAACCATCTCGAGATTCCCGGTACGACTCACTACTACAAAACCCTTATTTTCTCCACGCTTTTGGCTTGACGCTTCTATAAGCGTTGACTATTTTTTTATCCAAATTTGGTATTTTGCGAAAGCTCTGTGCGTGCAAGTTAGTGAAATATTAAAAAAAACAAAACATTTTGCCGCTTCAGTTATTTTATTTCAGATCCACTATTCATCTCTCTCTTTTTGCTTTTGAAAAAAACCCTAGAAGTAATTAATTGAATACTACATTAGCGATCTAGAAGAGGCAATTATCTTTTCTTCTCGAAAGACTATCAATGACAATCATCGTTGATTCTTCTGCGTCACACCCAAGCAGGTATCAAAGCAACATCTTCTTCGGGTAATTTGTATTGAATCTTTTCCCAATTTTTGAATAGAATACATAATAATATACCACCGTGTTTGTAATTTGTTATTTGTATCACAGATTTGTAGTTTAAAAACTTTTATAATAATATTTGTACTATCAAATTGTTCCAGTGATGATTAGATGTTAAAAGCCGGCATATCGATTTTTTTCCAATACACGAATTTTGTTCTTCTCTTAGGGTTGGTCTTGATATTCAAAACATGATTAGGGGAAAAAGTAAGCGTTCTATGATTAGGGGAAAAAGTAACCGTTATATAATTAGGGGAAAAAAGTATATATTGCAGGCATAGTAATTATACTCATTTACAGTATAATTTAAAATCCGCCTGGTTTTCAATTGACATTTGCACTTTGAAAACAGAACTTGTGTGTTCTTTGTTATCTTTATTCTTCTCCTCATTCACGTTACCATTGTGTTCCTAGCTCGGTAAAAACAATGTTTTGAAGTAATCATTGGTAGAATTATGTGGAAGTATAATATAGTACTTAATTTATATCCATTCAGTTCCCTTACGCGGTAAATAATATGTCATTTGTAAATGAGGTGTGAAAGTAAGCTTCACCCAACAACTTGTTCATACCCTTCAGTATACGTGTTTGAGTACTTGTCCAACAGGCGATGTTATTGTTTCGAAGCAATTGTGCAGTACAAGATGGCAAATTAAGGGTTTTCATGTGGTCTTGAATGGAGCTCGTACTTAATAAGGAGGAAGACTATAAATTTTTAATGGTCCTACAGTTCAGGTTTATCATTTTTTTATGTTAAATGAATGCATTTCCGTTTCAAAACATTCTGTATTACATTTACATTATATTTGTCTAAATTGTCTAATGCAGCACTGATGAAAACTATTTTGTTACTTTGCGAAGTGGTGACTCCTACAAGGTCTGGGATGTTGAGACGTCTAAACTGGGAGATACTTTACGTGAAGCAAACACGAGAATTTAAGCAAAATTTTTTATCTTGGTAAATTTTAATTCAAGGTAGATGCAGTCATGTAAAGTTTGGTTTGTAATTTGTTATTTGTATCACAGATTTGTAGTTTAAAAACTTTTATAATAATATTTGTACTATCAAATTGTTCCAGTAATGATTAGATGTTAAAAGCCGGCATATCGATTTTTTTCCAATACACGAATTTTGTTCTTCTCTTAGGGTTGGTCTTGATATTCAAAACATGATTAGGGGAAAAAGTAAGCGTTCTATGATTAGGGGAAAAAGTAACCGTTATATAATTAGGGGAAAAAGTATATATTGCAGGCATAGTAATTATACTCATTTACAGTATAATTTAAAATCCGCCTGGTTTTCAATTGACATTTGCACTTTGAAAACAGAACTTGTGTGTTCTTTGTTATCTTTATTCTTCTCCTCATTCACGTTACCATTGTGTTCCTAGCTCGGTAAAAACAATGTTTTGAAGTAATCATTGGTAGAATTATGTGGAAGTATAATATAGTACTTAATTTATATCCATTCAGTTCCCTTACGCGGTAAATAATATGTCATTTGTAAATGAGGTGTGAAAGTAAGCTTCACCCAACAACTTGTTCATACCCTTCAGTATACGTGTTTGAGTACTTGTCCAACAGGCGATGTTATTGTTTCGAAGCAATTGTGCAGTACAAGATGGCAAATTAAGGGTTTTCATGTGGTCTTGAATGGAGCTCGTACTTAATAAGGAGGAAGACTATAAATTTTTAATGGTCCTACAGTTCAGGTTTATCATTTTTTTATGTTAAATGAATGCATTTCCGTTTCAAAACATTCTGTATTACATTTACATTATATTTGTCTAAATTGTCTAATGCAGCACTGATGAAAACTATTTTGTTACTTTGCGAAGTGGTGACTCCTACAAGGTCTGGGATGTTGAGACGTCTAAACTGGGAGATACTTTACGTGAAGCAAACACGAGAATTTAAGCAAAATTTTTTATCTTGGTAAATTTTAATTCAAGGTAGATGCAGTCATGTAAAGTTTGGTTTGTAATTTGTTATTTGTATCACAGATTTGTAGTTTAAAAACTTTTATAATAATATTTGTACTATCAAATTGTTCCAGTAATGATTAGATGTTAAAAGCCGGCATATCGATTTTTTTCCAATACACGAATTTTGTTCTTCTCTTAGGGTTGGTCTTGATATTCAAAACATGATTAGGGGAAAAAGTAAGCGTTCTATGATTAGGGGAAAAAGTAACCGTTATATAATTAGGGGAAAAAGTATATATTGCAGGCATAGTAATTATACTCATTTACAGTATAATTTAAAATCCGCCTGGTTTTCAATTGACATTTGCACTTTGAAAACAGAACTTGTGTGTTCTTTGTTATCTTTATTCTTCTCCTCATTCACGTTACCATTGTGTTCCTAGCTCGGTAAAAACAATGTTTTGAAGTAATCATTGGTAGAATTATGTGGAAGTATAATATAGTACTTAATTTATATCCATTCAGTTCCCTTACGCGGTAAATAATATGTCATTTGTAAATGAGGTGTGAAAGTAAGCTTCACCCAACAACTTGTTCATACCCTTCAGTATACGTGTTTGAGTACTTGTCCAACAGGCGATGTTATTGTTTCGAAGCAATTGTGCAGTACAAGATGGCAAATTAAGGGTTTTCATGTGGTCTTGAATGGAGCTCGTACTTAATAAGGAGGAAGATTATAAATTTTTAATGGTCCTACAGTTCAGGTTTATCATTTTTTTATGTTAAATGAATGCATTTCCGTTTCAAAACATTCTGTATTACATTTACATTATATTTGTCTAAATTGTCTAATGCAGCACTGATGAAAACTATTTTGTTACTTTGCGAAGTGGTGACTCCTACAAGGTCTGGGATGTTGAGACGTCTAAACTGGGAGATACTTTACGTGAAGCAAACACGAGAATTTAAGCAAAATTTTTTATCTTGGTAAATTTTAATTCAAGGTAGATGCAGTCATGTAAAGTTTGGTTTGTAATTTGTTATTTGTATCACAGATTTGTAGTTTAAAAACTTTTATAATAATATTTGTACTATCAAATTGTTCCAGTAATGATTAGATGTTAAAAGCCGGCATATCGATTTTTTTCCAATACACGAATTTTGTTCTTCTCTTAGGGTTGGTCTTGATATTCAAAACATGATTAGGGGAAAAAGTAAGCGTTCTATGATTAGGGGAAAAAGTAACCGTTATATAATTAGGGGGAAAAGTATATATTGCAGGCATAGTAATTATACTCATTTACAGTATAATTTAAAATCCGCCTGGTTTTCAATTGACATTTGCACTTTGAAAACAGAACTTGTGTGTTCTTTGTTATCTTTATTCTTCTCCTCATTCACGTTACCATTGTGTTCCTAGCTCGGTAAAAACAATGTTTTGAAGTAATCATTGGTAGAATTATGTGGAAGTATAATATAGTACTTAATTTATATCCATTCAGTTCCCTTACGCGGTAAATAATATGTCATTTGTAAATGAGGTGTGAAAGTAAGCTTCACCCAACAACTTGTTCATACCCTTCAGTATACGTGTTTGAGTACTTGTCCAACAGGCGATGTTATTGTTTCGAAGCAATTGTGCAGTACAAGATGGCAAATTAAGGGTTTTCATGTGGTCTTGAATGGAGCTCGTACTTAATAAGGAGGAAGACTATAAATTTTTAATGGTCCTACAGTTCAGGTTTATCATTTTTTTATGTTAAATGAATGCATTTCCGTTTCAAAACATTCTGTATTACATTTACATTATATTTGTCTAAATTGTCTAATGCAGCACTGATGAAAACTATTTTGTTACTTTGCGAAGTGGTGACTCCTACAAGGTCTGGGATGTTGAGACGTCTAAACTGGGAGATACTTTACGTGAAGCAAACACGAGAATTTAAGCAAAATTTTTTATCTTGGTAAATTTTAATTCAAGGTAGATGCAGTCATGTAAAGTTTGGTTTGGTTTGGTTTTCTATTAGCTAGATACCATATCTCGGTGACCGGGTTTGGAGTTGGCATGAGCCATTACTTAAAGTAACACATGTATTTATGTCGCCTTCATGATGTGGTGTTCAACTTAGCTTGCTAAAATGTTATCATTAAATATTTGTCTGTTGTTTTACACTTCTTGTTTTTTAACATTTCCTTTAGATTCTACTAACATACCTTGTCCACTAACGCCTCTAGCTGCTATAGTTTATGTTTTCTGCAGGATGAAATTTTTATGTTCGTAAAGCTTTCTCAAAGAGATCTAGTCTTCTATATACTATAGTATATCAAAGTGAACTATTTGTGTATATATTTGACCTTGAACTAGCTTCTAATTTTCCAATTGCAATCTTAATTTTTTTGTACCTATCTCTTAGGTAGGGATGAAAATTGGTTCAAGATCCTACCAACCCGGACCTGTCATGTCTTGGTTGCCTTAATCTAGAATGCAAGATGCATTTATCCCTGAAATCAGGCTACACCAGTTTAATGTAGATCTCTCTTGTTTATACACTATTTGTGAATGCAAAGCTAAGACAAACTTCAGTGCAATCAAGCTAGTGGATTGAAGTTGTGTTTCGCTTCAACAATCATATCTGATGGCAATGGCTTTACTTCAAATGTTACTGCATTTATTGCAGATGAAATGTGCCTACAAAAGTTGTGCCTCAATATAACTCGATTCTGAACAGAATTGTGCCTCAATAAACTGCATTAACACATTTGCAAGCTGTGAGTTCAGGCTGTTGTTCTTTTCTGCATTTTCCAAACGCAAAAACCAATGCAAATCTGCACTCGACTGAACTCAATTTGGCTGCACCTTTGGTACTTTCAGGTGCGTTTATCTCAGTTTGAAGCTATGTTTTAGTTAATGCAATATTGTTTTTATGCGATGTAACAAATATTGCTGCTCAACCTCTTAGTATTGGACTGTGTTTTCCATTCTATCATCACACAATTAAAAACCTATTTGCTTTTCATTTAGCCCTTACATCAACGTAGTGGAATTAATGGAGCCTTTCCATTTTTTAATCAGCTAACACTTGAGCCTCTCATTCCACATATACACCCATTTATCATATTCATACTTGCTTATTAATTTCACAGCTATCAAGCACAAAAGAAGATCCTTACCCATTTCATGTAGTAGCTCGGGGACAACATTATATGGAAACGTGAAAGATCATATCGGTTGGGATCATTGCTGTCATAGGTACTCTACTTTGTTGTTATTTACAGTTACTGCATTTTTTGTGAGCGCATCGTATCAACCTAGTTTATTATTTTTCACCGATATATGTTAAGTTTATGTGTTCATTGCTTCTATTGTTTAACAAGTTGTCAAGTTAAGATCTATCTCCCCTAAGATTCGGCTCATTTGATCTGGAGTATATCTTTTCTAATAACGAAGAACCATGGAACCTAAAGTGCTTGATAACATCATAGAATTTATGTAAAGATTATTTATCTATCTTCCCTTTTCTCATACATATCTATTTCGCTTTAAGATACTAAAAATCATTTCAAATTTCTATATGTAAAACTGATGTAATCGTGCTTGATACACATAGACATTTCATTTTAGACATGGAAAATGGAATTTTGATGCATGACATGACTAAGCTACGCTTGGGCATTTCATTTTAGACCTGAAAACATGGATTTTTTTTATACAAAATAGGTGTACTCAATAATTGTTGGTGGTATGAGTGACAAGCAAAAATACAGCTACATGTAGATATTTTATTTTATGCTCATTCCATGTCGTTTGTCGATCTATATTCTTCAACAAGCTCTGAGGATCTATATTGTTTGCTCCACCTCTTTTATTGCATTATTCCTTAACATCAAAATTTGAAATAAAATATGTTTGGGCTCGACAAAAGTGGAAGCGGTAGTATTTTTTATTTTTTAAAATGTGTTTGTGTTTACCTCCTTGTTGTGTGGGACAACTGATAACTAAATTCTTTGTGCAAAATTTGTTCCATAAGCTTTGGTTATACAAATTGATAACTGCTACGGAGTACTTCCTAACTAGATTCTCATTATTTGACTTTCTCATGCTTTCAGTTTTAATGGCCTTTGCAGATGTTTATATTTTTACACAACAGGTACTAAGATGATGGGATGGAGGCTTCTCCCCATAACTGTCTCTGTTGTAGGCTGGAATGGCAAAGAAATCATGCCCAATATACAATAACTATTTGTAAGAGCATTTAGGGAAGAGAAGATCGATGATATTGAAAGAGACTTTTACATTTGTCATAAGCTAGTTACAAGAACTCCTAGCTTCGAAACATTGGCATGTGAGCTACTATTGTTTTCAAGAGGTGCTATGGAAAGTTAGGAGACTTCTATGACGATATTTGGAATGAACTAGCTATTTACAATCGTAGATATAAGATTCATCAACTGCTATAACGATGCTTCCGGATGAAAGGAATATTTCTCAGTCACTTTTAGGAGCCGATTAGTCAACTTCTAGCTAGGATATTTTTTGAACTTATGTGAAAACACTAACAATATTTGTATGTGGTTCTTGTTATAATTATTAATGATAAGACCAACTCAATCTTTTTGTATTTTTGATATAAACTGTAAATCTAGAGTCGTCCGTATTAGATAGCATAAATTTGCAATGGGAAGGAGTTAGATGTTGGATCGAAATATATTATTAATATATTCTTTATGATCTGATTCTCGACGCTTTTATGATGTCAAAGTGTTGATGATTAAATTTTATATTATTATTTCTCGACCCTTTTAATGGTAGAATACCGGGCTTAGAAAAAAAATTGGCCGGGAAAAAAAAATCTCGACATAGAAAAGTGTCGAGGTTGCATATTTGAGTGTACATGTGGTGACGCAGAAAAGCGTCGTGAATAAATGTTCAACGTTTTAAAGCGACGAAAATGATGACACAAAAATGCGACGAGAATTCCCGACGCCCAAAATCTCCACGCTTACCAAAAGCGTCGAGAATTAAATTTGCGTCACTTTGAAGCGTCGAGAACCTACCTTTAAAGCGTCAAGAAATCAAGGGAATTCTAGTAGTGACTCCCACAACACGGGTTCCTAATTTCCATCAAATAACGTTAGGTCCAATATTAGGCGCTAGGTGGTACTACTCAGTCACACTCTCCAAAAGTGTCTTACGTGATTATCCAATCGTTCAAACGACACGTTACTAATCCAAAATTGTTTTACAATCTAATCCCATCCATTAAAATTCTAACGACGGTCATCATATCACACCCAAACTCGTAATCGATAAGGTTCCTAAATCCAAAGCTCATAAGGTTTGAACTCGAAGTATACCCCAAATTTCTTGAGTATGGAACACTAGACAAGGTCCACCAATTTAACAAGGCGCGGGTACGAAATCCTCAAAAATGATCATCAACATATTTGTGATGCCACAAGTACAGAAGTTGGAAAAGTACAACGAATGCTCAAACATGCTCAAACCTATAGGTAATGGCGCAAACACTCACATCTTCAAAACACGTCATTTAACTAAGGTTTCCAAAAAGTTCATCAAATGCCTAATTCCAAGGCAACAATAATATGTTAAATAACTCAACAAAGTCACAATCTCGCTAGCCAAAAAATTCTGAACAGTAAATTCCATCAAAATGATTGGCATCAAGGTATCCCTCAAAACAACACAGCAAAACCAAACTGTGATTGTGCAAAATAGTTCTCTTCTTCAAGGATAACAACGATTTATCCTAGTTAGATCACTCAACTCCAAAGTTCATAGGTTACAACCTTAAACAACGATCAACGATATAATCCTTAAGAAACACGGGAAATCTATGTCAACCAAAATTTCTAACGACATTACTGAAAACCTTTAAGGGTACCACAACACTCAGGCTAACACTTTAAACAATACTCTAAGATTCCAAATATTCGCGATGCATCCATCAAATAAGCATTAGGTAAGAATCCCAAAGTAGTATTATCAGTTACACTTAGTTCGGTTCTAGGTTAGGTACTAGGTATCCATCAAATATGATATATTCTTACCACTCCAAAATATCATTCAACTTTAAGTACTCCAAAATAACCAAAGTAACCTATAACCCAAGGTTCAGTGTCTAAAGTATCAACCGTTAATCTAAATAATGCCATTCAAATCAATCCTAAAAATTTTCTTACTTGCTTATAAGATAGGTTAGACTCACAATCCTCGAAACCAGGTAACAAAGGGTTTACTAAACCTCGAACATCAAAACTTTTCAGGGGGTTCACTGAGACGAAGAATCTCAAGAGGAAAGATGGTAAAGTAGAAGAATTAATCAAAGATTTATCAAAAGAATGAAGACAAGAATTTATAATAGAAGAGTTAGAATAAGTAGAGGAATGAAGGAAGGTATCAAAGATCCTATATTACTAAGTTCTGAAACCAGAGGAGAATCTTCGGGCCTCCGCGGGAACTAAATGAATTAATTCATCTTCTTGTAGAGGAACGAGCACACAAGTCTTGGGTCGCTCCATCTGGATCTACTGCAACATCATGGAACAGTAATCTACTCTTGATCATCTGTCCAGTAGCTTGAGCATAAACTAAATCTGGGCTGAAAGGTCATCATTGTAGCTTCCTTGTAGCACAAAGTTGTCCACTCGAGTCAGTAGGCGTTGAGAGTTTTAAGCAGGTCTTATCCCAATCTAGAGCAGCATCATATCAACATCTTGTTCATCCATCTTCTTCCAGACAAAAGGAACAAATATTCAATGCTAGTCATTGAGTTATAAGAACATATAACCTAACAGTTAAGTCCTTACTTTGTTTCTACCCATCTCTCACTAATATTTATTTAATGTTCAAATTGTTTACTGGTATTTTTACTAGAATCAGGTGTAAGCGTCGGGAGCAACAATGCTCTGATACCAACTGTAATCCCCAATACAGTGGCAGAAACATTGTAGAGTTGTGATTAAAACACACTGACAAACTATATCTTATTAAAAGAAACAGTAAGTCAATACAAAGGCCTCTTTTTACAAAAGGGCTAAAAGTAAAATCTCCAAACGGGTTTATACAAATCCATAAACTACAAGAATGAAGAAAGAGTAGGAGCCACATTACTCGCTAGCTCACACCCAAAACCCAACAGCAAATACCTGTCATGTTATAAACATAACAACCATGTCAGTGGGTAGTAACTCGGATGTTCTCCCAGCCATATTATACCATATAGAAAAATAATAGTATTATTATATCAAAATAATTAAAATGGAAAACATTAAATGATATAATAAAAATAAGCTTTCGGAGAAAACTTAAATATTGGAACAATAAAATCAGAACAAGTCTTCAGAAGAAAACTTCAAATATTTGCCAACCTGCAAACCAAAATGTATCGATAATAATAAAAATATTCAAAATGGCGTTATGGATAGGATTAGTGTAGACGGCTAGACTTTCAATAGAAGAATACTAAAACTAGATTCGAGAACTTAGTTCAAACAAATCAAACTTCGCTCTCTAACTAGGCTACTCATCCATAATAGAGCGGCGACTTATAAATGCGTGGCCCTAGCTTAAGACAATGTACACCCCTCCTGGGATTACCTGCCACCCAGTTCAACTTATGACAGCGACTTACTGGGAGGCCTAAGCTTAAGGTTAAAATGTACACAACTCCCGGGATACCTGCCACCCGGTTCAACAACTACTGTATCGATTCCTGATACACTAGCCTTATAATTGATGGCAAAAATGTAGACCCTAGAATATATGACTCTAACCTCACACTTGTCCTTATTCCATAACTCCAAAACAGCCATTATCGATATTCAAACGAGATAATCATTGAAAATAATATGAACATAAAAAGGAATAAGCATTTTATAATAAAAGGGAAACTTTCTACAAATAGAAACTGATTAATTTTAGAAACTTACTTAAAATAGAAATAGTCTTATAGAAAGTGCGTAAGTCATTAAAATAAGTGAAATGTATAAAAATAACATTTCTAACGAAATTAACATTTTATTATTACCGTCGTTATCGTAACCTTATTATATTTCTAAATTCGTTACTCAAAATATAAATATAATATAATATGTCAAAATATAGTATGTTATAAGTAATTAAGAAATCGAGTTAAAACTATAAATTTTCAGAAAAGAGATATTTTAAGAAAAACGATATCAAAATTAATTTGAGTCAACGAGTTTTATAAATGAAATGAATTTTACAAAGGTTTCAAATCATTTTTAGCAAATAGATTTTATTATTAAATAATACAGATTTTACTAAAAATAGTCAATTGTAAACAAATAAGAAATTATTAGTGAAAATAGCCTCGACTAAGAAATATATTTAAAATAGAATCGACTATTTTCTCATTTATTAGAATAAATCGTAAAACGAAAATTAATTTATTAAACAAGTATACAAACCTCGATTATAATATAAAAATACGATTTTGAGTTAAAATTATGAATTAACGAAATATGAAGAAAATATGAAATTGTTATTATTTAGTTACTTGTGTCACGATAACCAACAAAATATTAAAACGATCGTAAATAATTAAATTACTAACGATTTAAAAAACGATATCGAAAACTTGTAAAATATTTATAAGGTACGCAATTTTAAATAATATTTCTAGCAAATAATAAATAGCTAAAAATAGAAAACCGAAGTTAAAATATTTACTACAATACTCAAACATACAATATAAAATCGAGTAACGTCCTAAAGTTATCTTGAGGGGATACTCGCATCAATCACGTACTTGAGTCCTCGTATGGTCCAATCTCCGTGACTTCAATATTAACGTCTTTAAGCTCCGAGTTGTAGAACCGATAGCCTCTAAAGTGTGCTCCACCAATTAATCGAGAAGATAAAACAAAAGAATGAGACAAAGGTATTCGGCACAAGACGAAAAGGGAATTGACGTGTCAAATAGAAACCCGAAGTTTGAACTTAATAGAGTCGAGTACGACAAAGTAGAGATGAAACATCAACCATGACGAGATAAAATCAACAACATAACAATAACGAACCGCAGCATGTTGAGCAGTGCAGAAATACCCATAACCGTAGCAGCAGTTCGGAAGCAACAATCAAGAATAGCACAGTGAAAGAGAACAAAGGGAATAATAGTAGCAGTGACACAAACGTGCAGCAGAAACAGTACGGTCCGATCTCGCGTACGGGGCGATGTGTCGGATCTCGATTCGGATGACGATCCGGACTTGTACTAGACGGGTGTGGGCACCCGTGTTTCCGTTTGGAATCGATCGAGTCGTGGTTGTAAATGTTTAAAGCCCGATATGTTTGGTAAGGCGACCATTTTAGTGAACTGAATTCCTTGTCGATTTATGGAGTCCCCACTGAGTCGATTATGGAGACTCGAAAACCGTTCAAGTCAACTTTGATCCTTAGCAGGCTCAAAGTTGAGGGGCATGGGACCTAAAGATAATGACTTGTACCCTTAAGCACTCCATGCCTGGAATGACTCTCATTGCCAATGGTTTCGGACATCCAGAAACCGTCGATTCTGAGTAAGGGGTGAGGGTACGTATTGGAAAGTCAACATCCGATGGATATCGACACCCAATCCCGCCCGCACTATAGCGGCCTCTACTAATCAATCGTTGGGCTGATAACTTCGTTCTTTTGTTGTGGCCGAAATACTATAACATCCGTTGTTTTCACTCTATACCTTTTGCTATGTCGATTGTTTAAGGACAAGTAAGTTTTGTCGTTGAAGTAGTTGTGTTTACATTCTTTGCATGCGATTTCACGTGACAGGCAGGACATGAAAAGATGCACATAAGAGAGTAGAGAGTATTAATATTATTTGTATTAGCAAATCAGTTTTAACGCGATAATACAGATATTAGTCATTCTCGTGGTATACTTTACCTGGTATTCTGCTTACGATGCGTCGAGCCATACATGACGAGCACCGGGACTAATACAGAAACCGACCATCGTCTTGTTCAATTTTAGTTGATTTACGTTTTGAATTCCGTGTTAGGTGATTTAACATGCGATTATATGGTCATAAAAGCAATAAATCGTACGAAAAGCTGTAAATGCGAATATAAGTAAATCACGTTGTTAGGAGTTGCACCCTCGGAGTATACACTAAACGGGACACGATGCATAGATAGTTGAGAACGGATCTCGGAATTACTCGGGTCTATTTAGTGTATTTTAGTGCTTGTGGTTGAATTAGGGACATTACGTGTTTTAGTATGTGTAATGGACCTAGTGTCCACGTTATTATCGTAGTGCATGATAAACGTACAAAAATGTAAAGTTTTGTTTAGATGACAACCTAGTGACGACTCGAATTCAACAGGCGGATCCTCCTAGCTTGCCCGGTGATTTTGGCAGAGTTCCGTTACCATCGGCCCTTCCTGCGGCTATTTCGGCAGAGCTCCGCTACTACTGGCTGGTTCTGCGGCTAATCCGGCAGAGTTTCGTTACTAGACTACAGCTAGTCGAACACAAGCACCTGGGGATCGAGTGGAGTTCTCGAAGGTGAGGAGTAGCGTTGATGTCGCTTTTATCGAAACTACGATCGGGTGGATCATTTGCCTCGGGTGTCGGAGTGCGAGCCCTTAGCAAGAAACTCTTTACGAGTGAAGAGAGAAGAGAAGTGAATGTGTTGTGTGTCGAAAAGAGGGGTTGAAGGGGGGTATTTAAAGGTATTTTTCGGTCCTCGTCACCCGGATAGGGACCTGAGCTTAGGCGCACCAGAACTTAGACGCCTGGGTCTAGGCGCGTGAAGACACAGGCGCGCAAGGTGAGGCGCTCAGAGTTTTGAAGATACAATTTTGATACTTTCCAAAACCGAGAGGCGGGTGTGTAATACGAAGCTTGGGGATTAAGTCTTCTCCGGGTTTGACCTAGCGCCATGGTGTTTAGTGGGCCTCGGGTGTGCATCCCGAGGTTCGCTTGGCGCGGTGCTGACTCGGTTCGAGTTTCGGGACCAACTCGGGGTCCCGGTGTTAGAATTGACTCTAATTAGTGTCTATGCGACCGTAAAGACACAAGTAAGGCTGCCAAGATGTTAGTTTAATTTTTTCGAGTAATTTATTTGATCCGTTCTATAGAAAAACTATCTAAAACATCACGAACCCGCGTTGCGTTGCAGTCTGATCGTCATCGGGTGTTTGTTGGGCACTCCTACAGCCACCAGGTCCAAATCTGGGTGTCTACAGAAGCCCCCACTTTGACTGAGTCTTGGACAAGGCGAAAGTCAAAGTATAGCCGCCCAGGTCAATCGAGGATTACGACCTGGTGGCTGTCCGGTCGGGTCGCTTTAAGTCCGTTAGACTACGTGTTGAGGCTCGCCAGCCAAAGGTCAGAAATCATACTTGACGTCTTTTCTTTTGGTTGCTTGCTTGGGCCTGGGCCGACGCTTGTCATCTTATTCTAAGTTCTTCGTGTTCGTGTGCTTTGCCTTTTCGGATGCTCAAAAATTTGTTCGAGTTTATCTATCGCGTGTGTGTGACGTGTCAAGCGTGTACGCGGGAGAAAATGTTCGATGTGTCGGCTTCCATTCGAACACTTATCTTTGGGATGCCTATGACCCTCAAACTCAATGAAATGCCTTTTGAGATGCTTATGACCCCTTGAGCACGAAAAAAAGATAAAATGCTCGAGGGCGTTAGTCTCCGCTCGAACAACTGCCTTTGGGATGCCTATGACCCCTCGGACAAAATGAAACAAGATAAAATGTTCGAGGGCGTTAGTCTCCACTCGAACAATTGTCTTCGGGATGCCTATAACCCCTTGGAAAAAATGAAACAAGATAAAATATTCCAGGGCGTCAATCTCCTCTCGAACAGTTATCTTCGGGATGCCTATGACCCCTTGAAAAAAATGAAACCAGATAAAATATTCGAGGACGTTAGTCTCCACTCGAACAGTTGTCTTCGGGATGCCTATAACCCCTAGGACAAAATAAAATAAGATAAAATGCTCGATGGCATTAGTCTCCACTCGAACAGTTGTCTTCGGGATGCTTATGACCTCTAGGACAAAATGAAACAAAATAAAATGCTTGAGGGCATCAGTCTCCACCCGAACAGTTGTCTTCGGGATGCCTATGACCCCTAGAAAAAAATGAAATAAGATAAAATGTTCGATGGCGTTAGTCTCCACTCGAACGGTTGCCTTTGGAATGCCTATGACCCCTCGGGCTTGAAAATGCTGTGAGGTATAAGACTCAAATGCCTTCTGGATAACTAAGACCCGTTAGGAAAAAATTGGTGTGGAGGTATAAGACTCCTTCGAGCGTGTCAGTATCCGCTCAAATTAAAATTGCTATGGAGGTGTAAGACTCCTTCGAGCGTGTCAGTATCCGCACGAATTAAAATTGCTGTGGAGGTATAAGACTCCAACGCCTCTCGAATAACTAAGATCTGTTAGCCATAAATTGCTGCGGAGGTATAAGACTTCTTCGAGCGTGTCAGTATCCGCTCGAATTAAAATTGATGTGGAGGTATAAGACTCCTTCGAGCGTGTCAGTATCCGCTCGAAAATTTGCTATGGAGGTATAAGACTCCTTCGAGCGTGTCAGTATCCGCTCGAAAAATTGCTGTGGAGGTATAAGACTCCTTCGATCGTGTCAGTATCCGCTCGAATTAAAATTGCTGTGGAGGTATAAGACTCCAATGCCTCTCGGATAACTAAGATCCGTTAGGCAAAAAAAATTGCTGTGGAGGTATAAGACTCCAATGCCTCTCGGATAACTAAGACCCGTTAGGCAAAAATTGTTGTTGTCTATTCGTAATTGCTTTGCGAGTTTGTCTTATTTGGTTTGGGTTTGCTTTGCTTTGTTTTGGTTTGTTACACATTTGGGATTTGTTTGGAGTTTGCTTTGTTTTGTTTAGTTTGTTTTTTCACGTGCTCGAGGGTGAGGGCGTCCTTGTTAATCACGCTTCTTATGCTTAATGTTCTTTGTTCGGGGTTGGTTTGCAGACGTGCTTTATCGGTATCGATTAGTAACTTCTTCGTCATTGTTAGTTTGTTTGTTTTAAAAGGGTGCGTGTTTTGTGTAGGTTGGACGTTAAGACTCGTTTGTTTTGTCTTAGTCAGTGTTGGACTTGTCAGACGCGTGTACATCTGCGCCTCAATCCTCAGGCGCCTAGCCCCCAGCGGTTCAGGATTTGGGCGCGTCACCTAAGGCGGTCGGGTTCTTGTGGGTCGGGTTTTTTTTAAGTCAGCGAAGGTTGGGGGTTCGTTTTAAATTCGAACGCGTCACCCCTTTCACCCCTATACCGTCTTTTCGATTTTTCTACCCAATTTCCGTCTCGATTTCAGCCATACGTGAGATTGTCGACTCGGGTAAGTGTCCTTTGCTCGTTTATTGTCGGTTTTACTTGATTTGGTTGATTATGAGTTTGTTTATTGAAACCCTAGAAAATAGATTTGGGTGTTTTTAATTTGCAACGTTTCGATGCCTGTACTTGATCCCATTGTTAAATTAGGGTGGATTAGGGCTTGTTAGGGTGATTGTAAGTTGACTAGGGGATTTTAAGGCATGACAATGGCTCCCTATAGTGATAGTCTCAAAATGGTAGGGTTAGGACTCGTTTTCCCGGATATTCCCGTACTTGTCTCACATAATCTTGCTCGATTAGTGCTTGTGATGATATGGGTGAACCCTTTGTCGATTTTTATGAGCTAGAATGGCCTCTAGGGCCTTCCGTGAGGTTTTGTTTGACTTACGACGGACCAAAAGGTGTCGTAACGATGTCGGATTTTCCCGAAACCACTTTCATTGTGACCTTATCCGAAATTGGTGTTAGCGGCCCTTTCAGAATTTTAATATCCTTATCCAAAATTTTGACGTTATTTTGAGCCGATTAAGCTGTTTCTGTTTGACCTAAGGCACATGTTTTTCATGTTTTGTTTGCTTTTGCAGCTAGAGTTGATACCGAGCATCCCGAGGGAGCTTCTTCGGTTGGTACTAGTGGCGAGGCTGCCGGGACGAGTTCAGTGACTCTCCGCGGGATTCGTAGAAGGCGACAGAGCATTTCGTCTCAGCATCATGATCCGGATGCCATAAATGAGGCCGACTTTGATAGGGTGACGAAGCGTAGGCTTCCCAAGACGGTCGCTAGGAGGGCCCATGTCCCGATTCCCGTACCGGAGAACGAGGAGATTTGCTACGAGGATCCCGAGTGGGCTCGAGACTGGGAAGGTCACCAATTGTTATTTAATCCTGACTTACATGTTTCTTACCGCAATGTGCGAGGCCTGGTAAGTATTTAGCCTATGTTTATTAGTATTAGGCTTTGAACTTTGGTTTTTGGCTGGGGTTAGTTTATTTTGTTTATACTTGTATTGCTTTGGGTTTGCAGCCCCCAGGTCCGATGAGGACCTACTCGGGTTTTACGACATGCCTTGAGATTTATTCTCAAATGTTCACCCCCACGGCTAAGGGGATTATCGCGAGGACCGCTCTAGGTCCCGTGGTCGATCAGTGGGTCTGGTTAGTGGGTTGCAAGACTAAATGCACCCTCATGGTGATTAGAGCGATGGTAGATCGCTTTCATGACACTACCTCGACCTTCCACATGTCCTTTGGGGAGATCAGGATTACTCTAAAGGATTTCGGGGTGATTACGGGTCTGCCCTGGTGTCCGAAGAGAATTAGGTGGGCTGCTGAGGGCCCTAGGTTAGATAGTGATGAGGTGCGAGGTCTCATCGGGGATTGTTTGGAGCGTGAGGTGTATAGTACGCCTCATGTTCTGGTGAGTTCGTATATCACCGACCGCTTCGAGCGGGTGGCGGTGTTAGAGGGTCGAGTGCCCAACACACATGAGTAGGATGCCCGGTTGTGGTTGTGGTATTTCCTAGGATCGACCCACTTCTCGGATAAGGGCGAGAGGTTTAGTACTAGGATTTTGCCTCTCCTAGCTGATCTAAACCAGTTGGGACGTGACGGCAAGAATTTGTCGTGGATCCCACCAATCAAAATAAGCCAACTAACCTAGGCTTGGTAGCAAGGGTAAGTCGGGTTGAGATCCTCAAAGACGGGGAGTCGGACTAAGGTGAGCTACGATTCTAGACTAGGTCCAAAGGAACTAAACTAGAGTGATAATCACTAATCTAGAGTCTATAACAATAAATAAGGAGGCAAAACAAGCAACTAGTGATAATGAAAAGCGAGATAAATCAATAAGAAGGAAAATAGGGCTAGGTCGAGTTCATGGAAGTCAAGGAGATTCAAAGGGGGAAACGGGGTTGCTAGCATGCTTCGTAGCCTAGGTTAATTCGGGCTCTCGCTCCTAGTAGAGGGACCCAACCTATCACCAAACAAGAACATGGAAGAGAAGAGGCAAGAAAAACAAGGAGTGATCGTCACAAGTCTCACAAGCATTTCATCGAACATGTAGAGTGCAAGGCAATAGGAAACAACAAAGACAACAACTAGCATCACCCATCTCACCCTAATCATACCTAATCACACCCAATCTCTCTACTAACCCTAGGGGATAACTACTCACACAAAACTAAAGAAATATCAACACAAGCTAGAGAAACCCACAACATAAGAACAAGAACATTCATAAACAAACAAGAACAACAAACAATAGATAAAGATTGAGACTTTACTAACAATGAAAGAAAAAGATAAAAGTGAGAAGAAAGAAGAAAGATTATACCAACTAAACAAGAGATGAAAAGGATGAAACTTGCATACAAGGAAACCCCAAAAATCCTACACCAAGGTTGTCAATCTTGATAGTTCTTCAAGAAATCAAATAATACAAGAGTAACTAACTAAGATTAAACTAAGATTAACAAAAGATTAAGGAAAGATTAGGGATAAACTAAGCTAATCTTCACTAATGTCTATCTAGGGTTTATTCTAATGTAGGGTGCTTAAAACAATACAAGAAGGGGGGGGGGTATATATAGGGTTACAAGAATAAGGGATTGAAAGAAATGAACACGGAGCTGCGCTGGGCGGGATGCTCCGGTCGAGACGGGATGCTCCCGGTCGGGACGGACCATCACGGTCGGGACCATGCATAATACCGGGCGGTATTATGCTCTTCCCGTTCGGGAAGAGACTGATCCCAGTCGGGAAGGCTTGTTAGAGGCGCTGTTTGTTCTTGCTTCTCGTCCTTGTCGTGAGGGATGTGATCCCGACCGGGATGGGTCATGTAGGCTTCAATATGATCACATAGGTCCCTACTTGCTCTTCCTAGGCTTCTTATCGACTCTCGGTGCTCGGGAATGGGCTCCAAGGGACTCGGGATCGAGTCTAAGCTACCGAGTCATCGTCGCTTCTCTTCATTGGCTCCATATGCGTCGAAAACGAGTCGAAATCGTTCCATTTCTCCAAGATAGGCCTTAGGAACCTAAAACAAACTAGAAGAAGCGTAAGTAGCCTCGAAACCCGCTCTAAAGAGCAATTCCACAAGAGAAACCGGCACCAAACACGAGAAATAAACACTACAAAACACACTTATCAACTCCCCCACACTTAACCCTTACTCGCCCTCGAGTAAGCACGAACTAAATACTAAACTAATAAAAACTAAATACTAACCGAGCGGGTATTAGCGCACCCTACGCCCTTTCATCTCACGCGAGAACACTTAGAGGAAAAATGCTCTCCGCAAGGCAAGTGAGGTCTTGGGACAAAACTGTGGATACAACCGAACACGAAAACACACAAACAAACAAACAAACAAACGGACAATCGGTTGCATCCAAGAAGAAACAAATACCGCTTCCCTCAACAAAGCGGTGAAAGAAACACCGGTTAAGGAATCAAGGCAAGTCACAACGTTCCCAAGCTAATAACACAAATCGATATGGTCCAAACCCTAATAGTATGACAACAAAGCAATATAAACGTTGGTAACTTACCTTGGTCCTCCTAACCTTCTAAGAACGTACTACGGGACGATAAGCGGGATGGACAGGGGATGAACCACGGAGTTAGTCGACATTATAGGTAAAGTGAAACCCCGCATCCTAGAGGGTCGTCCCATGCTCAAAAATAGCTCAACTAGTCCAAGTAAAAAGGTGGATAATGGTTGCAAAGTGAGGGAAGACCGACCATTACCGCTAACATCCTTCCTAGGGACTCGGTCCTTTGGTAGGCTCTTCACGATAATAGTCGGTAAAAGGCTTATTTTTGAGGGGGTGAGAATTTTTTAGTGAAATGATTTTCTTTGGCATTTTTCTTTTTTATTTTGCTTTTTATTTGCTATGCCATTTCTTTTCCTTCTTTTCTATTTTGTTTTTGATTTGTTGTACCTCTTTTTTTCTTCTTTCTTTTCTTTCTTTCAATTTCTTTTTGACTTGGTTTGCCCTTTTCGCTAAATTTTGTTTTGTAGGCATTCATCACAACCAAGTGTAGAAACCTCGACAAAATGCAACTTATTTGTGGAAATGTGTAGAAGGTAGAGAAATGGGTATGTCGGGAGCGCGCTTTCCCTTCAAACCCACAAAAAGAGGGAAACTTGGACTAATCAAACAATTTCTAACATGGTCACCTAAGAGACGGGACTCGGGAACCAAGGCCTTTTCACTCCGTGGGTGGTCAAAGTGGTCAAAATGCAAATCCCGCAGTAAATCCCTAGTAGACTAGGTGGACTCAAGGTAAATGACCAACGAAACTATTGATTTAAAGTCATTCTACTAGACTAAAGTCCAAGAATCGATTCATGTCACTAGGAAGGGAAAGTAAACGCTTGCGCACTAGCCTCAAAACCGGGTTTTCGAAAACCTTTTCTACACTAGACACAAACTATACAAGACAAGACAAAACAAAACAAAACAAAACAAGAGGAAAGAAAATAAACACAAAAAAAAAAATAAACACCACACCGAAACTTCCAAACAAGCCACCACATCAACCACAAACTTCAAAAAGCTCCACCGAGCATACACCATCACAAAATCCCTCCAAACTCCACAAGAGACAGAGAAGGAAAGGGATAGAATGATGTTACCGGATGTCTTGAAAGCCCTCCAAAGTTAACGGGTGATCAAGCGACCTACAAGGAAAAAGGGGGCAAAACACACACGTAAAACACAAAAATACGACACAAAGACTCAAAAGAAAAAGACACAAAAGAAAATCTTTTGGGTTTTTATGAAAATTTTCAATTTTTTATGGATTTTTAATATTTTTCGAAAAAAACCTACGAAAATATAGCTAAGCTAGACTAGGATATCGCCCCCCACACTTAAATCGAGCAATGTCCTCATGCTCGATCAGTAATGTGTGGAAGAGGCTACAAAGAAGAGAAAAAGGGAAAATAAAACTAAAAATCAAAAATGAAAGTGAAGAAAGGGTAGAGTGTTTCCGGCCGGGGTGTAATCAAGTCACCAAGGGCCGAGACGAGAAAAGATATGGATGGGGGAAGAAATAAAAAGAAGAAAATAAAAGGAAATCGGAGGGGAGGGCTAGGTGTAATCAAGTCACCTAGCCCCGATTCCGCCCGAACCCGACTAAATTCTACCAAAAGAAAATAAAAATAAAGAAAATGAAAAGAACTTGACAATTTGGATTTTTCAAATGACTCTCGATGTAATCACATCATCGAGAATCGGGAGTGATAACCACAAAGGCCCCGAGGGCCACCATGACACCAAAAGGATAAAGGGAAGGGGAACATACAAAGGAAGACTAGCAATAAAAGACGGAAAAGAAAGGAGAGTCGCCTACGGTTAGCAACTCAATAATCTCCATCGTCTCAATGATCGTTATCGGCACTTTACTAGTCTTCATCATCGTTATTCCTCTTCTTCCTAAATGTAGAGGCATGGTTAAAGTATCGGGCTTGTAATGGTGTAATGAGGTTGAGATTTAAGGTTAAACTCGGTGTATAGTCACTACAACAAATTGACACTAGCGCCACGATTATGCCACGGGGATTTGTTATTTGTGGCTAAATTTTACCTAGCCACGGAAAAAATCTAATTCACTACTTGGAAAAAAAAATATGCCACAGGAACATTTTTCCTCGTGGCGAAAATTCACTTGCGCCACGAATTTTATTAAAGTCGTGGCCAATAATCACTCTTGCCACGAAAGATGTCACACCCGTGGCAAAAATATATTTTGCCACGAATTTGTTTAGTGGCAAATATTATTTAGCCACGACATAATTAACTTCCGTGGCGAAATTATTTTTTAGCCACAGATTTAATAAACGCATGTGGCTAATGGTTCTCCAAATTTTAATTAAATTACTTTCAAGTTAAGTCGAGTGTCAAATATTGATCTTAAAAAATTCATCAAAATTCAAAGTTAAAGATAATATGAAAAAAAAATATTAAATTTGAAAATATTTTATTAATAAAAACAAATTTAAATACAAGAAAACTTTGGCTGTCTAATTTGTTGATTTTTTACTATCATCATTTTTGAAGTAATTGATTTCTCTTAATTTGACAATATGTTTTATTAAAATTCTATAATCTTAAGTATGACTATTGAAAGACAAATAACATTTATAAAGTGTAATATATGCTAGCTAAAATGCGGCGTACATAGCATATCAAGTAAAATAAGTATGTTATTGATCATCCATCATTGAGACGTCTAATATTATTTAAGACTCTTTTATTTATCGCTTAGTTAATTAATTTTTTCACATGTAATACACTTCTTTTTAAGACAAACTTAAAAAGAAAGTGATTGAGCATAAATTTTTTTTTTCAAATTATTGATTTTCATACAATATTTTCAGTGTGAAAAAAACCGCTTTATTAAACTCGTATTTAAGAATTCTAATCGGTCTATATTTGTTTTATGGAATTAACTTTGATTGCGAAAATAATAATTATTTTTGTAAATTAATTGTATTTTAAGTTTTTTGGTTTGGAAGAAAGATTAATGTATTAGAAAGTTGTGCCTAAGTTCAATAACCAGTCAAAATAATTTTCTAGAAAAAAGAGAGGTATAAGTGAGAAAATCAAATAATTAACAAATACAAGTAAGAAAATCTAATAATTAAGGACTAATAGTGAGAAAATCCAAAATTAATTTATCTTTAACTGTTTAATTAAATAACTGTTCTGTCATATTATTTGGAAGATATTTTAGAAAAATGGATTTAAAATAAAATTTACTTAATGAAAAATAAAATTCGGGTAAAACTTGAAGTAGGCAAGAGGAAACTCAATGAGGATAAAAAAAACTGATGAAATAAAATAAGAGCGATAATGAAATGAAAAAAACATATGGAAAGAGTAGCAATAAAAGAACGTGGAAAATAGAAACAAAAAAAATATCAATAAACTAATGAAATCATGAGTCCGAAAATCAACTTCGAAACTCTTGTTTTTCCGGAATAATAGTTTTTCAATCATAATATGTAAATCATTGGGGGAAAAAAATTAACTACTCAAAAGTAAATGTAGTTTGTGAAAAAAACATCACTTTAAAAGAATTCAAACAAATGATTATGTCAATTAAGTTCAATTTCATTTCTGTTAGCTGGTCATAAGAACTCCGAAGTTAAGCGTGCTTGAGTGAGAGTAGTGTTAAGATGGGTGACCTCCTGGAAAGGCTATTCAATCCGTAGCGCATGGTGAAATTAAATAATATTGGAATGACTCAGCTATAACGCTAGTAACCGTTCCAGATGTGACTACTATAGGGGTAGAGAATTCTTACGGCTATTAATTTATTTAATTTATTATATATTTTTTCATTGGAATAAATATTTCACCACAAATTTAATTAGCCACGGGATAATCCGTGGCAAAAATTAATTCTAGCCACGGGAGACTCCGTGGCAAAAAAATCAATACTTGCCACGTTTTTTTTTCCCGTGGCAATTTGTTTGCCACGGCCACTTGCGCCACGGATGGTCTTTCCGTGTTAAAGTACTTTAGCCACGAAATTTTAGCACTTTTGCCACGAATTAAGCCGTGGCCCAAGTGCTCATTTTTAGTAGTGAGTGATGAGAAGATGAGATGAAGGTGTATAATTGAAGTGTAGGGATGAAGTGATAGAGGCTAAGGTGAGTAGGGAGGTTTGGTGGGGGTATAAAGTGGTGGGGTGGGGCTTAAATGAAGAAAAGAAAGTGAAGGGGGGTTGCAGGACACTTCCCGGTCGTGATGACATTGATCCCGATCGGGAAGAAGATGATCCCGGGCATGATGGTTAGTCAGTAGCTCCTGATTTCATGCTCTTCTCATCCCGGTCGTGACCAAGTTCATCACGGTCGGGATTGCCCTGTCCCGACCCTTGAAGCATTCATTCATTACTAGCATACCTAACCTTCCACCCAAATGACAAGTACTACCTCGGGATCCAAGATCTCGTCCACAAAAGCTTGCCCAAGCTCAAAAACCGACTTCCTCCATCAAGCCTTGAAGCTTCTATCATCCATAACCTTTTCTAATTCTTCATCTTCACTTCAAACCTATCAAGTAAGCTCAACAACCACAATCAAATATCCCTCCCTCACATCGCTCAAGTAAACTCCAAATGACAATAACTCCACAAAAACTTACAAATCCTAGAAACCGAACTATCCAATCATACAAATACAAATACAAAAAACTCAAAAGAAGAGGAAAATGATATTTACAACTTGATACTCTCATCGTCTACGCCCCCATAGCCATCAAGGGCTCGGAGGAGTAAGTCAAATGCTCTAGCAACATCTTCATGAAGGCTCATGTGGCCGAGCCAAGCTATCATCACAAGCCTCCAAGTCGGAGGCAAGAAGCAATCATCTAATCCATTATGCTCGAGTTTCTTGTGATCTTCCGGGTCTTTCCAACCAACATAGAAACGACTCTTATGACCATCCGGTGGGTATAGTGGTCTAAAGTCACGCTTGGCGTTATGGTTTGGGAGATCACACCCTAAGGGTGTTGCTTCTTCTAGGGGGTCAAGAGTGAAACTCTTTTTCGCCTCCCGACAAGGATCCACTTCATCAACCATCTCAAGAGACAAGGGACTCAAAATCAAGTGCGATAAAGGAGGAGAAGGCATCAAGTTTTCTTCATTGGAGGCTCTAGGGGAGACCTCATCGTTGTCCTTACTAGAATTCTCACCATGAAGAAATTCATGGCCTTTGATGGCGGCCTCAATTTCTTCGACGGTTTGGTCTAGTATAGCATCTCCAAATCCCCTAATTGGCTTCTCCAATTTCCCATTCAAGGCAAGTTCTAAGGCATCTATCTCTTTCTCCCAAGTATTACCTTCATTTTCACTCACCTTGTCAAGTTGGCCTAGAGGAGTCTTCTCTTCACTTGGGTTTGGATTGTCAACATCCGGTTCATCACGAAGAAAATCATACAAGTCCAATTTAATAGCCAAAACATTGACTTCCCAAGAGTTACTTTGAGAATCATGTTCAATTTCCTCTTCATTGTCAACCCTTGAAGCTTCAACTTCCTCCATTATTCCCATAGCTTCACCATCCAAGCAACTCTCAAAAATGATCCCTTGGTTGACCCTCTCTTCTTCATTCGTGGCTTCATAATCGGGTTGATTGCCTTGTGAAGACAACTGATCTTCTTGCCCAAATGAACCTTCCTCAACAAGTTGTGGAGCCCGAGTTGTCAACATCGTGTAATGAGCCATGAGTGCATTAATTCGAGCACCTTGCACTTCTTTTTGGGCCATGAACTCATCTTGGTCCCTTTGCATTTGAATCATCATCTCTTGTTGATTCTTTTGCATCTCTTGTTGACTCTTTTACATTTGAATCACCATTTGATAAAGCTCAAAGTTGGGGACTTTTGGTTGTGAGTTATGTGAAGGTATTTGGTAATTTTTAGGATTTTGGAATGATCCTTGACAACTTCCATGGTAGCCAAATGAAGGGGATTGATAAGATTGTTGATGAGATTGAGATAGTTGGTAGAATAATTGTGGGTCTTGGCAATTTGCCCCATGACGATTGATGGTAGCTTGGATGCGCCATTGTCATAACGTTGCCTTGATACATTGAATGAACTAGAAGCACTTGAGCAAACGTTAGAAGCCTAGTGCTTTTGAGGCACTAGGAAGAGAGAAATAGACACACAAGAAGAAAGAACAGAGAAACACAAGAAGATGAAAACACAAAAATCAAGAACAAAGTCTAAAACTAAGCACACAAGAGGCTAAACTACGTCGTCCCTGGCAACGGCGCCAATTTGACGGCAACAATTTGTCGTGGATCCCACCGATCAAAATAAACCAACTAACCTAGGCTTGGTAGCAAGGGTAAGTCGGGTCGAGATCCTCAGGGACGGGGAGTCCGACTAAGGTGAGCTACGATTCTAGACTAGGTCCAAAGGAACTAAACTAGGGTGATAATGACTATACTAGAGTCTATAACAATAAATATGGAGGCAAAACAAGCAACTAGTGATAATTAAAAGCGAGATAATTCAATAAGAAGGAAACTAGGGCTAGGTCGGGTTCGTGGAAGTCAAGAAGATTCAAAAGGGGAAACGAGGTTGCTAGCATCCTTTGTAGCCTAGGTTACATTCGGGCTCTCGCTACTTAAATGGCCTAGGGGTCTGCTCACCATGCTCTCGCTACTAGTAGAGGAACCCAACCTATCACCAAACAAGAACATGCAAGAGAAGAGGCAAGAAAAACAAGGAGTGATCGTCACAAGTCTCACAAGCATTTCATCGAACATGTAGAGTGCAAGGCAACAAGAAACAACAAAGACAACAACTAACATCACCCATCTCTCTCTAATCACACCCAATCCACCTAATAACCCTAGGGGATAACTACTCACACATAACTAAAGAAATATCAACACAAGCTAGAGAAACCCATAACATAAGAACAAGAACATTCATAAACAAAGAAGAATAACAAACAATAGATAAAGATTGAGACTTTACGAACAATGAAAGAAGGAGAGAAAAGAGAGAAGAAAGATTATACCAACTAACCAAGAGATGAAAAGGATGAAACTTGCATACAAGGAAACCCCAAAAATCCTCCACCAAGGTTATCAATCTTGAAAGATTCTTCAAGAAATCCAATAATACAAGAGTAACTAACTAAGATTAAACTAAGATTAACAAAAGATTAAGGAAAGATTAGGGAGAAACTAAGCTAATCTACACTAATGTCTATCTAGGGTTTAGTCAAATGTAGGGTGCTTAAAACAATACAAGAGAGGGGTATATATAGGGTTACAAGAATAAGGGATTGAAAGAAATGAACACGGAGCTGCGCTGGGCCCTTCCTGGCTAGGAAGGAAGTGATCTCGGTCGGGACGGGATGCTCCCGGTCGGGACGGACCATCACGGTCGGGACCATGCATAATAACGGGGGGTATTATGCATAGCACCAGGCGGTATTATGCTCTTCCCGGTCTGGAAGAGACTGATCCCGGTCGGGAAGGCTTATCAGAGGCGCTGTTTGTTCTTGCTTCTCGTCCCGGTCGTGAGGGATGTGATCCCGACCGGGATGGGTCATGTAGGCTTCAATATGATCACATAGGTCCCTACTTGCTCATCCTAGGCTTCTTATCAACTCTCGGTGCTCGGGAATGGGCTCCAAGGGATTCGGGATCGAGTCTAAGCTACCGAGTCATCGTCGTTTCTCTTCATTGGCTCCATATGCGTCGAAAACGAGTCAGAATCTTTCCATTTCTCCAAGATAGGCCTTAGGAACCTAAAAAAAACTAGAAGAAGCGTAAGTAGCCTCGAAACCCACTCTAAAGAGCGATTCCACAAGAGAAACCGGGACCAAAGACGAGAAATAAACACTACAAAACACACTTATCAAGACGTTTTGACTGGGTGACCGCGGCTTTCGTGGAGATGACTCGCTGTTTGCAAGTCATGGTGAGTCCTTTGGAGGTGGAGTTGGCCTCAGCTTTGCCCATTATGGGCCAAGACCATGTACTGGAGGTCAGTTGCTATTCCCGTCTTTGTACTTTAGGTTCTACATAGTTTTGCTTAGTTTTGCTAAACATGTTTTGGGATTTCGCAGGCTTGGATCTATTTCTATTTCCCGTGTCTGGCACCTAAAATGGTGCGGGTTCATCCGAACAGATTCTCAGCGGGGATTGAATGGAGGTTGGCTCAGCCTAAGAGCACAACCAGTCGTTATCCGACGGAGAACATGCTGAACCAGCTGGTCCTTGAAAATTTAAGTTTTTCCTTCATGACTTGTTTTATTCATTAGCCTCCAAGGGATCAGGGTTTATTGAAATGCTAATTTCGCTTGTGTAGTTTGTGGTCCGTCCTTGGGCCAATTATAAGGGTGTGCCTGGGTATGTGGCCATGGAGTTGAGGCCTCGGAGCAATAGGGGAATGCTTCTTCCCGCGCTATTTTGCCCAGTTTGGAATCTGGGCGAGCGGTTGGCGCGTCAGTGCTTATATGACGACTTTAGGGTGCCGGTTTATCCTCCTCGGACCATGTTTAGGCCACCAACCACCGCAGAGGTCCTCGAGGGTAGGGATGGGGAAGGAGGTGGTGCACTTATGGTGCCTGGTGCCTCCTATCTGTCTCATGTCAGCCAGCGGCTAGCTTGCCACTGCCTCGTGGTAAGGGCTTAATCTTTGGTTCTAAAGTTAGTTTCAATTTACGATTTAATGTTTTCCTTGCCCCTAACTGGACGATTCGTTTCTCTCTCAGTTGGCCAACCCGGCTGATGCTATTCAGCCCCCAGACTTCCCCTTGACTCTACTTAGGGTAGATGCAACTGGGGTTGCTTTCGCTAAGCCTCGCCCCCGTGCTCTGCTGAGGAGATGGATGCCGGGATAGAGTGACATGACCGAGTATACAGGGTAAGTTTTAGTTTCCGTTAGAGGTTCGGGTTCTAAGGGTTAGGATTCGTTCGGCTAATTTGTGTGGTTTGGTCTTCCAGGTTTCATCAGCTTGCCATCAGCGGTTGTGGCAGGCCGCCAACTACTTCTGGGCCTATGCCTCGAGGGTTTCCCGTGACACTGATAAGTGTCATTTGTAGTGCCTATTTTTTAGTGTTTTGGTCCCATTTTCCTTGTAGAATCGCTCCTTGGGAGCGGTTTAGGGGCTTCTTATGCTCCCTTTAGTTCGTTTCAGGTTCCCGAGACCGATTTGGAAGAGTTGGAGCGATTCCGACTCTATACATACACATTTTGGAGCCAACGAAGCTAAGGAACGATGACTCGATGCCTTGGAATCGACCCCGAGACCTTGGGACCCAATCCCGAGCCTCCGAGACCCGATCCCGAGTCCCGAAAATCGGTGAGAAGCCCATGAGAAGCAAGGAGGGACCAAAAAGATCATAATGGAGGCCTACAAGGCTCATCCCGTTCGGGATGATGGAGCAAAAAGAGAAGTTGCTGACCTGGGCCCATCCTGATCGGGATGGTGGCGTCCCGACCGGAACCAACCCGTCTCGGCCGCGACGGGCCACTGCTACTCCGCTTTGTTTTCTTTTCTTCTCCCTTTCATTTGTAACCCTATATATACTCTTCCCTTTTTATGTTAAGCTTATGTTAGACATTAGAGACTAAACCCTAGATAGATTAGCATAGATTAGTGTAGATTAGTCTTTAGATTATCGTTAATCTTAGATTAATGCTTGTAATTTGGGAATTCTTCAAGATCTTCACCAAGCTTGACAAACTTGGATGTTTGTTTTGGGTTCTTCCATTTATGCAAGTTTCTTTCTTCCTTTCATCTCTAGTTTGGTATTATCTTCTTTTCTCTTCTCTTAATCTTTGTTTTATCATTAAAGTTTGATCCTTTGATTGTTTGGATTGTTCATAGTTCATAGTTCTTGTTAGTTTCATTATGTTTGTTTTGATTGTTGTTTTGGTTCATCTTATTAGTGTTAGTTTTAGATTAGATATGTTAGAGTAGTGTTCTTGCTAGGGTTAGTAGGGTGATTAGGGTGTTAATTGGGTGATTAAGGGATTGTTGGAGATGTTGGCGGAAGATTTGGGTTTCCTCTTGTATGATGCACATCACATGTTTGTAGAAATGCTTGAATGACTAAGTATGTACGAATGCTTGTTTTCCTTGCTTTTCTCTTGTGGGTATTAGTTTGTTTGTGGGTTCGGTTCCCTCATTAAGTTGCGAGAGCCCGGTGAGGACGACCCCTAGGTCGGTCTAAGTTGCGAGAGCCCAGATGCGACCTAGGCCTATGGCACGCTAGTACCCCGTTTGTGTTGTGTATCGCCGAGTTGGGTTTTAGGTGGAACCTCTAGGTGAGTCTAAGTTGCGAGAGCCCGGGCATTACCTAGATTACTCTACTACCTCCTTCACCTCTAGCTCTTCCTCGACCATTCCGTTACCCCTTTGACCCCGACCTAATCCTAGCCCGTTTCCTTTGATAGTTCTCTTGCCTTAGACCTAGCTTAGTCCTAGTCTCCCCCTCCTTAGAATAGCTTGTCTCGAACATAGTCCTAGACCGTAGCATACCTTAGTCCGACCTCCCGTCCCTGTGGATTCGACCCGACTTACCCTAGCTACCCTAGTTAGGTTAGTTGGTTTTATTTGACGGTTGGGATTCACGACAAATCCTACCCATCAAATTGGCGCCGTTGCCGGGGATGGTGTAGTTTAGACTTTTGTTTGCTTAGTTGTGGACTTTGTTCTTGATTTTTGTGTTCTCTTCTCCTTGTGTATCTTCGTTTTTCTTCTTGTGTGTTACTCTCCCTTCCTAGTGCCTCAAAAGCACTAGGATACTAACGTTTGCTCAAGTGCTTCTACCTCATCCTAGGTACCAAAGTGACGTTATGGACATGGCTTGTCCAAGCTACCATCAATCGTCACGAGACAACTATGGGGCGAATTACCACAACCCACAACTTTACCAACCATATCAACCTCATCAACAATCTTATGAACCCTCTTCTTATGGTTACCAAGAAAGTTGTCAAGGATCATTCCCACATCCTAACAACTACCAAACACCCTCACATAACCCACAACCAAATATCCTTGAGACTTGTCAAATGTTGGCCCAAACACAAGGGAGCCAACATGAGATGATGATGTTATTGCAAAAGGGTCAATTGTTGTTGACTCAAATACAAGGGGTTAGGGAGGAGTTCAAGGCCCAAATAGAGGTGCAAGATGCTCGCATCAATGCACTCATGGCTCATATCACGATGTCGGCCACTCGAGCTCCACAACATGTTGAGGAAGGTTCATTTGGGCAAGAAGGTTGGGTGCCTCCACAAGTAAGTCAACCCGATTGTGACGCTACAAATGAAGAAGAGGGGGTCGATCAAAAGGTCATTGTTGAGTGTTGCTTAGGCGGTGAAGATGAGGGAAGAATAGAGGAAGTTGAGGCTTCAAGGGCCCACAATGAGGAGGGAGTTGAGCATGATTATCAAGATAGCTCTTGGGGAGCCAATGTATTGGCTACAAAGTTGGATTTGTTTGATTTTCTTCGTGATGAACCGGGTGTTGACAATCTAAACCCAAGTGAAGAGATGACCCCTCATGACCATTTTGACAAGGTGAGTGAAAAGGAGCGCAATACTTGGGAAAAAGAAGTAGATGCCTTGGAACTTGCTTTGTATGGGAATTTGGAGGATCCTAAAGCCTCCAATGAAGAAAACTCGATGTCTAGCCCTTTGTCTTGTGAGACGGTTGGTGAAGAGGATCCTTGTCGGGCGGTGGAAAAGAGTTCCACTCTCGACCCCGTAGAAGAAGGGACACCTCTAGGGTGTGATCTCCCACATCATGACACCGAGCACGACTCTAGACCACTATACCTACCGGATGGTCATAAGAGTCGTAGCTATGTTGGTTTGGAAGACCCGGAAGATCACGAGAACCCCGAGCATATTGAAGACGATCGCTTCTTCCCTCCGACTTGGAAACTTTTGGGAGTGGCTAGGCTCGGCCATGTGAGCTTAATTGAAGATGTTGCTAGAGCATTTGACTTACTCCTTCGAGCTCTTGATGGCTATGGAGGCGTTGTTGGTGAGAGTATTTAGTGTAAATATCTCTTTTTCTTTTCTTTTGTGCTTGTATTTGTGTTTATGTTTGTATAGTTTGGGTTCTAGGGTTGTTAGTTCTTGTGAAATTCTTGTTTATTTGGATTTTTGATGAGCGATGTGAGGGAGGGAATTTGATGTTGTATTCGAGTTCATTGTGACAGGTGTGAAGGAAAGGTGATCCCTAGAGGAGAGTAGATAATGATAGAGCTTGGATCGTGGGAATGGAAGTCGGTTTTTGAAGATTCGGTGAAGCTTGAGGTTTTGGGAGTCATGAAGACCCTTCCAGACCGAGAAGGAGGTTTCCCGACCGGGAAGGGTATGCCATCCCGACCGGGAAGGAGCCGTCCCGATCGGGATGGAGGTGCAAAAATTGGAGCTTGCTGGAGTGTCGTCCCGACCGGGAAGGGAGCTTCCCGATCGGGACGGGTGTGTCATCCCGATCGGGACCATCCATCCCGACCGGGATGGTCTCTTTTCTCCTCTTTTGGCCTCTTCTTTGACATTTGAGCCCACCCAACCATTGTATACCCCCACCCAACCTCCCTACCCATCCTTGCTCATGTCATATGACCATTACACTTCATTCACATACCCTCACCTCATTTCTCTTCCCTTTCCACCGAGTTTCACATCGAATCCTACCCCCCTCGCACCATTACTACCTTAACCGTGCGTACTTATCGCGTTTGAAGAAGGAATAGCAATGATGAAGACAAGCAAGTGCCTATATTGATCTACGAGACGATGGAGCGAGTGAGTTGCTATCCTATTGGTACGACAACTATCCTTTCGTTTCCGTCTTTTATTGCTTGTTTTCCTTTGTTTACTCCCCTTCCCCTTATATTTGTGTCATGGTGGCCTTCGAGGCCTTGGTATATGTTGCTCCCGACTCTCGATGATGTGATTACATCGACAGTCATTTTCAAAATCAAAATTTTTCAAGTTTTTCACCCCTTTTTGTTGGATTCAGTCGGATTTAGGCGGAATCCGGGCTAGGTGACTTGATTACACCTAGCCCTCCCCTCCCATTTCCTTCTATTTCCTTCTTTTAATTTTCTTCCCCCCATCCATATCTTTTTCTCGTCTCGGCCCACGGTGACTTGACTACACCCCGGCCGGACACCTTCTACCTTTTCTTCACTTTATTTTTGATTTTTAGTTTTATTTTCGTAGTTTCTTTTTCTTTCTTTTGTCTCTCCGCACCCTACGATCGAGCATGAGGACATGGCTCGGTTTAAGTGTGAGGGAGCGATATTCTAGTATAGTTTAGTTTATTTTCGTAGTTTTTCCGAAAAAATCTTAAAAACCCTAAAAATTCGAAACAATTTCACAAAAATCAAAAAGATTTTCTTTTTGTGTGTTTTTATTTTGTGTAGTTGTGTCGTATTTTTGTTTTGTTGTGCGTGTTTGCCCCCCTTTTTCCTTATAGGTTGCTTAATCACCGCTAGCTTTGGAGAGCTTTCAAGACCTCCGGTAACATCTCTTCACCCCTTTTTCCTCTTTGTTCCTTGTGAAGTTTGGAGGAGATGTGTGTTGTGGTGTGCTCGAGTGGAGCTTTGTAAAGTTTGTGGTTCTTTTGGTGACTTGTTTGGATGTTCGGGGTGGTGTTTGTGTTGTTTATGTGTTCGTTTTGTGTTGTTTTGTTTTGTTGCTTTTGCTTCTTTTTCTTTCGTCCGTTTTCGTCATGTCTTTGTTTTGTGTTTTGATGTGTGTTATGTGTGTAAAACGTTTTCGAAAACCCGGTCTAGGGGCTAGTGTGTGAGTGTGTACTTTCCCTTCCTAGTAGTGTAAATCGAGTCTTGGACTTTAGTCTAGTAGAATGACCCTAAATCAATGATTTCGTTGGTCCTTTACCTTGAGTCCACCTAGCTTACTAGGGATTTACTACGGGATTTGCATTTTGACCATTATGACCACCCACGGTGTGAAAAGGCCTTGGTTACCGAGTCTCCTCCCTTAGGTGACCGTGTTTGGGATTGTTTGATTAGTCCAAATTCTCCCCTTTTTGGTGAGTATAAAGGGAAGACGTCGTCCCGACATACCCATTTCCCTACTTCCCACACAAATCCACACAATAAAAATGCAATTTGTTGATATCTCTTTCTTATTACTAAGGAATGCCAAAAAGACGAATCAAGCCAAAAAGGGCTAAGAAAAGAAAATGAAAGAAAATGAAAGAAAGAAAAGAAATGAAGAAAAAGAAAAGGCACAAAAGCCAAAAAGAAAAAAGAAAAGAAGAAAAAAAGAATGGCATGGCAAAACAAAGAAAGAATGCAAAAGAAAAGAGAAAATGCCAAAAGAAAACCCGATTCACAAAAAAAAAATAACCCCTACCTTTCAAAATAAGCCTTTTTTCCGACTTTTGCCGTGAAGAGCCTACCAAAGGACCAAGTCCCGAGGAAGGATGATAGCGGCATTAGTCGGTCTTCCCTCATTTTGCTTATTTCCACCTTTTTACTTGGACTAGTTAGGCGGTTTTAGACACGGGACGACCCTCTTGGCTCACGCTAAAGGGGGCGGGGTCTCACTTACCTACAGTGTCGACTAACACCGTGGTTCTTCACTTCCCACTCCGCCGATCGTCCCATAGTACGTTTTTAGAAAGTTAGGAGGACCTAGGTAAGTTACCAACGTTTTTATTGCTTGATCGTCATACTATTAGGGTTTAGTCCACCTTGGTTTGTATTGCTAGCTTGGGAACATTGTCACTTACCTCGAGTCCTAAACCGGTGCTTCTTTCACCGCTTTTAGAGGGAAGCGGTATTTCTTTTGTTTTGGGTGCAACCGTCTAAGTGTTTGTTTGTTTGTTTGTTTATGTGTTTGTGTCCGGTTGCATCCACAGTTTTGTCGCAAGACCCAACTTGCCTTGCGGAGTGCATCTGTCTTCTAAGTGTACTCGCGTGAATTGAAGGGGCGTAGGGTGCGCTAATACCCATTCGGCTAGTACAGTAGTTAGTTTGTGCTTACTCGAGGGCGAGTAAGGGTTAAGTGTGGGGGAGTTGATAAGTGTCATTTGTAGTGCCTATTTTGTAGTGTTTTGGTCCCATTTTCCTTGTAGAATCGCTCCTTGGGAGCGGTTTAGGGGCTTCTTATGCTTCCTTTAGTTCGTTTCAGGTTTCCGAGACCGATTTGGAAGAGTTGGAGCGATTCCGACTCTATACATACACATTTTGGAGCCAACAAAGCTAAGGAACGATGACTCGATGCCTTGGAATCGACCCCGAGACCTTGGGACCCAATCCCGAGCCTCCGAGACCCGATCCCGAGTCCTGAGAATCGGTGAGAAGCCCATAAGAAGCAAGGAGGGACCAAAAAGATCATAATGGAGGCCTACAAGGCTCATCCCGTTCGGGATAAGCTCATCCCGTTCGGGATGATGGAGCAAAAAGAGAAGCTGCTGACCTGGGCCCATCCCGATCGGGATGTTGGCGTCCCGACCGGGACCGACCTCGTCCCGACCGGGACCAACCCGTCTCGGCTGGGACGGGCCACTGCTACTCCGCTTTGTTTTCTTTTCTTCTCCCTTTCATTTGTAACCCTATATATACTCTTCCCTTGTTATGTTAAGCTTATGTTAGACATTAGAGACTAAACCCTAGATAGATTAGCATAGATTAGTGTAGATTACTCTTTATATTATCGTTAATCTTAGATTAATGCTTATAATTTGGGAATTCTTCAAGATCTTCACTAAGCTTGACAAACTTGGATGTTTGTTTTGGGTTCTTCCATTTATGCAAGTTTCTTTCTTCCTTTCATCTCTAGTTTGGTATAATCTTCTTTTCTCTTCTCTTAATCTTTGTTTTATCATTAAAGTTTGATCCTTTGATTGTTTGGATTGTTCATTGTTCATAGTTCTTGTTAGTTTCATTATGTTTGTTTTGATTGTTGTTTTGGTTCATCTTATTAGTGTTAGTTTTAGATTAGATATGTTAGAGTAGTGTTCTTGCTAGGGTTAGTAGGGTGATTAGGGTGTTAATTGGGTGATTAAGGGATTGTTGGAGATGTTGGCGGAAGATTTGGGTTTCCTCTTGTATGATGCACATCACATGTTTGTAGAAATGCTTGAATGACTAAGTATGTACGAATGCTTGTTTTCCTTGCTTTTCTCTTGTGGGTATTAGTTTGTTTGTGGGTTCGGTTCCCTCATTAAGTTGCGAGAGCCCGGTGAGGACGACCCCTAGGTCGGTCTATGTTGCGAGAGACCGGATGCGACCTAGGCCTATAGCACGCTAGTACCCCGTTTGTGTTGTGTATCGCCGAGTTGGGTTTTAGGTGGAACCTCTAGGTGAGTCTAAGTTGCGAGAGCCCGGGCATTACCTAGATTACCCTACTACCTCCTTCACCTCTAGCTCTTCCTCGACCATTCCGTTACCCCTTTGACCCCGACCTAATCCTAGCCCGTTTCCTTTGATAGTTCTCTTGCCTTAGACCTAGCTTAGTCCTAGTCTCCCCCTCCTTAGAATAGCTTGTCTCGAACATAGTCCTAGACCGTAGCATACCTTAGTCCGACCTCCCGTCCCTGTGGATTCGACCCGACCTACCCTAGCTACCCTAGTTAGGTTAGTTGGTTTTATTTGACTGTTGGGATTCACGGCAAATCCTACCCATCAGACACTTCGGGGCCTCGATCGGTGAGTTTATGAGACTAGAGTGGTTTTCTTGCCTGTTTGTGTGTTTCCCTAATGCTTAAGTGTACTCGCAGGATACCCCGGACATGGTGGGGCAGTTAGAGGCTCGGGTGACTGATGGTACGGGATTCGTCACATCCCTAGTCAACAATATAATACCGACTAACCTAGTGAGTTGCTAGGGTAAGTCGGGATCGTATCCACGAGGACGGTATATCAAAGCTTAGACTAGGTCGGCCTACAACGAGACTAGATTACCAAACAAACACGAAAAAGCGATAAAAGGAAAACTAATTATGGAGGAGAAGTATGACTATACTAACAATGCTAAACAATGCTAATGATCGAACTAACAAATAAACTAGAGTAAACGATGTCTAACTAGGAGGATTAACACAAAAATGGAAAGAAGTGGGGTAGGTCGGGTTCATAGGAGTAGAAGGATAATTGGGATGATCAAGGGTAAAGGTGTCTCCTAATCGCTAGAGTCGGTCCGGGCTCTCGCAACTTAGACCGATGCCAAGGTGGGTCCGGGCTCTCGCAACTTAGACCCTAGTCCGCGCTCTCGCGACTAAACTATTCTCAACATTTCCACAAAATAAGCAATCAATGAGAAGATGAACACTAGTATGGGAAGCATGGCCACTACAACTCACACAAGCATATCAACAAACACATAGAGTGCCTACAATGCGACTAACAACAAAGATATAACCTTTTCCCCTTAATCAACCCTAATCATCCATAATCTACCCCTAATCCCCCTACTAACCCCACAAGAAGACTACTCACTCATGATAAAGAACAAACTAACAATCATAAAGGAAATCAATACCACTAAACAAGCATCCATAATGAATAACAAGAGTAATAACAATAACAATATGAAAAGATTCAAACAAGATTAAATAAACTAAGAACAAGAGTAGAGATGATTATACCAATCCTAGATGAAGAAAAGATGAGAACTTGTATAAAGAAGAAACCCAAATAGAACCCCAAGGTTGTCAATCTTGGAATAATCTTCAAGAATCTTCTTAATACAAGATTAATTACAATGATTAACTAAGGATTAAAGAGAGATTAGAACTAGTGAGTGAGAGTAAATCTAGGGTTTTTGAGGCTTAAACTAATCTAGGGTAAGATAAGATGTCTTAAAATTACAAGAAGGGAGTATATATATGGGTACAAGAATGAAGGAGAAGAGAAGAAAAAGAGTCGCGCTGCCAGTTCTTCGTCCCGACCAGGGCGGATCATCCCGATCGGGATGGCTCTGTCATCCCGATCGGGACGGGTTGGTCCCGACCGGGATGGGCTCACAGCAGCCATCCTAATGTAGCACCCCATCCCGAACGGGATGAGGCCATCCCGAACGGGATGGGCCTTGTATGCCTTCCTTAAACGCTCTTTGGTCCTTCCTTGCCTCTCATGGGCTTCCCACCGATTCTCGGGACTCGGGATCGAGTCTCGGAGGCTTGGGATTGGGTCCCAAGGTCTCGGGGTCGACTCCAAGGCATCGAGTCATCGTTCCTTAGTTTAGTTGGCTCCAAAATGTGTTGTATTGAGTCGGAATCGCTCCAACTCTTCCAAATTGGTCTCGGGAACCTGAAACGAACTAAAGGAAGCATAAGAAACCCATGAATCGCTCCAAAGGAGCGATTCCACAAGGAAAAAGGGACCAAAACACAACAAATAGGCACTACAAACTACACTTATCAACTCCCCCATACTTAACCCTTACTCGCCCTCGAGTAAGCACACACTAACTACTAAACTAGCCGAATGGGTATTAGCGCATCCTACGCCCCTTCAACTCACGCGAGTGCACTTAGAGGAAAAGTGCACTCTGCAAGGCAAGTTGGGTCTTGCGACAAAACTGTGGATGCAACCGGACACAAAACACATAAACAAACAAACACACAAACAAACACATAATCGGTTGTACCCGAAACAAAAGAAATACCGCTTCCCTCTAAAAGCGGTGAATGAAACACCGGTTTAGGACTCGAGGTAAGCGACAACGTTCCCAAGCTAGCAATACAAACCAAGATGGACTAAACCCTAATAGTATGATGATAAAGCAACAAAAACGATGGTAACTTACCTAGGTCCTCCTAACTTTCTAAAAACGTACTACGGGATGATCGGCAGAGTGGAAAGTGAAGAACCACGGTGTTAGTCGGCACTGTTGGTAAGTGAGACCCCTCCCCCTTTAGCGTGAGCCAAGAGGGTCGTCCCGTGTCCAAGACCGCCTAACTAGTCCAAGTAAAAAGGTGGAAAATATGCAAAATGAGGGAAGACCGACTAATGCCGCTATCATCCTTCCTAGGGACTCGGTCCTTTGGTAGGCTCTTCACGGAAAATGTCGGAAAAAGGCTTATTTTTGTGGGGATTTCTTTTTGTGAGACAGGTTTTCTTTTGGCATTTTCTTTCTTTCTGACGTTTTGATTTGTTTGTTGCCATGCCATTTCTTTTTTCTTCTTTTCTATTTCCTTTTTGGCTTTTGTGCCTTTTCTTTTTTTCTTCATTTCTTTTCTTTCTTTCATTTTTTTTTCTTTTTCTTTTCTTTTCTTTGCCCTTTTGGCAAGATTTGGCATTTTTGGCATTCCTTTGATAATTGAGAAAGAGAGAAATCAATAAATTGCATTTTATTTGTGTGGGTATGTGTAGGAGGTAGGTGAATGGGTAAGTCGGGAGCGCGCTTTCCCTTCAAACCCAAAAAAAGTGGAGAACTTGGACTAATCAAACAATCCTAAACACGGTCACCTAGGGGACGAGACTTGGTAACCAAGGCCTTTTCACACCGTGGGTGGTCATAATGGTCAAAAGTGCAAATCCCGTAGTAGATTCCTAGTACGCTAGGTGGACTCAAGGTAAAGGACCAACGAACTCATTGATTTAGGGTCATTCTACTAGGCTAAAGTCCAAGACTCGATTTATACTACTAGGAAGAGAAAGTAAGCACTCACACACTAGCCTCTAAACCGGGTTTTCGAAAACCATTTACACACAAGACACACAACACAACACAAAACAAAGACTCAACGAAAATGAACGAAAGGAAAAGAAACAAGAAGGCAACAAAACAAAACAAACAAATAACAAGCACCACCCCGATATTCCATACAAGCCACCAAATCCACCACAAGAATGTACAAGCTCCACCCGAGCACACCTCAACACAACCTTCACCAAACATCACAAGGAATAAGGAGGGAAAGAGGGTTAGAGGATGTTACCGTATGTCTTCAAAGCTTTCCAAACAACGGAGATTAGGCAACCTATAAGGAAAAAGGGAAGCAAACACACACAATACAAAACAAATGCACGACACAAAGACACAAAATGAAAACACAAAAAGAGAAAATCTTTTTGATTTTTGTGAAAATTTTTCAAATTTTTAGGATTTTTCGAAAAACTATGAAAATAAAACTAACTACGATAGAATATTGCTCCCCCACACTTAAATCGAGCAATGTCCTCATATGCTCAATCGTAGTGTGCGGAGAGACAAAAGAAAAGAAAATAAACTACAAAAATAAAGCTAAAATTAAAAACAAAGTGGAGAAAAAGGTAGAAGGTGTCCGGCCGGGGTGTAGTCAAGTCACCATGGGCCGAGACGAGAAAAAGATATGGAAGGGGGAAGAAAAATAAAAAGAAATAAATAAAAGGAAATGGGAGGGGAGGGCTAGGTGTAGTCAAGTCACCTAGCCCGGATTCCGTCCAAATCCGACTAACTCTTAAAAAGGGGTGAAAATCTTTTAAATGGACTAATCGATTGACTCACGACGTAATCACGTCGTCGGGAGTCGGGAGCAACCAAACTATGGCCTCGAAGGCCCCTAGATACCGAGACTCAAGGGAAGGGGGCAAACAATGAAAAAGAAGCGATAAAAAGATGGAAAAGTAAGGATAGTTACCCAAACCGAGCGGCTAGTAACTCACTTGATCCATCATCTCGTTGATCATTAGAGGCTCGTCGCTTGTTTTCTCGGTTGCCATCTCGCTTCACACTTGAAGAGAACTCACGGTATAGGTAGTAATGGTAGGGGGTGGGATTTGATGTGAGAGTCGGTAAAGCGGATAGGAAATGGAGTGAGGGCATGACAATGAAGTACATGGGGCATATGGTAAGGCTAAGGTAGTTAGGGAGGTTGGGAGGGGGCATAAAATGGTTGGGTGGACTCGATTTGCGAAGAAGAATCACAAAGGGGGAGCAGAGGACCTTCCCGATCGGGAAGATTGATCCCGATCGGGTTACCTCACCCGTCCCGATCGGGACGCCCTCATCCCGGTCGGGACAAGCCCACAGTAAGCTCAGAATCCAGCGCACCCTTCCCGATCGGGTTTGCTCACCCTTCCCGGTCGGGACGCCTCATCCCGGCCGGGATGGGCCTTCTTCAACTTCCAAGGCCCCAAAAGCTTGCTCTAAGCTTCAAAAACCCAATCCTCTTGCTCACAACCCAAGGTATACCATAGCCAATCCTCTCTAGGAGCGTTCTCACTTCACCTATCAAACAATACTCAAACACACATCAAACTCTCTCCCTCACAACGCTCATCAATCAATCCAAATAACAAGAAATCACAAAAAAAAAATCCAATTAACTACAAGAAAGAGATATATACAATGAGACGGTTCTTGTGGAACTCCGTCAAACCAAGGTGGTGCATCTTCATTCTTTTTCAACAACCAAAACTAGTTCCATCTCCATCAAGGGCACGTAAGAACAAGTCGAAGGCCCTAGAGAAGTCTTCAATTAGGCATGTCATATAACCAACCATATCCCAAGGCTCCTCATGGCCTTGCCTTGACGTTCCCGGGGCATCCCGCTCTTCCAAGTTCAACGACTGAACTTGTACTTTTGGTCCTTGGGGACATACCCAAATGTCCACCGGTCCTCATGCGGCCCCAAGGGAGACTCATCCTCTTTCTTGTCATTGCACTTCAACTTGTCATCAAGCCCATGACATGGGCACTCATCCTCCTCACTCTCGGAGTCATAATCATCAAGTACATAAGAGTACTTCTTCAAGCTTTGTCCCGATCCTTCCCCTAGATCGATGTCTTCCGTGGCATGGATCATATTACATGCCTCGGTCATAGGCGAAGTGTTGCCTTGGAGGTCAAACACTAACTCCTCGTCACCTAGTTGAAAAGTGATCCTACCCTTCTTCACATCGATCACGGCACCGGCGGTGTGTAAAAATGGGCGTCCAAGGATGATGGGAGTGTTAGCATCCTCCGGCATGTCCACCACAATGAAGTCGACCGGAATGAAGAACTTCCCTATTCGCACTGGCACGTCTTCCAACATTCCCAATGGTCGGTTAAGAGACTTATCGGCATTTTGGAGTGTAATGGACGTACATTTCAATTCCGTCATCCCTAATCGCTCACAAATGGTGTAAGGAATAATGCTCACACTCGCACCCAAATCACACATAGCTCTCACACATACGGAGGGGGGTTGTAGGATGTACCTCTCCTTGTGGTGATAGCATTTACATGCTCAAATATCGGTGTTTCACCTTGAGAAGGTAGTTGCCCCTTTTGTCTTGAGGAGCTCCCCGAAGCAAGTTGAGATATTTGAGTTTCAAGTATCTTCATACGAGCATCTCTTACCGCATTTTCCCCTTGAACATAAGCAAAGAGCTCTTGTTGGGTTTTCGACATATCCATTTCACATTTTTGCACATCTTGAGTATTCTTTTGCATGTCTTGATTAGTCCTTCGAATTTCCATCAAAGTCTTTTGAATGTCAAAATCTCGAGGTGGGGATGATGGATTATGTGGAGTGTCGGTGATGGCGAGAGGAATGCCATAATCATGAGTAGGAGACCGGCTCCTGGGCTTGCTTTGTTGTTGTTGATTTTGAGTTGCTTGTTGACGGTTCCCTTGGAACCCATGAGAATTGCCTTGATTAAGGCCTTGATTGTGGTTTTGTTGTTGTTGGAAGCCTTGGTTTCCTTCGAAACCGCCTTGATTGAAGTTCCCTTTTTGGAACCCTTGATTGTTGTTGTGAAAGGTACCTTGGTTATTTTGCTTGAAGTTGTTGAAGGGTCTTGGATTACCCATGTAACCTTGGTAACCTTGGTTGTTGTCCCTTAAGGGAGGTGGAACATAGGGACGATGTTGTTGTTGATGTTGAAAGGCTTGTTGTTGGGGGACTTGTTGGGAAGATTGGAATTGATTAGAGTAAGAGGTACCTTGCTTGAACGCTTGAAAGGCGTTCACTTGCTCGATACTTCCACGGCAATACATAGGATCATGTCCCACTATTCCACAAGTATCGCACATCCCATAGTAAGGTAAAGGAGGTGCGAACCCCAAAGCATTCACTTCTTAAATCGGTTGATGGTGTGAGGAACTAGTGCCTTGGACTTGGTCGAGGTGACTTTGGAGCTTCTTGTCAATAGTCTCCATGTGCGTTTTCAATTGGGCTCCAAGGTCAATGCTTAATTTGGTGATAGCATCGACCTCATGTATGCCTCCTCGATGTGCCTTCCTAGGCCTAGAGTATTGCGAATTATGCACCGCCATCTCTTCGATTCTCGCCCATGTTTGGTCGTCATCGACCTCGGTAAACCTACCATTGGAGCCCATGTTGAGAATGGCTCTCGAGTCCTCATAAAGACCATTGCAAAATTGTTGCACCAAGAACCATTGTGAGAGTCCATGATGCAGGCACGATCTTACCAAAGACTTAAACCGCTCCCAAGCTTCATATAGGCTCTCTTCATCCCTTTGTTGAAACCCGATGATGGAGACCCTAAGCAAGTTCGTCTTTTCCGGAGGGTAAAACTTTTGGTAGAACGCCAAGGCAAGCTTTTTCCAAGTATCGATCCCCATGGTTGCCCTATCGAGACTCTTGATCCATTGCTTCGCTTCTCCAATAAGAGAAAACGGGAAGAGTACCCAACGAATTTGATCTTGAGTAACCCCGGTTTGAGATATAGCGTCACAATAATCGGAGAAAGTCTCCATATGTTGGTGCGGGTCTTCGGTGGGCAAACCACTAAATGGGCACCTCTCCACAAGTTGGATAAATTGAGTCTTTGCCACAAAATTCCCGGTATAGGCTTCCGGTAATGCACTCGGTCCCGGCAAGACATCTTCCGTAAAAGTGGAGTGAGAGGAAAACTTAGGCATTCTTGGATGTAAGGGAGAAGACGGTGGTGTAGAGAGTGTTGATGTAGATGAAGAGGGGGAACTAGGAGAAGAATAACCGAAGGGATTGATGAAGGTCCCTCCGGCCGTCTCTCGAGGTGAAATGTTCAAGTCGGCTCCTTGGGCTTGCCCTTGATGAATATTGCTTGCACTCGGTTGAGAGATCCTAACCCGATTAATCGTCCGTTGGCGAAAGGCTCGAAAGAGTCTCTCCGGCTCTGGATTAAAGAGATAGAAGTCGCCTCCCCTCCTAGGCATACACTACACACTAGAACAAACGTAAGAACACCTAGTGCTTTATGGGCACTAGGCAACGACAATAAACAAACACAACTAGAGACAAAGAGAAAAAGAAAGCTAAGGAAAGAAGAGAAACTAGAAAATATTCACAAGAGAAGATGGGAGAGCACAAAGAAGGGTAACTAAGTCTAGGAATACGCAAACTATGTCTAAACAATGCACCATCCCCGGCAACGGCGCCAAATTGATGGTAAGGGATTCGTCACGTCCCTAGCCAACAATATAACACCGACTAACCTAGTGAGTAGCTAGGGTAAGTCGGGATCGTATCCACGAGGACGGTATATCAAAGCTTAGTCTAGGTCGGCCTACAACGAGACTAGATTACCAAACAAACACGAAAAAGCGATAAAAGGAAAACTAATTATGGAGGAGAAGTATGACTATACTAACAATGCTAAACAATGCTAATGATCGAACTAACAAATAAACTAGAGTAAACAATGTCTAACTAGGAGGATTAACACAAAAATGGAAAGAAGTGGGGTAGGTCGGATTCATAGGAGTAGAAGGATAATTGGGATGATCAAGGGTAAACGTGTGTCCTAATCGCTAGAGTCGGTCCGGGCTCTCGCAACTTAGACCGATGCCAAGGTGGGTCCGGGCTCTCGCAACTTAGACCCTAGTCCGCGCTCTCGCGACTAAACTATTCTCAATATTTCCACAAAATAAGCAATCAATGAGAAGATGAACACTAGTATGGGAAGCATGGTCACTACAACTCACACAAGCATATCAACAAACACATAGAGTGCCTACAATGCGACTAACAACAAAGATATAACCTTTTCCCCTTAATCAACCCTAATCATCCATAATCTACCCCTAATCCCCCTACTAACCCCACAAGAAGACTACTCACTCATGATAAAGAACAAACTAACAATCATAAAGGGAATCAATACCACTAAACAAGCATCCATAATGAATAACAAGAGTAGTAACAATAACAATATGAAAAGATTCAAACAAGATTAAATAAACAAAGAACAAGAGTAGAGATGATTATACCAATCCTAGATGAAGAAAAGATGAGAACTTGTATAAATAAGAAACCCAAATAGAACCCCAAGGTTGTCAATCTTGGAATAATCTTCAAGAATCTTCTTAATACAAGATTAATTACAATGATTAACTAAGGATTAAAGAGAGATTAGAACTAGTGAGTGAGAGTAAATCTAGGGTTTTTGAGGGTTAAACTAATCTACGCTAAGATAAGATGTCTTAAAATTACAAGAAGGGAGTATATATATGGGTACAAGAATGAAGGAGAAGAGAAGAAAAAGAGTCGCGCTGCCAGTTCTTCGTCCTGACCGGGTCGGATCATCCCGATCGGGATGCCTCTGTCATCCCGATCGGGACGGGTTGGTCCCGACCGGGATGGGCTCACAGCAGCCATCCTAATGTAGCACCCCATCCCGAACGGGATGAGGCCATCCCGAACGGGATGAGGCCTTGTATGCCTTCCTTAAACGCTCTTTGGTCCTTCCTTGCCTCTCATGGGCTTCCCACCGATTCTCGGGACTCGGGATCGGGTCTCGGAGGCTCGGGATTGGGTCCCAAGGTCTTGGGGTCGATTCCAAGGCCTCGAGTCATCGTTCCTTTATCTCGTTGGCTCCAAAATGTGTATGTATTGAGTCGGAATCGCTCCAACTCTTCCAAATTGGTCTCGGGAACCTGAAACGAACTAAAGGAAGCATAAGAAACCCATGAATCGCTCCAACCACAAGGAAAAAGGGACCAAAACACAACAAATAGGCACTACAAACTACACTTATCAGTGACCGAGCTGGAGGCAGAGATGGCTGATGCGAGACAGCTCTTGCAATCTCGGGATGACAAGATCGCCCGATTCAAGGAGCATTTGGCTCAGCATCATGGTGAGACCTTAGCGTGGGGTGAGGCCAGGCAAAGGGTCGAGATGGAGAGGGGTGCTGAGGCTGAGGCTGTGGGCTTTGTCGCGGGTGCTACCGAGGATGTTGGGGGGATTACCGAGACATCTACCCTAGATATGCTGTCGGGGATGGAAGGTAATGAGTCTCCTCTTTTGGATCTAGAGGATCTAGGCTTGGATGACAAACTTGGTGAGTTCGTGATAGCCATCGGTGCGGCTTCTAGCGGTCCTCCCTAGTCCATAAACTCGATTTGCGTATGACTTTGTATATTTTGTATATTTTTCGTATTTGAATTAGTTGGATTAGTCTTGTGTTTTCTTTGTTTAGTGAAATGTTGACCTAGATTGACAAGTAATCACTTCGCGTTCATTTATTTGCGAATTTATATTAGTTTAGGATGCATTGGGGTTGCACGAGAGTACGAAAATTGTACTTTTCGGATGTTTTGAAATGTGTTAGTTTGACCCGGGAATCAGATTAGATAGTACGTCGATTAAAATGTTTTGACTTGGGACGGAAAATTCCCTCATGCTCATAATTAACAAAGAGGCCGAAGCCCAAAAACTAGGCTACCATCAAAAAAAAAGTTAGACCTTTTTTTGCATACTCATAATAGTGCCTTATTGGGCTACAGACGCGATTTAACAATAACCGTTAAAGGCTACAACACGTCTAGGTGGGGTAGCTTATTACCATAAAAGAAAAAAAGAAAAGACGCATAAGTCTGGTATCTGCGACTGGTGAACTGGTGTTCCTGCAGCTCCTGCATGAGTTTTCGGTCTCCGGAGAGGATTTTAGTAACTTTGGGAGGTCGTTCTCGTCGTCCGAGATGTCAGGAAGTAGTTTCCGTGATAATCGGGATCAAGGTTTCTATTTTTGGGTTGCTCGAGGGCCGGGGTTATTTGCTTAGGGATAGGCGCCTGGCTATGGCTTTCGGGTTCCGGGTCGCCTGAACTCGTGCGGCTGGAGACTTGGGCGCCCGGGCCTGGGCGGTTCAAGCCCCGTTTATGGAAATTTTTGTTGTTTCCTAATTGTGGTGGAATTAGGGCTATATATACGGGTTGTGGGTGCTTGTTTCAGACATGCTAGAATATTCATAGTGTCTAGAACATCCATACTCGGGGTCATGTCGGGCTTCGGGAATCTCCTAACCGAGTGGGCGGGTTATTTCAAGAAATGTGATCCCGAGGTTTGTTTAAATGACGGTTTGTCCACGATTGTTGCGCTGAGTCGAGTCAAGATACAATATGACTTCTTACTAGCATGCTCTAAGTTTTGGGACTCAAAAGGTCATGTTTTTGCTTTCCCAAGGGGTAAAATTTGTCCTCTCCCCAAAGAACTAGACGCTATAGGTGGGTGGAATTCGGTTCGATCTTGCGTGCCTTTGGGAGATAATGCTTATGTAGAGCGGTTTTGTCATTTTTTGGACCTTTCTTCACTGGAGGAGGCTAAGGTTTTCTTTGGGAGAGATGGCATTGACCTAAAGTTGCTTTTCAGGACATTCTCACAGGCCGGTTCCTACGATATTTTGGCTCTAGCATGTAGGCGTACTTTCAACATCGCGGTGGCTTGTTATTATCTTTTTGAGGATGCGAGGGTGCGCGAGGGTTGGGGCAATCCTTGAGTTTTGGAAGTTGTAATGGGAATGGAACATGGACGATCACCCTCTTTGCTTATTTTGGGTGAGCTTATTTTAGGTCTAGATGCTCGTGCCCGACTCCACAAGACATCTTTTCGGGGTTCCAGAATCGTTTTAGAAGTGCTTAGGGTGTCATGTTTCCTTTTTTCTTGGCTTTCTTTGTTTTTTTTTTTTTTTCTGTTTTTATGGTTGCTTTAGCTCAAAAGTGTGACGTTTTGTCGTGGTTTGTGCAGGTTTGGTTACAGGAGCAACTTGGTTTGGTCGACCCTCCCCGGGGCTTCAAAGGTTATAACTACAGGGGTTTCACGGGTCGGAATACGGTGCAGGTGTGGAGTAAAGGTCACACTAAGAAGGAGTGGCGTCCCTATTTGGCTAAAGAGCAGTCGGTCATTAGGTGGTATGTCCCGTGGTGGAACATCAGTGGGCATACCGGGTTTCCTTTTTGGTCTTCGACCCAAGCCTTGTTAATACTATCCACGAAGGATCCCGTTTACATTTATCCGCATGAGTTGTCGAACCAAATGGGCATTAAACCTTCCACTTCGTAGACTGCTAAGGTTGTTTCTAGGTTCGACTCGTGGACAGAGAATTCGTTTAGGGAGTTTAGGGTGTCTTGGGAAAATAAGTTTTCGCGTCCCGTTGTCATAGAGAGCGTCCGACCGGCCGACATTGCTCTCATCCGGCGGGGGGTTTGTGAACACCCGTCAGGACAGAGCAACTCGAAAGTTAGGAAGACAGCGGCACTAGGGGATGAGGAGGCGACTCGAGGAAATGTCACAAATTGCCTGACTTAGGACAACGTTACCGATCCTAGTACCGTCAGTTCATCTATACGGGCCAAGACTAATGAGACTCATATCGAAAATATGAGTGAGGAGGGAAAGTGGGATTGGCTGGACTCGCCTTTGGCTAGTGTGGTGGAAGCTTGTGTTCAGAGGATTGATGGTGACAGACACAAGCAGTCGCACCCGAATAGCAAGGGAAAGGAAAAGTTGGACCGGTAGAGTTCAGCCGTTTTGTATTATGTCCTATTAGTTGATATTATGTGGCGTATTAGTACTAGTTTTTTGTGAAGTTTTGACACGTTGTCATTTTCCGGAATAGCCGGGCGTCAGACGCTTGATGTAAAGGCCTCGACTAAGGCTCGACTTAACCAAATTTTATTGAGAAGCACATTATTATTTTTTTTGTCATTTTTTTTTGTGGTGGCTCGCAACACGATTCTTCATTTTGCCCGGAGCGCCCTTTCGGATTTTCACTCCGTCCTCGGCTCACCATTTTTTCTTTTTTTTTACGGCTCGCAACTCGATTCTTCATTTTGCCCGGAGCGCCCCTTCGGGTTTTCACTCCGTCCTCGGCTCGTCATCAAATTTTTATTTTTTTTATTTTTTTTTTATGACGGCTCGCAACGCGATTCTTCATTTTACTCGGGGCGCCCTTTCAGATTTTCACCCCATCCTCGGCTCATCGTTTGTGCTTTGTTATTTGAATAACTCGTTAATCGGAACGTAGCAAAGAGTTTCGATTTGCCTGTGATCGATTTTTGTTTTGTTGTTTGGTTGGTTGGTTGTACCCGAAGGAGGGTTGCCTACGTATCCGCTTTTAGATGGAATCAAACCATGTTCGTAGATATTTTAAAATGCGAGTAATTTTGCTTTAGACTCGTTTTGCCAATTATCAATGCGAATTTGTCTTTTTTTTTTTGTTTTTTTTTTGCTTTTTGCTTTGCATGAGTTTCCCCCCAATTTAAGGATTGCGGTGAAGTTGTTAGGGTGTTTATGGGTAGTATCGCTTAAGTTGGTCCATGTTGATCGGGGTTGAGAACTCTTGGCCGTCTAAGTCAGTGAGAATCACGGCGCCTCCCGAGAGTATTTTCTTGAACAGGTAGGGGCCTGCCCAGTTTGATTTGAATTTCCCTCTGCGATCGACGGGAAGAGGTGCTCTAATTGATTTGACTACTAGGTCTCCCTCATGTATGAGTTTGGGATTTCACTCGTTTATTAAAGGCTCGTTGTATACGTTGTTTGTAGGCTTGTACGTTGGATAAGGCATGTATCCTAGGCTCATCTAAGAGTACTTGCTCGTCGTATCGTTTTTGGTCCTATTCTTCTTCGGGAATTCCTCTATCGGCTAGTATCCTTAGTGACGGTATTTCTAGCTCTACGGGTTGCACGGCTTCGGAGCCATAGGTAAGGTAATATGGTGTGGCTCCGGTGAGTGTTCGGTAGGATGTTCGGTACCCCCATAAGGCAAAGGGTATTCTACAGCCCCGTTTGTTTAAGGTCTACAGGGTGAGGATTTGTGCCTTTGGATTTTGTATTTATCGAGGAGTTTTTGGGTGTTGGCCCTGAAATGAGCCCCCTGATCACTGATGATTTCGTGGGGTATGCCATAGCGATAGATGATGTTATTTTGTAAGAACTTGACTACTTGTTTTGAGGTTAGTACGGTGCAAGAAGCAACTTCTACCCATTTGGTGAAATAATCGACGGCCACTAGTATAAAGTAGTGTCCGCCGGTCCCGGACGGGTGTACCTTCCTATGATATCGATTCTCCAAGTAGAGAAAGGCCATGGTGTGGCTATAGTATGGAGAGGATATGGTGGTAGGTGTTGGATGTTGGCAAATATTTGGCAATTGTGGCAGTGACGGACGTGACGTCGACAATCTGCCTCTAAGGTAATCTAGTAATAGCCCTGTCTCATTATTTTTCGGGCTAATAGGGTGGGCGCTCATGTGGGGTCTGCACTCTCCGTCGTATACTTCTTCCATGACTCTCTCAGATTAGTTTTTGTTTATGCATCTAAGGTGGACTCCTTGTGGGGTTCGTTTGTATAATAGTCCTTGATTTAGGACGTAATGGGCGGCTTGTATTCGTAGGGCTCCTTAGTTTTTGGTGTTTGTGTTGGGTGGGTATGACTCGTTGGTTTTCAAGTCTAGGATTTCTTTGTACTAGGGTTCCTCGGAGGTATCATCGGTTTCGAGGTTATGGATGTAGGCCGGTTGTTTGCTTCTCTCTACGTAGATAGGCATAGAGAAAAGATGATCGGGCAAGTTTATTAGTGAGGCTAGCTTGGATATGGCATCTGCGAATTGGTTTTCTTCGCGGGGTATGTGTATAAAGTTGATCTCGGTGAATTCCCGGGACATTGTTTCTACTTTGGTTTTGTATGGGGTTAGGCTTTCGCTATAAACCTTTCAGGTGCCCGTGGCTTGGTTGACTACTAGAGATAAATCCCCATTTACTCTAAGGTTTTTAACTCCTAGAGATACAACGGCTTTTAGTCCTATTAGGCAGGCTTCGTATTCGGCTGCGTTGTTGGTAACGGGGAAGTCTAGTTTGTATGAATGCTCATTTGTTGTAGATTTGCTGTTATTCGGTTAGGGGGATCAGTGATGGGTTGAACCTGGGGTTATTGTCCCTGATCTCTTTTTAGGGTGAAGTTAAGTGGGCTGTTTGTTATAGCACTTGCGCTTTAGTTAATCGTTATCGATAAGTGGCATAGTATCGAGTTTTAAGCGATAAGGTAAGTTATTCAAAGAAGTCAAGCGATTGTCGAGGCATGTTTGTAAAAAAAGTTATTTTATTGATGTAAATAAACGGGTTAGATGCCCGTGATTTTGTTTGACGGGGGAGGTGGAGGACATGTCCCTTCGCACCTCCCAGACTCGATAAAGGAAGACACTTATTATTATTATTATTATTATTATTATTATTATTTAGTCTAGGCCCCTAGACGAACTAGACTCTGACCAAGACCGATTATACGTGCCTTTAGAGGAACCTCCGTTGGTTGGACTCTCGATGCTCACGCGGGTCGCTCTCTTGATGGGCTTGGTACCTGGAGCTAGTCCTCCTTCGAAGACACCCTACTGGGACGTAGACCCCTTTATCGATCAGATCCTGTACTTCATGCTTGAGTTCGGTGCACACTTTGGTCTCATGCCCCCGACCTTGATGATATAGGCAGTAAGCGTTTGGATTCCAACCCGCTCCTCTTTTCTCTATAGGCGGGTCTGGGGTGGGTCCTATTTGCCATAATAGCCAGACCTCCTACAGTTTTCTGTGGGCTTCAGCATAGGATTCTCCTAATTCGGTGAATTGCCTAAAGGGACGGCGAAGGCTTGCAGGTTCGACAGGGTGTGCGAGCCTGGCGTATTCGACATATGGATCCCCAGTGAGTACCAGTTCCCGGCCTATTGGTCCCTCCCGGGGATTCCTCTCGGGGCCTTCCAAGGTCTCAAAGCGACATCTGACACCGTCGATGGAGGAGGAGATCGACAACACTATCCCTAGTGCCCCATGGACCATGTTCATCAGGGCATTGAGTTGGTCGATGCTACTTTTGTTGCCACTTGGTGCCATTCTTGGGTCTAGTGGAGCAAAAATAGGAACATAAGGTCGAATCCACCAGATAATTTAAAGACTCGAGGAATGCTCCCAACTGAGCGACGCGGAAACGAGACCCTTGACTCGCACGTGTGTGCGGTCATTGGTTTAGGGACTCAAGTGTTTTAGACTCTCCGTGTGTTCGACGAGACGCCTTAGGTGGAGTTATGTCTCTACAGCGAGATGATTTGACACTAATCTCGGGGGTGAGATTTAAAAGAGGACTTTCTCGAGATGAGGCGACCCAAAATGTAAGACGTCGGATAGAGGTGACCCTTGTAACTAGCACAGACTGTTAATCACGCGGTTGTATGACGTAAGAAGTTGATCGTGATCCCGGTTCAGGATCAAAGAGTTTTTTTTTTTTTGAAAACGATCGAGCTTTGGGAAAGAAAGTTTTTTTTTTGAAAAGGAATATTTGTAAAATTGGGGTGACGATAGCGTGTCGACATCGTTTGTGAAAGTGTTTTGCTACATGTGTGTCGAGGATTCAACGATAGCAAAAGTGTAAACGGTGTTTTTTTTCCAAAAGAAGCACGGTTCTTAGGGGAACCCGTTTTGAAAATGATGACGCGGTGCCTTTATCGAAACTACTATTAGCCAGTTCCCATTTATAACGCGATGTCTGGTGACGGTGTTTTTTAAATGACGTTTTGTGACCTGTTTCGGATTCCTTGACTTCATTAATTGAAGCTTTGGTCGTTATAACGGTATGTGCATGAAAAACTATTTTTTTTGAAAAGACAAAAAAATGTAACCATTTGAGGTACCATGATTCCATTGACCGGAATTTTCGGTGGTATTAACGGTACTCGTTGTTGACGGGTTTTACTTTGTCCAAGGTTATGACATTTTTTTCTTTTAAAAAAAATTCTTTTTTTTAAAAATCCGTCATGATGATGGTGCTTTTAAAAGGTTTTCGAAAATCAATTTGAATAGACCGGAGTATCGGCGCTAAAACGACAGTTTTGGAGATGCCCTCTTTTTTTGGAAAACGGAATTGGGTGCGGTTGAATATGTTGTCGTGGTTGAATCCATATTTTTAGTGTTTTTTTGGGTTCTTCAAACACGGTACACATAACTAGGAATGCATACACTCATGCAGGATGCAGACACGGGTAGGTTAGGGTAGGCTACCGCCCACGAATAGCCTTTGCTTAGGTATTGATAAACCATCTAGGGAGATGAGTGTCATACCGTCCGTTTAGAACTACTCGTTTAGTATATCCGCGAGGTACGCGTTAGGCGGCCAGAGCGTCAACCGAAGATATCTCTGCGTGTCCATAAGGATCGTACCGCGCAGAGGTCGATTGGTCCTGATATTGGCTAGGGTGGGCTTTTTAGGGCCAAAACCTGTAGTGACCACAACTAGGAACTAGGAAATGAGCTTCACCGACCTCGTTCAAGTTACACCACCGATAGAAACTTGTTTCCAAATCCCCAGCGGAGTCGCCAAACTGTGGACGCCCGTCCGCAGCGCCCGGCTCCCCGCGCGCGCCCGCGCAGGACCGACCCGGTTTTTCAATGTATGGTGGCGGCCACCCACGCGGCCTCCTCCCGATCGAGGGCTGGTCTAATCTCGCGTACGGGGCGATGTGTCGGACCTCGATTCGGATGACGATCCGGACTTGTACTAGACGGGTGCCAGCACCAGTGTTTTCGTTTGGAATCGATCGAGTCGTGGTTATAAATGTTTAAAGGCCGATATGTTTGGTAAGGTGATCTTTTTAGTGAACTGAATTCATTGCCGATTTGTGGAGTCACCACCGAGTCCATTATGGGGACTCGGAAACCGTTCAAGTCCACTTTGATCCTTAGCCGGCTCAAAGTTGAGGGGCACGTGACATAAAGATAAAGACTTGTATCCTGAAGCACTCCATGCCTGGAATGACTCTCATTACCAATGGTTTCGGACATCCGGAAACCGTCGATTCTGAGTAAGCGGTGAGTGTACGTATTGGGAAGTCAACATCCGATGGATATCGACACCTAATCCTGCCCGCACTATAGCGGTCTCTCCTAATCAATCGGTGGGTTGATAACTTCGTTCTTTTGTTGTGGCGAAAACACTGTAACATCCGTTGTTTTCACCCTATACCTTTTGCTATGTCGGTTGTTTAAGGACAAGTAAGTTTTGTCGTCGAAGTAGTTGTGTTTACATTCTTTGCCTGCAATTTCACGTGACAGGCAGGCCATGAAAAGATGCACATAGGAGAGTAGAGAGTACTAATATTATAGGTATTAGCAAATCATTTTCAACGCGATAATACGGATATTAGTCATTCTCATGGTATACCTTACCCGGTATTCTGCTTAAGATGCGTCGGTACGGTATTAATAAGGATGCGTCGAGCCATACATGGCGAGCACCGGGACTAATACGGAACCCGACCATCGTCTTGTTCAATTTTTTTTTTTTTTGGTGAAATGTAAGTAGTGCATTCATCAAAAAAATATACAGTATAGCGCCATATACAAACCAACCAATATAATTACATCAGAAAGATCAAAGCAAATCTAACAACTGTATCCTATCTTATGAAGCCAATTAAAATCGTCAGTCGTAAGATCATTGTGTGCCTTGAGCTTCACTCGACCTCTTACTTCAGATATAATTTGCTTCGCTATTAAATCAGGTCGCGTCACAGCTTCTTCTATTCTCCCTTTATTTCTTTGGGTCCAGACATGGTAATAGGAGGCAGCTAGCAAACTAGCCTGAATCTTCCATCTAACCGAATCATCCTCATTGTCGAGAATACTTTGGAGCGTTGGCCTATACCCGGTCATCTTAAAAATAATGTTGATCAGCTTGGAGCTGTAAGGGCATTCAAAGAACAGATGTGCACAAGTCTCTTCATCATTCTGGCAAATACAACATTTATCATCCATCAAATAACCAAAAATGCATAGCTTGACTTTAGTATTGATCCCTCCTCGCATAATAAGCCAAGTAACAATCATGTGCTTTTGCACATTCCAGGAGTTCCAAATGAAAGAGCACCATGAAGTCTTGTTCAATTTTAGTTGATTTACGTTTTGAATTCCGTGTTAGGTGATTTAGCATGCGATTATAAGGTCATAAAAGCAATAAATCATTGTAGACACCCACATTTTGACCGCCAGGTGTCTATAACAGTTTCCAAAAAACACCCGATGATGATCGGACGCAAACTTGTTTCTACGAGCTCGGATATGGGCTCGAAACCATTAGTTGTTGGCTTAAGCATTTACGGAGTACAAATCTCATAAAACCAACCTCAAATTCAGGCCCAGTGGGTCGTTTCCAATCAAATAAGACTAATTTGGGTCAAAACCGACACCGGAAATAAAACTGACTTTTAGCGATTAGGTCAACCCCGGTCAAAGCCATTTCCGAGACACATAAAAACATCCACATAAACATCAAAAGTCTAACCCAAATACAAAGCCCACAAAATACCCAACTCGAGGTCCAAAATACCGGACCCGTGCGATCCAGCTGACCCACTCGATCGAGTGTCTGCCCCACTCGATCGAGTAGGCCTTAAGCAAGCCCGACTGCAGTCGCATTGGGCCACTCGACCGAGTCAGCGGCATACATGGTCGAGTAACCCTAGACGGAGGTGCATAGCTTGGCCTATATATACACCCTCATGCATGCAAATCAACACTACTTTTTCAACCCTAATTTTCAACTTCTCACACATTGCAAAACCCTAATCTCACATTTTCAAACCCTAACCCTAGCATCTAGGAATCAAAACCCTAACCACCATAACTTAGCCTACATAATCTCGATACTCACGTGCAAGCCACAATTAACGAGTCCCGTCCGAGAACACAAAACATGTAGGTTGAGGGTGCAACAAACACGATTTTCTCTTCTCTTTCCTTTACTTGTGTCGTCCGTTTCCCATCGTCGTTGTCGTTTTTTTATTGTCGCGTCTTCATTATCAACATCGCATACATTGATTTCTAAATCACTTTCTTATTATTATCCACGTATTTTTATTCAAGTTGAGTCGAAACCTATTGATGCGGATCCGACATCGAACAATTCGCAAGAATTAATTATGATGTCGGGATGCGGAGGGAATCAAGTCGAGTTTTCTTTTTAATTCAAGTTTCGATCTATTAGATTCGATACCAATTCAATAATTGGATGTCGAATCTAAAGGTTTAGTCAAATAATTTAACGAACACGGTTTTTCGTTGATTCTAAAATAGTTGTCATATAATTCGTTAGAATTACGACACTGTAAACGCAGAGAAAATCTATATCGTCTTAGTTAATTTAAAACGACTTATACTATTTTCTTCAAGTTTTTGCTCTAATATTCCGTATCGATTCAATAATCGAATATGGGATATGATGAGTATCCAAATTAGAATCGAGTATAAATCCCATAATATTTATACCCGATTCAACAAATTAACGATTTATCAAAATCCGAATCGAGCATAAATCATATAATATTTATGCCCGATTCGGCAGAGTCAACGATTTATCAAAATCGAAATGCAATCACGCAATCAATAATAAATTGCAAGCGGACCCTAGTTCGTACAGGGGGCACTCGACCGAGTGCCTAGCCCACTTGGTCGAGTGGCACCCCAAAAACCAAGACAGAAGGGTTTTTCGATCTCCACTCGGTCGAGTCTCGCAATGACTCGATCAAGTGGCAGCGTACTCGGTCGAGTTCATCAATAACTCGATCGAGTAGGGTCTCAAATACGGGACAAAAGCTTTTTTCGAGGACCACTCGGTCGAGTCCGTCGATGACTCGATCGAGTGGCCTTATTACGACAAATACCGTGAGTCCCACATCGCTTTTCTACTCTTGATAATACTTTTTTTTATGACTTAGGTCAACACGTGTCTAATCTATCACGTGAAAAACCACTTTTCAAAATCATGCATCATCCCGCTTACGTCTTTCCATATTATATTATTCGCAAACCGTTATTATCGTTATACCGTTACTAACAAGTTTGTTACTTTTTCTTATCAATTTATTTTGTTTATTTATTGTACTAAAATGAACTCGCATGCTAAATTTAACTTTGACGTTAGAATTAGTTGCATTAAATTGACATAGAAACCCTTTCTATTTCTCGTATGTTTAGGGAAAATAATGTTTGCATAAGCATTTTCATCCTTCAACTAACACGCGTATTAGAAAGTCTTTTGATATCTTAGTAGAGGCCGCTAATGTGCGGGCGGGGTTGGGTGTCCTTAGTGGGCTTCCCAACACGTACTCTCACCCCTTACTCAGAACCACGATTTCCGGATGTCCGAAACTGTTGGCGCACGAGAGTCATTCAATACACGATAACCGGTAGTGACAGTATCGGTATCGCAATGCAAAGGGACGAACCCAATAAACTCTGACATCGGAAATTGACCGTATTTTGTACACGGCCCACTACGACATAGAGTGGGTTCGAACGGGCCCGAACTTCAACAAAGTTCGGTGGCGACTCCACTTCGATTTAAATTTCAATTCGATCCATTCTCATATGGAGATTCATTCGCCACCCCAAACCCGCGCGTGGCCGTGTCGGAGTGGACCTATGTCATGTCCACAATCATACGAAAAGCTGTAAATGCGAATATAAGTAAATCACGTTGTGAGGAGTTGCACCCTCGAAGTATACACTAAACGGGACATGATGCATAGATAGTTGAGAACGGATCTCGAAATTACTCGGGTCTATTTAGTGTATTTTAGTGCTTCTGGTTGAAGTAGGGACATTACGTATTTTAGTATGTGTAATGGACCTAGTGTCCACGTTTGACATTGTCGTAGTGCATGATAAAGGTACAAAAATGTAAAGTTTTGTTTAGATGACAACCTAGTGACGACTCGCTTCAACAGGCGGATCCTCCTAGTTTGCCCGGTGATTTGGGCAGAGTTCCGTTACCGTCGGCCATTCATGCGGCTATTCTGGCAGAGATCCGCTACTACTGGCTGGTTCTGCGGCTAATCGGGCAGAGTTTCGTTACTAGACTACAGCTAGTCGAACACAGGCACCTCAGGATCGAGAGGAGTGCTCGAAAGTGAGGAGTAGCATCGATGTCGCTTTTATCGAAACTACGATCGAGTGGATCGTTTGCCTCGGGTGTCGAAGTGCGAGCCCTTAGCGAAAAACTCTTTACGAGTGAAGAGGGAAGAGAAGTGAATGTGTTGTGTGTCGAAATGAGGGGGTGAAGGGAGGTATTTATAGTTGTTTTTTGGTCCTCGTCACCCGGATAGGCGCCTGAGCCCAGGCGCAGCAGAACTCAGGCGCCTGAGTCTAGGCGCGTGAAGACACAGGCGCACAAAGTGAGGCGCTCGGAGTTTTGAAGATACGATTTTGATACTTTCCAAAACCGAGAGGCGGGTGTGTAATACGAAGCTTGGGGATTAAGTCTTCCCCGGGTTTGACCTAGCGCCGTGGTGTTTAGTGGGTCTCGGGTGTGCATCCCGAGGTTAGATTGGCGCGGTGCTGACTCGGTTCGAGTTTCGGGACCGACTCGGGGTCCCGGTGTTAGAATTTACTCTAATTAGTCTATGCGACCGTAATGACACGACTAAGGTTGCCAAGATGTTAGTTTAATTTTTCCGAGTAATTTATTTGATCCGTTCTATAGAAAAACTGTCTAAAACCTCGCGAATCCGCGTCGCGTTGTAGTCTGATCGTCATCGGGTGTTTGTTGGGCACTCCTGCAGCCACCAGGTCCAAATCTGGGTGTCTACAATATTGTACGAGTATTATATACACATGCATTTATTTTCCAGAATCAAGATGATTGACACTAATTGACACTAAATTAATACTATTACGGAAAATACTAAGTATTGTACGTGTATAAAATGTGATCTTCCGAACCTCTATATTACTAGCTTTAAAGTGTAGATTTTCCAAACACCCAAATTATATAACATTTCCATTTAGTTTACACTATCACAAATAATATGGCTGCTTCTCAATCCCGACTTTTCATTATGCTTAGTTATATATTAATGAACACGTAAATTCAACACGTATATTTTTGACTCTTTACTACACATTAACTTACTCCTATGATTTAACGTTTCACAGAATCTCAAGATACAAGGATCTTTCAGGAACAGACTATAAAGAACTTCCAACCTCAAATCTCTTAACGTTTAAAATTTTAAAGAAATATTAAAACGAGATGGGTTAATGTAAAATTTTAAAAAATATACTATAAAATAATTTTATTATAAATACCGTGCATAATTGCACGGGGTCTATACTAGTATTATTTATTCTGATTATATCTTTTGTATATATCGATAATGACTTATTTTGGAGTTATGGAATAAGGACAATTGTGAGGTTAGAGTAATATATTCTAGGGTTTACGTTTTTGCCATCCACTATAAGGCTAGTGTATCAGGAATCGGTACATTAGTTGCCGAACCGAGTGACAGGTATCCCGGGAGTTGTGTACATTTTGACCTTAAGCTTAGGCCTCGTAGTAAGTCGTCGTCATTAGTTGAACTGGGTGATAGGTAATCCTAGGAGGAGTGTGCATTGTCTTAAACTAGGGCCACGCATTTATAAGTCGCCGTCCTATTATGGTTGAATAGCCTAGTTAGAGTCGAAATTTGATTTGTATGAACTAAGTTCTCGAAGCTAGTTTTTAGTACTCTCCTAGTGAAAGTCTACCCTTCTACACTACTTCTATCCATAACGCCATTTTGATGATTTTATTATTATCGATTGGTTTTGATTTGAAGGTTGGTAAATATTTGAAATTTTCTCCGAAAGGTTATTTTTATTACATCATTTTAATGTTTTCCATTTTAATTATTTTGATATAGTAATGCTATTTTTTTTTCATATGATATAATATGGCTAGGAAAACGTCCGAGTTACTCCCCACTGACGTGGCTGTTATGCTTATAACATGACAGATATTTGCAGATGGGTTTTGGGTATGAGCTAGCGAGTACCGTGGATCTTACACTTTCTTCATTCTTGATTTATGGATTTGTATAAACCCGTTTAAAGAATTTGTTTTTTGGCCTTTTAGTAAAATGAGGCCTTTGTATTGACTTACCATTTCTTTTAAAAAGATATAGATTGTCAGTGTGTTTTTTAATCCCAACTCTACAGTGCTTCCGCCACTGTATTGCGTTAGAATTTCCAGGGGATTAAAACATCCTCATCAATGGCTCATAAAGCCTCATAAAAATGCTCCATAACAATGGTGTAGACACCCGCATTTTTCCTGCTTGTATCTATAGCAGTCTCCAACAAAATACCCTATGATGATCGGACGTTAACATGCATCAATAGGCTCGAATATGGACTTGGAATCAATAGTATCTGACGTGGGCACTTAGCATAGTACAATTCTCTCAAGAGGGACCTCAAATCAAGACTTAGTGGGTCATTTCCAATAAAATAAAGTTACTTTGAGCCAAAACCGCCACCATGGACAAAACCGTTTTTTTCGACCGAGTCAAACCCGGTCAAAGTCTAAACCTGAAAACAAAACAAACCCAAAAAACGTCCAAATACACTCAAAGATAAAGTTAAAACCGCTTCCGTTATTGCCTTGAATAAACATGGATATCAATCCATATTTTCAGCAACTTCCGATACGCACGATTTCAACCGCTTGCAACCAGGCGGCCCCGAACTAAGGTGCCTCAACTGGGGCTCCCCAATACTGAGTCGCAAGCCTCCGGGCGCCCGAATCTTGGGTCGAAGCATTTCGTAAAACCTTATAAATACACCCTCACATCCAGCGTATCAAGGGTCACAATATCATTTCTCTAAACCTTATTTAAGAAAACCAAGAGCTTTTTCATCCCCTTTACAAACCTTAACTCACTAATATATGCCGAACCACTCCCCGTGTCTACAACGATACTCCGCAAGCCCGTATTTCAAAACTTTGACATGTAGGTTGAGGGTGTTCAAACCCTGCTCTCTAATCCTTTAAACTCGTTTATTTATCACATTACAAACACTAATAACATTACTAACTTTACATTTTCGCATCTAACATTTTTATTTTACGTTCCAAACATTAATAACTTTACATTTTGGCATACTAACTTTTACTTAATGTTATACTAATATCGCGTATACTACTAGAAAAACTATTTTCAAAATCGATTCGAGCAAACGTCCGATGACAATAAATCGAGCGTCGTAGGCCTTAAAGGCCAAACTACGACGCCGAACTGCAAAGGACCTAATGTTTGTGACGACTATCGAACTTTCCGATCTAATACATTCGACAATTAACACTACATAAAGTCCATATAACCCCCGAAAAAGCCGCATCAGCAGAGGTGGCGCCCCATTATTGAGGCGCGCTCCCCCATGCGCCAAAGGGTCAGGGCGCCTTATGGCGTGCGCCTGACCCGTCGGGTTATAACGCGAACGTAGTAATTCTTTGTCGAGCGTTTTCGATATCATTTTCAAATATCGCTCTAAATGTCTGATGTCAATTATGTAATCGAATATGGCGCATAAAGAGCTATCGATAATCGAAGTGGTACTATACCCTATGACGTCAATCCGAGAGTTGTACAGTCTACACGACCAGATAACGATGTAGTGGTACAAAGGGCTCCGATATTCGTATTAAGTCGATACAGTGGATCTAAATCTTAAATCAAGACATTTAAGGAAAAGTACCCCATTATGGCCGAAATTAAATGAGATATCATAGACTTCCAATATAGTCCACAACGATGCAAATTTTGTCTAGGGAATAATACTTACGACGTCAGTCGACACGCGTTAATCTATCGAGCGAATCCTTTTCAAATCCATATTTCATACTCTTTTTTTACTTTTTTACGACTTTGAGCGGACGTCGTATTACGTAAGTCTTATATCGACGAATTCTTAGTCGAACTCGGCATATGACGGATTGAGACAGTCAGTTTTTGCTAGGATTAGTCGGGACGAGATATCGAGGCTCCGGGATCAAGCTAGCATCACGCTTCGGTCCTGACCGTTGCTTGTTTGGACGCCCAGGGCCAGGTGCCTGAACATCAGGCCGCCCCCGCTCAGACGCCTGAAATTCAGGCCGCCTCACCTCAGGGACCTGAGTACCAGGCCGCACAATTTCGTGCGTCCGAGCCTCTGTCCTCTGGTCAATACGTAACATGATACGTAGCTGATTAGAGTCAGTCCAAACTTCAATACACGATTTCAGTTTACATTTTCTATTTAAGAGTCTGTTTATAGTTTACGTTTACCGTTTCCAACTCGATATTTATATTGCATGTCGTATTGTGAAATCCTGGTTATATTCCTCCCGTGTAACTTGTAATCTACTTTCAAGTTATTTATTTTCGTTTGGCATTTACTGTTTTCAAATTAACATCGCATACTAAAACAACTTTAACATATTCTAAGATGCATTAAAGGACGTAATAAACCCGTAAATTCGCATGTTTAGCATAAAAAATGGGTGTCATACATTTCACCATCTTACTAACATGCATAGACGAACATCAAGCGATATCTTAGTGGAGGCCGCTATGTGCGGGCGGGGTTGGGTGTCCTTCGTAGGCTTCCTAACACGTACCTTCACCCCTTACTCAGAATCTTCGGTTTCCGGATGCCTGAAACCATTGGCAAATGAGAGTCATTCGATATACAATACTCGGTAATTCGACATCGGTATCGTTATGCAAAGGGACGAATCCCACAAAATCTAGTATTATAAGGCAAACCATGCTTTGTGTGTGCTACGCCTAAGTATAGAGTTGGTTCCAACGGGTCCGAACTCCCACAAAGTTCGATGGCGACTCCAACTTTGATTTAAATTTCAATCCCAGATCAATCTCACACGAGAACATCTGCCTACCAACACCCGCGCCTGACCGCGCCGGGCGTGGACCTATGTCATGTCCACAATTTGGCGATTCCGCTGGGGAACCTTATGTACAACTTGTCATCGAGATCTTCAAGGTGAGACTCGAAAAGAAATCGATTGGTTACTAAAGTACACATGTTAGTTGGACGGTTCATGTATAACCCCAATTTTACCCGGGTCGGTTAGTTGTCACCGACATCCCATTATACCAAGATATATTCCAAATTAGTTACGTGAAGGTGTTCATAGCTGATTCGTATGGGTTTCGCGACATGTCCTTGTACAAATTGGTAAGGGAGTCCTTCCCGATTATCGGAAAGGTTATGCGCACTAGTATAGACCCTATCTAGACCGACCGAGACTTAGTATAAAGCATACATGCTGTCGTCATAATGCTTATTTGATTACTTGCTACTTGGTTTCCGTGTCATTTTCAAAAACCGTCATTTCAAAAAAATGCATCTTTTCAAAAAGTAAAGTTTTCATATACTCGAAATGCTGCCGAAATTTAGACATAAGATTTGACTCAAAATAACCTATTTTTTAGCCGGCATGCTATCCATTTTGAAACTCAAAAACTTTCGACTTTTCAAAAAATCGGTCATGTCGGCATGCTGCCAATTCCAAAAGCCAGGATCGTCCTCCAAATTCATCAAAATTCGACCCTTTTCAAAACCTTCCTTATTTTAGGAACTCCCGTAAACCGTGTCTTAAGTCTTTTCATGATACATTAAAGGTCTATAGCATCGAAACTCCGTCGATCCTACATCGCAGGTTTCCTCCCCATCCCCGTCCGCCTTGTTTAAAGGCATTACCAACCTGCGTAGGCACACCCCCACGAAGGAAGGTCTGTCTAGACACTCGAGTCCAATGTTTGGGGAAATCTCACATTGTCCACCCTTCGACCAGGACTCGGCCCACATAGCCAAATCCTAAGGAAGTCATACCACCCATTTGTCGCCTGTCTAGTCGCCTTTTTTGAGTCTTTTTTTTCCTCGTTTTGTCTTTATTTGCTCGGAATGTTTTGATTCCAAGATCTGGGCCCAAGGTTTCTGACTACATGGTATTCTTCCAAACATGTCACCTTCAACTAGGCTTAGAATGGAACAAGCTATGGGTGAATTGAAGACCATGATGGAAACCATGCTCAATAAGAAAACTGAGGTCGAAGGTGAACTAGTAGCCATAAGGGCTGACCAAGTGGCTACGAATGCTCGTCTGGCTGCTGTAGAGTAAGGGAATCCTAGCTTTGGGTTCGCAGACACTAGATCAATGACTGAACTGATCAGCGCAGTGCGCCGTTTAGAAGAACAGGTCCATCTGTCCGGGGGGGAACAATATCCACACAGAAAACTCCCGTGTTTATTCTCCGGTGAACGACAAGCTGCCTGTGAACCTGAATCTCATAGGTTTGCCAATGTTCGAAGGGACTGAAGACCCGTTACTCCATATACGGTCCTTTAAAGATTTTATGGCTATAAAAGGGGTAGATTCTAGCATGTTTAAGATTCTATTCGCTGCGTCCTTCGAGAAACACCCAAGGACCTGGTACTATAGGCTAGATCCTAAGAAATAACCAACATGGGATGATGTGGCCACTGAATTTGCTCGGAACTAAGCTGATAATACCGAGCTCCAGACCACCATGCGTTCTTTGGAGGTCATGGCCCAAGAGCCCAAAGAAAGGTTCACAAAATACCTTCAGCGCTGGAGGATTGAAAGTGTTAAGCTGGTCGATAAGCCCAGCGAAAATACCTTGGTAGAAGCCTTTGTGAAGAACCTGCTTCCCTCGTACAGGGTTTATCTCCGGTATGCTGTCATACCCAACTTCACTACCCTCATTGAAATGGGTATGAGATTTGAAGACGACCTAAGACTAGAGGGTCTAACCAAGGCCTCTAACAAGGGTTACCAAGGGGCCTCAGCCAAGGTCCCAGCTGCAGCCCGCATCATATTTGATGAGGTTAATCTACTAGATGCCTCATCCAAGAAAAACACCCCACCACGCACGGGTATTCACCGACATAGGTACTACCTATACTTACGCCTTGCAAAGGTTCTCCTCTAATGACCTAATCCAACCGATAGGCCCTACTCCTGAGGTTCATGCCCACAAACGCTCAAGAAACTATGACGCACAGGCCTACTGTCAATATCATAGGGGCAACGGACTTGATACTGAGAAATACTGGAAGTTGAAACATCTTATCCAGGATTTAATCGAACGCGGCAAGCTAAGATTCCATTGCTCGGGGATAAACCGAGCAACAAGGACAATCCTTTCAGCTCCCACGCCATCTTTACCGGGGAGGTGATCGACTGTTCCCACCTCATTTGCCCTATCATCCCGCAAGTGAACGGGATATGGTTCGATGATCAAGACGATATGTACCTCGTCAAAGACGATATGGTCCGAAAGGCTATGTCTAAAGTCCTAGCCAGTAACCACCTCACCAGGTACGATCGTCCCTACCAAGCTACTAGCTCTAGGGACACCCCTATCCCGGCAACTATCACTGATCCAGTTAGGACGGAGACCATCCCGAGGAGCCAAGCACTGATACAACTCTCGGTAAAAAGCTAAAGAAAACTCGAGTTTTCACTATATGGAAACTCCTAATCAGATCACAGGAACATCGAGAGGTACTTACTAAGGCTCTTGATTAGATCAAGATCGACTCAACCGCTACCCCTGCTGAAATGGTAGCTACCATCATGCCTCAGGTAAAGGATAAGGCCAAAGAAGAAGGCTCGCTGATTACCTTCTCTGAGTCCGATCTACCTCCGTTTGGGGCTTCCCAAAACTTAGCCCTATATATTACGGTGCTATGTCGCGGGAAGTATCTCCCCATGACTTTAATAGATGACGGATCTGCTGTCAACGTCCTTTTACTAAGGACTGCTAAAGCTTTCAGCATTACCGAGGCTGAGTATATCCCAACTGCTCAAACTATCCAGGCTTTTGATAGGAGCCAAATTTGGTAGTTGGGGCCGTTAAGCTGACTATTATAATGGGCCCAGTAAAGAAAGAGATGGAATTTCACGTGATCGATGTCACCTCTTCCTTCAACTTGCTCTTAGGAAGACCGTGGATCCATGCTGTCAAAGTTTTATTGTCTACCCTGCACCGCAAGATCAGGTTACCATTGCGTGATAACATTATCACCCTAGAAGCAATACCCATGACAGTGGCCAGTTGCAACGCCACGATCCACCTCGGTACGGACCTTTGGGCGTTCGACTTTGTGCGAATGATCGAGGAGGACTTCCTCTTCACTGCCAGCATTGATACGATGCGTTAAAATTTGGGGTACTTCCCAGAGGTCACCTCTAGGCCATATCTTCCAGCTAGGAAGATGATGGAGGTCCTAAAAGACGAGGACTCTCACTTCGACCTAGGGTACGCCATGACAACGGGCAATGTCGTCCGAGCAGGCACTGAAAACGCTTGTAACCTCATAAAGGGTATCCACTTGAGCCCTTATAGCCCACAGATAACTGACTATTTCGTCACACCGGTATTTGGGGCCCTCCAGGTCGGTCTGTTTCGACCAACTATTGCGCATCCCGGGACCAAACTGACCAGAGACTACAACTTCATTCTGGATGATGTGTTCACTCTCATCCAGTCGGAACCAAGGGAGGATGCCGACAATGTTGAGCCCGCACTAGGGCTACTATTCGGGAAAGATATGATAGCCCCGACTCTAAAAGAAGACTTGTAACACCCCTGATTTTATAAATTAAATTAATTTAAAGTTATGTTCGTATTTTTATTTTGTTTACAATTTAACTCGTAATTCTTCAAATTACTATAAAACGAATATCGTTTAATCGTTTCAACTCCTAAAATTCTATTTGTCTCGGAAACTCTTCTTATATTTAAAACAAATTTTGATTTTTGTTTTGATGTATTTTATACATTTAATTTAATTTTTATCGAGACTCTATTTCGAGGATTTAAATTCTATATTCTTTTTATTTATTTTTATTTACGCTTGAATTTTTAATTTTGGCTCAAAGTTTATTTATTGTAAGTTTCATCAAAACATCTATTTCCTTTCCTCGACAAATCAGTTTAATTCACTTTATCAAAGATTTATTATTTATTGGGAATTTCTATTTCGTCGTCTAATTATTTATTTCTATAAGCTTCGTTTTAGTCTCTAATACTTTATTTTACTCATTTTATTTGACGGCCAGATTATTTATTAATTTTATTAACTTGTTTTATTTCGATTCGTGGGTAAGTGAACTTATCGTTACGGAATTCGTTTAATTTGTATTTCTAACCCGATTCATTTAATTATTCCGTATACAACGTATATTTAGTGTCTCGGAAACCGTACACCTTTTATTGTGAGTTGATGCTTTCCCACTTGTTTAACGTTCACTCCCCCTTACTGACATTGACTCCCCCATTTTCTTTTATCTTCCACCGCTTCATTCATTCCCCCATTCAGGTTCACCACCCTCTTCTTTCATCCTCTTTAAGAAACCTCTTCGTCCTCCCTCTTCGCTCATTTTGAACGCACCCCCCTTCACTATTCTCTCTCCATTTGCTTCCATCGATCTACCATCACTAACAACACCATTTCTCGATCTCCTCCATCATAGTAGTCCCCTGTTAAAGTGTTCGTGGGTTGCTGCTGATGGTTTGTTCTTATTGTTGTCTTCCGTGCTGTTTTTCATTTGTTTTTGGTTGTTGCAATTGTGATCGTTGTCATTCGATGCTGATGTTGTGCGTCCTTGTTGTTGATGTTCTTTGTTCTGCCCGTGTGTCATTTTCTTCGTTTCCTTCTTCTTCTTCTTCTTCTTCTTCTTCTTCTTCTTCTTCTTCTTCTTCTTCTTCTGCTTCATTATTGCTGTTTTCGTCCTCGAAACTCGGTGAGTAATTTGTTCTTAGTTCTTCTTCCTATTCGCTGTTGTTGTTTGTTGCTGTCCTAATGCTGCTGCTGCTGCTATGTTCTGCTGCCCGTGTGTTCTCTTCTCCGTTTTCTTCTTCTTCTCATCTTTTTCATTCTGCCATTGTGGTTGTATCGTTCTTCTGTTGCAGTTGTTGTTTTGTGCTACTTACTCGTTTTCTTCTCCGTGTTCTTTTCTTTTTCTTGTTCGTTCTTCTTCCTGATGCATCTGTTGTCTTGTTGTTCTTATTGTTGCGATGATGCTCGTTGTTGCTGGTTCGATGTTAGTGTCTCATATGGCTGCTGTCACGTTTGTTGTTGTTGTTGTTGTTGTTGTTGTTGTTGTTGTTGTTGTTGTTGTTGTTGTTGTTGTTATTGCCGCTGCGGTCTGCTGTGGGTATTATATCGTTATTCTGTTTTTGTTCTCCGTCCTTCTTCCTCCTGTCATTTCTGTTGCTGCTGCCATTCTACTATCGTATTTGTCGATTGGATTAAATTCGGTCTTGATGCTTCTATTTTTGATACATCATTTCCCTTTCCATCTTATGTCGTATACGTCTCATTCTTTTATTCTGTCCACTCGATTGTCGTGGTGAATCGTGCTTAGAAGACTAGCGATTTTACAACTTGGAGCTTAAGGACGACATTTCTACTGATTTAAAGTCTGCGTTGATCAAGAAGAATGAGTACGAGTTCGTTTCGGATGTCGACTTAAGGTAACTTTAGGACGTTACTCGATTTTATATCGTATGCTTGAGTAGTATAATATGTAGTAAATATTATAACTTTGGTTTTCTAATTTTAGCTATTTATTATTTGCTAATAATACATACATATGTGTGTGTGTGTGTGTGTGTGTGTATATATATATAGAAGTGGGATCAGGTGAGTTCACTTATCTATTTTGAGTCCGTGAGTCCCCATCTTAGCCCTTGATTTAATGTTAGATTAATGGTTAAGATTTGTTTTCATAATTAAGGAAATAACTAACAAATCTGGGTAAATATATCATTTCTCTCTCTTCTCCTTAATTTTCTGAATGCAAATCTTTTCCCTCTCTTATCAATCTTTTTAACTGTCTCTTTCTCTCACACAACAAGTTCTTCAAAATTAAGTTTTTTTTCATCTTCACAAAAAAACCATCATTTTCCTACTGCCATTGTACGTATGTTACTATGTTACTGCCATAATCCATAAACTATGTTACTTTAACTCATATAACGTGTTACTCTAATCCATGAAGTGCGTTACTTTAACTCATAAAATCTATTATGTGGCATAATAATTTTTTGCGAGTATTACAATGAAAGTTTTCAATGAAAGTTTATTTTTATTATAATGCTTTACTGTTTTTCATTTTTACTATTTTCCTATAGTAGTAATTACAGTTTTAAAATCCCGTTATACGGCTGGGAGAACGTTGACGTTGCTCCCGACTGATTGTGGCTGTTATGTTTTAACATGGCAGGTATACATGTTTCTGGGTGTGGGCTAGCGAGCAGTGTAGATCCTGCTTGTTTATTTTAATAATTATGTTTTATGGATTGTTCAAACATCTTTTCTGGATTGTTTAAATTTTGGCCTTTTTATTTAAGGCCTATTGTTTGATTTTACCATTTAAATTTTACAAAGACATAGTTACAGCGTGTTTTAATCCCGACTCTATAGTGTTTCCACCACTGTATCGCATTAGATTCTCTAGGGGATTACATAATCTCTTAGAAAAATATTTCTATCCTTACTAGATTAATCTAATAAATATTTTATCCACACAAAAAATTGAAGTTGTATCAAAATACAAAATTTCCTTAATGCGTAGATCAACACGTGTGTATTAATGAAATAAAGTAGTAAAATATCTCTTAAAAATATTGTCTTTTGGAAAACATAAGAGAGAAAGTATTCTACTTAAATTGAGATTCCTTATAACAAATCTATTATGTAGAAACAAATATCTTAAAGATATATTTCATAAAGTGTTTAGATATTGTTAAAAAATATTTTTATGAATCAAATCTTATCAATTAAGAGATTCACCCATTCTTTATAATTTACCGACCATATAATAAGTTACTCTTATATGATCAGTATTAGGAGATTAAAACATCAGATTTGTTAAAGATAGAAAGTTTGTTTTGACCTAGGGAAAGAAGAAATAGGTTGTTGCATTTAACCGTTATAGTGACACTCTTAGTTACCACTATAGCAATGAGTTATTGTTACTTTGATGTTATAATGGTAGTTAGTTTAACGAATGTTAACATAACAACAACTAAGACATTCGAGTACTTTCAGCTAAAACTGGCCATTTCAAGAACGACGGTCGGGAATGGAGGGGCGAGCCATTCGAAACCCCCTACGCAAAAAAAAATCTTGAACCTTTTCTGCCTGTCCACTGAGCCACACTCAACCCCTCATAACAATGATATGGAATGGAGTTATTCATATGACAAGGATGCTCTACGCTATGAGGCAGTAAGTCATAGATTGGAATGGAATTACAAAGTGGCCTTTGCAATCGACGATGCTCGTGGATATGGCCAAACTTTTTATCCTCCTCCAGATTTTGCCTTCACATTTCATTCACCGAGAATTCATTCTACAGTTCAGAAGAACACAACAACTATCAATCACCAATACCTATCGCATCTAACTCCCTCTCTACTGAACCCAGATTTGAAGATGCCTTGAATGATAATGTCCCTTGTCCCAACAATGATGATGCTATCTCGCCTTTCATGGAAGTGGTAATTGCTCCTCCTTCTGCTCCTGTATCATCAACTAATATTACCAATCAGGCTACTCTTAGTCTTCTGCAGACCATGGACAACAGACTAAATGGCTTCCCCACTGACATCTTTGGCCCATTTGATGCTGATCTCCTCAATCGCTCTTATGAGAAGCCCTTTGAATTTGCTGATAGCAGCTTCTTTTCTCCTCCCAAGGCAAATATGATCCCTCCGCCAATGTTTCTCAGTGGCACTAAGAAGCCATGTACTAAACGCAAATCAAGCTCTGATCCTGATCTCATTTCCTTGATGGATAACTCCATCAACAACAAAGACTCTGCAATAGCCAAAAAGCTCAAGTTCACCACTGATGCCCATCCCCCGAATGCTGGTTTTATCTTGAAAATTACTGATACTGACCTCGAACTTGAAGAGGCTACTGCATCCGCTACTGCAAGGGTTATGGAGGTTGACCTATCTTAGCCTCTTATGCACCCTTGAGAGGCTTATCCTGGAATTGCAGGGGTCTTAATGACCCGCTCTCCCCTGCAATTCTAAACTAAGAGCGACGATCCTAAATAAATATTATGATTTTATCTTTCTATGTGAAACAAAATATAATGTGGAGACTGTCAACAACATCGGTAATTCCTTAGGTTATCTAAATACAGTAGAGGTTAATGCCCTAGGAACCAGTGGTGGACTATGGTTGGGTTGGAAGGGACTTCTCTCTATGGACTTAGCTTTTGAATGTGTTAACTTTATCTCCATGAGAGCTCTAATAAATAGTTCCTTCGTTTATTTGATCTTTGTTTATGGTAGCCTTTATTTATCTGCAAGACAGCAAGTCTGGGATCTGCTTCATAACTACATCAACTCTCTTAATCTTCCAGTTCTCCTCATTGGAGACTTTAATCAAGTTCAATATGCTGAAGATAAACTCGGTAGTGACAGTTGCTCTCTTTGCGGAGCAGATCTTTTTACTCGTTGGAAATTAGACTGCAATCTAATGGACATCCCCATCAAGGGTCCGAAATATACCTGGTGCAACAATCATGAGGGTTTAAAACGCACGTATTAAAGATTGGACAAGGCTTTTGCTTCCTCAATATGGTTTTCCTCCTTCCCTAACACTGCTGTTAAGCATTATCCCATTCAAATCAGTAATCATGCCATGATTGAAGTGGATTTCAATTTATTTCTCGACAAAAGACCTAAGCCATATAAGATTGAGGCCAGGGTTTTCGACTTTGAAGACTGCAATAACAAGATTAAGAATGCTTGGACTGATCGTGTTCATTGGTCATTTGTCAATGGGTCTCACCCTTTGAGGCTTGCATGAAAATTGGAACATAGTAAATATATTATGAAGCGATGGGTGCTTGATAAACGACAGGATTGGGGACGAAAGTGGTCTGAATTCGATGACAAACTTGAGGACGATCTTCAAGGAATTTTTGCTGGGCAACATACTCCCAATCTTTCTGACTATAATATTCACCACCGAGATCTTATTGATTTTTGCAAAGCCACCTCTATCTACTGAAAACAGAGAGCCAAGCTCACTTGGGACACTAATGGGGTTTCATGCACCAAAATTTTCATCAATAGGGTTAAAGGCAGAACTTTAGGAACTTCATTGCAGGTCTGAAGCTTTCAACTAATAAATGGTCTTTCAATGCAAATAACATCCGCAATGCTTTTCAAGACCACTTCCTTCATATTTACGCTTTTGAACCCGTTTCTATGGATCATAGTAACTCTCTCTACAATACCTTGGTCTCCAACATCACACATAAATTAAATGATGAGGAAGCTAATAGGCTAAGCGCACCTTTCTGCCCTCAAGAACTCCGCACTACAGTCTTCCAGCTTGGCTCACTTAAATCACCTGGCCCCGATGGAATCTCTGCCATCTTCTACCACTGCTACTGGCGTTTCATCAAAGAGGATGTAATTTTAGCAACATGTCACTGCCTCAATTTCTAGTCACATCCTCAAGGAGTTCAACCGTACCTTCATTACACTTATACCCAAGATAAATTCCCCTGAACGTGTGGAGCATTTCAGGCCTATAAGTCTATGCAATGTCATCATGATGATCATAACCAAATGCATCTCCAACAGACTAAAAAACGTCATCAACAAGTTGATGAGCCCCTACCAAAATGGTTTCATGCCAGGACGGTCATGTAGTGACAACAATCTTCTAGCTCATGAGCTTTTGCATCATATTAATAAAAACAATTCCTGAAGTAGCGTAGCGATGGCCTTCAAGATCGATATGAGCAAGGCTTTTGATAGAATCGATTGGAGCTTCCTTCAAGCGACACTCAAAATAATGAATTTCCCGACTAAGATTCTTCACCTGATTATGAACAGTGTTCAAATGGTCTCCTATGAAGTTCTTATCAATAGCTCCCCAATTAAGCATTTTCAACCATCCAGAGGTCTCAGACAAGGAGATCCACTGTCACCTTACCTCTTCATACTATGTATGGAAGTTTTATCTACAAATTTAACCGCCACCCAAAATTCTGATCGACTTCACGGCATTAAATTAGCCATCAAGCACCTATAATCAACCATCTTTTCTTCACTAATGATGCTATGTTCTTCACACAATGTGAAAACAGCTCTATCCGCACTTTCAATTCTATACTTTGTGACTTCTGTCAGGTTTCGGGGCAAAGGATTAACTTTGATAAATCTGCAATGCATTTTGGTCCTTCTTCTACCCTGGCCAATGTAATAATAATATGAGCAAACGAAAGATAAGAATGCCTTTTACATCCTCTCTTCTTTTCGTATCAAACGTAATAATAATATGAGCAATTATCTGGGCATTCCACTTCTTATCGAACAAAATAAGAATGCCTTTTACAACGATCTCATCAACCGGGTCAAACGAAAGATTTCTTCATTGAATGGCACTCTTCTTTCTCAAGCCGGTTGACTGGTCCTTATTTCCTCCGTTCACTCCTCACTATCTATTTACTTTCTATCGACTTTTCGCATTCCGATAAGTGTTGCCAGAAGGATTAGTTCTCTCTTGGCACATTTCTGGTGGGCTGGGAACAAAGGAAGTAGAACAGTCCATTGGAGAAGTATTAAGTTCCTTAGCCTAGCTAAATGTGAAGGTGGTATTGAAATTCTTGATATTGCCTGCTTAAACCAAGCTCTATTGTCTAAAGCTACCTGGAAAATCCTAAAACAATTTCCATTGATAATTTTATTAACCTAAAATTCAATGGTTGTTCTTGGGGTAGGAGGGGCATCCGTTGGGGCATAAAACTCATTCAACATCAGCTCGCCTGGAGTAATGGAAATGACTGTTCTCTAAGTTTTTGGAATCATCGTTGTGTTTACAGCTCTATCCCAGTGTTGAAGATGGGCATTGATGCAACAGCTATTGGGACCATACCCATTAACATTAAAGATCTAATAATGTCGAATGGATGCTGGAACGAAGACATCTTCTCGAAACTTTTTATTCCTCACTTGGTTAGGAAAATAGCTTCTATCCACATACCTCATTTTTCAACCTCACTAGAACTTGTTATCCTCGCTGCAAATTTAGCATGGCAAAAGACAACACTATCATCTCCTTTTGTTGATGCCAACTTTGGAAGCTAAATTGCCCCAATAAATGGAAAATCTTGCTATGGAGAATTATGAGCGATAGTTTACCCATTGGAGCTTCTTTTCTCAAAAGAAAAATTAATATTTACCCATGTTGTATTTTCTACAGAAACTCAGACAATGAAGAAATCGAAATCGATACGCACCTCTTCAGAGATTGTATTTTCTCATCAAGAATATGGCTTGGAGGTTTTATAGGTATTAGAAGCCATCTCAACTCAGACACTCCGCTCCTAGTTTGGATAATCAATTGGATCAGGTTCCTCCACTCTTCCAATAAAGATGATAATATCATAACTAACTTCATTGGTACCCTATGGATAATTTGGTTAGAAAGGAACAAGTGTATCTTTGATGGTGATTCATGACTTGCTGAAATCGTGCTAAATCTTATTAAACTTACAAACCAATCAAGACTAACAAGATTGATCTTAGTGCGATTTCAGATTCCATCGAGTCAGGTTTTCTCTTCGTGAAGGCGCTCTTCCTCACCTAACTGGATGTGCCTCTCCATCTTGCCCTTTGGTCACTATCGAAATGGATGCATTCTGGTTACTCAAATATAGTGCCTCCTGTGGTTGGATCGCATTTTCTCAGCATGGAGACATCACTTCTAAGATCACTCACACTTACTCAACAGATTCCCTTGTTATGGCTGAGGCTTTTGGCCTTCTTCATGCTAGTATAAGGGCCTTCAACTGCGGCTTCCTTCATATCATCTTACGAACTGACTACCTATGTCTTATTGAAGGAGTCGCGGCTGATAACCGACCTAGAAACGACCTTCAAGGTTTTATTGAGGATTTCTAAGTGTACTCTATGAATTTCCACTGCCTATCTGTTCAATATATCCCTAGATCACTCAATAAGCGCACACATGGATTAGCCATCAACGCGCGAAATAACTGTTATTTCTAGTTTTCTGATGGCTGGAAAAAAAAACACTCTAGTACTTAGACTAGAAAATGTAGGCGAAAGAATGAAATCTGAAGTTAGAATGTACTATAGAATCCTAGAAAAAGGTGTTAGAATTTATGATATGTTATAATATGGGAGAGAAAGAGGAGAGAATGGGGGTGCTCTATTACATTGATCATTAACATGTATATATACATATAGATATCTAGGGTTTCATCTAGGTCTAGAATATCCTCTAAAGATATGATGTCGACACAATGTCGTCATAATGTGGACATCCACCTATACAATATATTACATTATAACACTCCCCCTTGGATCTCCATCATTAAAACGAGTACATAAATCTTCAAAACATGCATAACATGCTGCCTCGTTAAAACCTTTCCATGGAAAACCCAGTGGGACAAAACCATGGCTTAGGAAAAAGAGTACAGCGTGTGTTTACTCCCCCTGATGATTGCACAATTAACTTGATACAATATGTATTGAAATGATCCATGTTTTCATACAACTTCATGGCGTTGAAATGGGTTCGTCATAATCGACAAATATGTCTCGAACAATTGTCATCTCAACAATGATGGTTATAACTATAGCGTTTTGAACACGTCTATAGCGCTATCTCGTTAAAAACCTTGCTAGGAAAAACCCCTTGGGACAAAAAACCTAGTCAAAGGGAAAAAGAGTATAGCTAATATTTCACAACTGATCATTTATCCTTCAGGACTTTATCAAGCATAAATGCTTATATCATTTACACATTTATCCTGCAATTTAACAAAACAATAATTGTGTGCATGCATGTACTATGAATGATGTACTATCATATATATTCTATACTAATGCAATGACATAATATGACACTACTATGCAATGATAAAATAACTATATTACATGCACATGCTATTCAAATGCAAATTGTACAATATCTTCACCAATAATATTCATGATTGGATTGATTTCGAGTCAATACGTGAACTTCAAGTCCATGAGCTCATTTTTAACCATAGATTGTACGTCATCAAGATGGATGCTTACATAAGATCCCCATTAAAGTGTCCATTACATATCGCGCGCAAATATTATTCGGTTCCGTGAATTAATATATCGATATAATTACTTATACTGCCGGCACTGCTTAAAGATATCTGAATAAATTTTGTATCAATCTTTTCACATATCTAGGCCATCTATTATCGTTCAGATATCTATGTCACTTCAACGACATTCAAGTTTCATTACTCTTCATGAGTACCAACTCCACATGCTTGCCATTTTCTTTCACTTATAACATATGAACCGAATATGACCGTCACACTCCATCGTGTGTGATTATTGAAAATATGGCAAGGATCTCAATGTTCATACATTTTACTATCCATGACGGAGCTATAGCTCGCTCTACCTCAAGGAGGGTAAATCTGTCTACAGTCAAATTATAAATTTCAATGTATAACATATCTTGATATGATAAAGTGATCAAGCTGGTATACCATTATACATCATTATCAAAACCAAATTATGTAAATCAACATTCATATTTCTTGAATTTCTAGTTGATGTATATCATATTTAAAACAAGTGTCTGAATCTCGGGTTTGGTTGGGGATCAATATTACTTGTTTGTTTTTACCAGCTTATCCTTAACAATCTCCCCTTTAAGGTGGTAAAACTATCATTATTTGATAAATTTAAAAGGGCAATATCCAACTAATTTATCTTATATTTCATAAATTTTAAGCGACTAATTCTCTTCAGTAGAATAATACATTAGGGAGCTCGACTTGACGCAGTTGGTTTTCGACGTGCTGAATTAAAATTGTCCATTCAGAAGATCATCATGTTCATAAAATACTTATATTATGATAGTACTTACTCGTATAATTCCGCGTGACTACATGTCACATAATTCAATCATACAAAACATTCATATTCATTATCCAACTACGAGTACTATCTCCAACATAATATTTCATATCAATGTATTGTCTCGCCTTAAAAATATATTGATTTTAATGATACACGAGAGAGTTTCAGCACTTTATTAAATTTCTTCTAAGAGAAACTTCATATTATCAAAACGGGTGTAATAAGAACCCGGATGGCCTTGATTGTCACATATTTAATCCTTCTGTACTAACTTTACTTTGCCTATAATTCATGGCAATTTTTGTATATATTTCGCATTATCTTGATAAATTCACTAATCGCACGCCACATTTTAGCTGACTGAATTTCATTATGCTAAACTTCTAGTTTAGCTATATTATTTCATCGTAATGCATAATAATCTTATTCATGTGGCCAAAAAAATTTATTTATGTGACATGACAAAAATGATGTCTCATATAAATAAGCGAGATCCGTCAAAATTACTTAAAAATTGATCATGATGGTTATTAATTTTCTTCATATAAATAAAAATAAGTGCTTATAAATAAAGCAAATAACCAGTATATGAATAAAATACCAACTTAAATAACAATAATAATAATCATCCAAGCATTTAAAAATATCAAAGCAAAGTACTGCAATAAAAACCAACATATAACTTATGCTTTATTCTATAAGTAATTATAAATATAAACTGATCTTAGTGGACCAATTATGCTTGGGTACTGAAGAAATATTCTACTTCCAAATGGGTTGACTTATTAGTATCGAAATCAACTTCACCATCTCCATGCACCATATTTGTCTCTACATTCTTTCTATTCTGAGACATTTGGTAGAGGTCATCAAAGTATTTTGGAGTGCGGCACACACGGGTCCAGTGACCATATTGTCCGCAACGGTAGCATTGATTGGGGCCCACCTCATTTGTGTTTTCCTCTGGTTTATGATCATTTTCCCACTTCTGCTGATGATATGACCTTTTGAAGATACCACCCCGGCCTCATCCGTATCCCGGCGAACAACCACGACCACGACCGCGTCCTTGACCATAACTATTTGCATAATCATTTCCTTTTTCATATGTCCCCTGATGGAAGGCCACATTCGTTTCTAGGAATGGTTGAGTACCAGTTGGATGATATGAGTGGTTTTTCATCAATAATTCATTATTTTGCTCAGCCACAAGTAAACAAGAGATTAGTTCAGAGTATTTCTTAAATCCTTTTTCACGGTATTGTGTCTGCAGGACAATGTTACTTGCGAGAAAAGTGGAGAATGTCTTTTCTAACATGTCAGAATCGCTAATTTTCTCTCCACATAATTTCAGTGGTGAAGTGATTCTGAACACGGCTGAGTTATATTCTGTTACAGACCTAAAATCTTGTAACCTCAAAGTCGCCCATTCGGCACGAGCACCGGGTAACATCACACTTTTCAGGTGTTTATACCTTTCATCTAATTCTGTCCAAAGAGTATAAGGGTCTTTCACAGTCAAATATTCAATTTTGAGTCCCTCATGGAGATGGTGACGAAGGAAAATCATGGCCTTAGCCTTATCTTGATCAGATGACTTATTTCCTTCCTTAATAGTTTTCACCAAGGCCTTTTGCAGCTAGGTAAAATTTCACAGTCCAATACCCAAGCCAAGTAGTTTTTTCCACTTATATCTAGGGCCTCGAAATCGAGTTTTGCAATGTTCGACATGATAAGGCTATACAATTAAATATATCACATATTAGTTTTACAAACCTATATGACAAAACATTCTTGATATACCGAGTTTATTTTATAATTGTTACTTATTCTAATTTATTATAGCATCTTACTATTTAAGTTATATACAAATAAGTAAATTATTACTTTGTATTAATCTCATATATTCGTTACATAATTTATATAATTGTCACACGAATATTACATACGACTATCATAGCCAATAATCAATAGTAGTACTAGGAGCATAACAAACAGTCAACAGTAGCTAGCATATAACAATAGCATATTATAATGTGGTAGTATTATTATATCGATCTACAGAAACAAGTAATGACAAATATAATATTATATGTAAATAATGACAACCGTGGCTACGTAAGAGAAGTATATAACATAATACACATGTTAATTGTTAACATAATAATGACAATTATATATGGAGTAATTTGTGAAATGAAGAAGTATTACATAATGACAATCACATGTTAAATAAATTAATATTATACGGAGTATTTGTTAAGCTTTTGTTTATCAAGAATGAACAATCAATTGATTAAGAGGATTAGGTTGCATTTACTAGGTCTCAACAATCCGCTGATCACGGAACCTTGGAATATTGTCGTAAAACTGTTGTCTCGACAACATGAATTCTGTAATGTGGATACATAATATGATATCATTCCGATATCATTCGACAAATTGAAGTATAATCTTGTAATTATGTACAAATAAAGTTAAATTAGGTCACAAAATATATGCGATATGCATATAAGCTAAATTAGGCATGAATATAGAAATGCATCAATATAATTAAGTGATATAAAAATTTATATGACACAAGTTGAACATATTGATGACAAACGAGTATCTTGTGTACTTAGGATATTAATGGATTAATCTTTACTAATCATAATCATGCTTTTAATATTTCCAAATTCTTGTTATTGTAACATCTCGTCTCTTATAATAATTACCGTGTACGAAGTATAACACTGTCGATTATAGCTAGTCTTTACGTTGATTAATACAAAGCAATAACATATATTCTTATAATTATATCATATATAAGTAATATAATTAAAGACAATCGTACACAGTTAACTAATATATGCCAATAATTAACCCAATTTGTTTATGCAAACGACAATATGTATGAAAATATATCCATGTATGTCTATACATATTTTATATACAGGACATGTACCTTATTAACATATCATATTCTAAGCAATTTATAGTTGATACACTTGTTATGAACATCTATCCATATTAATATATGTAAACGTCAATATTCAATTAATACTCTGTAGTTTGTTTATGTGCATACAATTTTAATCTTAATGACATAAACAATATATAATACTATAAATCATACGAATTCAGAGTATGAAATTTATTATTATATGAACCATAATGATACGTGTAACATATGAATACGTGTAAACAATCAATACGTATAATCATGTGAATATTAATTTTAATAACATAAACAATAGTAAACAATATGTAAACAATATTAATTCTTTTATGAAAATTTATACGAGAATGTACTTGAGTAGCGTAATAAATAAGATCTGAAGATAATAATAATAATAATAACGATAATTGTAGTTGCCCGCTCGGTAGAGTCTCGTGCTTATAACGTGTTATAATATGGGAGAGAAAGAGGAGAGAATGGGGGTGCTCTATTATATTGATCATTAGCATGTATATATACATATAGATATCTAGGGTTACTTATAGGTCTAGAATATCCTCTAAAGATATGATGTCGACATAATGTCGTCATAGTGTGGACATCCACCAATACAATATATTACATTATAACATGATAGACTTAATAACTGATTAATTGATTTGATCAGTTTAGAGTTAATGAATTGTGGTCCATTTGGTGATCAACCTAAACTCTACTGAATATCTATCTCTTATCTCCTATATCCTATATTTCATTAACCACTATACAAAAAGTTTATCTAGTTGTAACTTTATCTTTGATGGAAAGATTAGTATAAATACAACACCATTCAGGGTAACTAATATCATCTTCTCTATTCAACTATAAACCATCTAAATCTGAGAGGAAAGAGTTTAGAACCGACAATATAGTCAAGACGGTCGACGGTTTTCAGGGACGGTATTACCGGGTTGTTGATAAAGCTGTTCCGGAATCCGATAAACAATGGCTGGAGGTTATTTCTAGATCTTATTATTTTACTTCCGCTTTTGAGTTTATCGTTATGTTCATTTATTAATTAGAACATGATAAATTCATATAAAGAACTTACATTGGTATCAGAGCATCAGTTTATATCTTTGTCTTGCTTGTTTTTCCAGGTCGATTTTCGTCTGTCTTTTTCCGTCATCTATGGTTATTGTTCTCACAATTCATTATATAATTTGCATATCGGGTGAATTTTGACGGAATCTGGAATTTTTTTGTTGTTATGGAAATTCGTTTTTGGTGCAAATTTGATGGAAACCATGAGACATGTGTACTCTTTTTGAGGGTTTTATGTTTTAACCATTGGTTTTCTGTACCCCTAGTTTCCTTAATTGAGTTGCTTTCCCTGTGACATTAGCAAATATGCAATTTTATCTTTTGTGGAAAGTACACGTGGAGTTGCTGCCATCCCTATGAATCATATTGATAGTGCGTGGTGGCTTTATTATATTATAATAATAAATTTTGTTATATAATGAATTTGATACTCTATAGGAGGCATGCGGACTATTGCTACAATATTATAGATTTTTATTCGTCTGTATGATGGTTATTATGCGGATTGTTATTATTAGTTACGCATTGTTTCATGAATATAAAATTCCGGATTTATCAAGTACTCTTTTGTTCTGCATATTTGGTTGTTTGACAACCTTGTTTATTTGGTATGCTTCTTGATTAAAGTAATCCTCATATATGTATATATTACATTCATATGATATTCAGATATTTTGTTAAGTCAAAATAATAAGTTACATTTTGGGTCATATGAATATTAAGTTTTACATAATAAATTCAGTACTATTATTATGTCGGGTTTGAGCTGTCTATATACCCGCTAAAATATATAGATTAATAAAGTAATGTTGAGTGATTCGTAAATTTTATTGGTTAGGGAGTAGCCACAACATCTCTAATTGTTTGAAATTTCATTTTGGAATCACATGTAGTAACTAAACATTAATTGTAATCAATGGTACGTAATATAATAAAATATACCCACAGAAAATTTTGTTATATTTGTATGATTAGGATGATTATTAAACTATATTTCTTGTTCTACCCACAGGAGTTAAGAAATAAAAATTTGATAGTCTCATCATTGAGTTAATTAAAATTAAAATTATTATGAGTCTAATTTGAGTACGACTTTAGCCCACAGACAATTTTTATGTCACTAGATTCATATTAGCATGATTTTACATTGGTAAAGCATGATTATAGTTATGTCTCAAATTATTAATAAGCATGTTATTTATTTATTTGCAGTTATCTTGTCTGGTAGTTCTTCTGATGTCAAAGTTGACATTCCTGAATTGAATTGTGGAAATTATAAGGTCTGCAAAGAGAGAGTACTACTACAGTTAGGATGGATGGATGTTGATTATGCTATAAGAAAAGACAAGCCACCGAGTATAACGAACGCTAGTGAACGTGATGAGGTAGATCGTTATTAAAAGTGGAAGAGATCTAATCGTCTTTCCATTATGTTCATAAAGACCAGGTTATGTGCTAGTATTCGTGGTTCAGTTGAAATGTATGATAAGGTTAAAGCCCTAATTAAGGCCATCGATGAGCAGTATGTGACTTCAGACAATTCTCTTGCCAGTACCTTAATTATATTATACAATTTTCATCCCTAAAGCTCACTCAAACTAAAGGCGTGCGTGAATATATCATGCGCATGAGGGACATTGCGGCTCAACTTAAAGGCTTGGAGGTTACTATGTCCGACTCCTTTCTGGTGCACTTCATTTTATGCACTCTTCCTTCACAATATGCCCCATTTAAGATATCCTACAACACACATAAGGATAAATGGTCTATTAATGAGCTTATGACCATGTGTGTTCAGGAGGAGGTTAGATTGCTACTGGAAGAAGGTGAAAAGGTGAACTTTACCACTTCTAAAAAGAAGGGTGATGATCGCACTAAAGATAAAGAAAAGGGGAAGGTTCCAACTCAGTCAGTCATAAAGAAGAAGTCTTCGTGTTTCTTCTATAAAAAGAAGGGACACGTGAAGAAAGATTACTCTAAATTCAAAGTCTGGCTGAAAAAGAAAGGTAATTTTCTAGCACATGTATGTTATGAATCTAATATGGTTTTGAATCATAATACATGGTGGATTGACTCTAGCCCTAAAATCCATGTTTCGAATACCTTGCAGGGTATGACAAACCTAAGAAAACTGGTGGGCAGTGAAGCCTCTATCTATTCAGAAAATCAGATAGGATCACATGTGGAAGCCATCGGGCCATGCACTTTAATTCTTAGTAATGGTTTTAATTTTGTTTTGCATGCAAGAGACATTTTATGTTCCTAAATTTGCTAGGAATTTGATTCCTATTTCCAGACCCTTTAACCTTTGGATTTTCTTTTAATTTTTCGGACTCCGGTTTTATTATTTTTAAGAATTCTGAAATAATTGGTTGCGGTATTTTGTCTGAAAATTTATACCATCTCAGTTTGCAAAATGATACCACTGAAAGTACTATGCATGTCAATACTAGTTTTAAAAGATGTATTATGGATGAGAATTCTTCTATGCTGTGGCACCGGAGATTGGGACACATCTTCATTTAGAGGGTTAAGAGATTGGTGAAAGAAGGGGTACTTAGTACCTTAGACTTCATCGATTTCGAGAATTGTATTAGTTGCATTAAGGAAAAGCAAACTAATACTCATAAAACTGGTGCTAAGACAGTTCTGAGTTATTAGAAATCATACACACGGATATTTGTTGTCCGGACATGAATGCTAATGATCCAAAATACTTGTATCATCTTCATTGATGATTATTCGCGATATGTGAATCTTTACTTACTTCATTCCAAAGACGAAGCTTTAGACGCCTTTAAATTGTTTAAGGTTGAAGTAGAGAACCAATGTGATAAGCGCATTAAAATCTTACGATCAGATCGAGGTGGTGAGTACTATGGTAGATACACCGAGAACGAACAAGTACATGGTCCATTTGCTAAATTTATTCAAGAGCATGAGATTGTTGCCCAATACACCATGCCTGGTTCTTCGGACCTATAGTGTAGCAGAAAGAAGAAATCAGACATTAATTAACATGTTGCGAAGTATGCGAAATAATGTTAGTCATCCTTCATTTTTGTGGGTTGATGCTCTCAAAATGGCAGCGTATATATTAAACCTGTAACAACATGGTTCTTTCAATGACATTAATTAACAAGGCGGAAAAATAATTAAGTCGTAAAAAGGGGTAAAAATTAAAAACCGTCGACTCGTGTGAGTCTTTTACCGATAAATGAACCGTTTGTTAAAATACAACAACTGAAAACCGAATTACAAATTCTAAATAGAATAGTCTGATAAAATTTCTGGTACAAGATTTATAGTTTTACACTCTCATCTTCTACACTTTATTTCTTGCACTCACGCATGCCCCATGTCCAGTCTTCAGGGTTCGTCAACCTGAATTCATATTTAAATATACATGTCCCACTTAGTTGGAGTAACCTAACCGTCCTTCTAACACGGCCCTGAATAATTAATGTAGTATAAAGTTTAGGTTATCTAATTAACAAATAAGCAGGCATGTCACATTAAAAATCGACATGTATACAATGTGAGATACACATGAAGTGATTTCAGTTAACATGCGAATCAATTTAAATATACAAGACACGTAGGTTATATAGAATAAAGTAATTCATACATCATATGAATATCATATGAATAGAATACAGTAAAGCACGGATCATGGATTTATAGAAGTGTCATGTGAAAATAGAGTACGAGATACATAATATAAATTATATGAAACATAATATCAATCATAATCAATATTCAGGCAGGACATATAACAAAACATCACTTCCCATTATCAAGCATTTAAATCACGTCATTAGTCATAAGAGTATAGAACAGTAACGAAGCATACTAACACATGTGATTTAGAAAATTGTAGTCATTTCCTTTTAAAAACAATGGTTTTCTTTCACATAATGCACGGGACGTGACTACTAATGTCTCATGCACACTTAAGGCTTGCATCTCACCATAAGTGCGGATGGGAACATCAATCCCGCCAATCATATCGATACTAGGAGGTTTACATCTCACCCGGCCAAGTGCTCAATAGGATCGAACAACAGCTATGATTTGATTTAGAACTCTAATCGCAGGGGAGAACAGACTGATGATGATGCAGACGACAACTCGCAGAAGCCTACCCACACTACCTCGAGGCCCACTGACAACACGTAGAAGCAGGGAAAAGAATCACGTACACAACCGTGAATAAAAGTGCCAAGATATCAGAAAAGGGAGTAGAGCTGATCAGGTCCTTGTCAAATACATGCGCACGTATCCCCTAACACAACTCTCGGACTCCCGCAGGTCCTCAGTGATAGCCGGCGACTACTACCCTAACGATAATCCATCCACACGCAGCTTCAGGATGTGTTGTCCGTACTCTCTTAGTAAAAGCTCTCTGAGCAATCTCTCATCATGTCGACCTCTAAACCTCGGCTAATATTGCCCAACACATAACGATACTACGATAGATTGTCTATAGGAGACATATAAGGATGTTGAACACTTAGATTCCCGTAGAATCATTGGTTCAGACAACCAGAATGATCGCATACCGTCCCGAAGGTAGAGTTGCTACATATGGGTCACTTGGTATCGAACGGTCAGACTCCTGTAAGACCTTAGTTCAGATAACCGGAAAGATGCATACTGTTCCGTAGGTACAGAAGCCCCAAGAAATGGAACACTGGGAAGGTCCACTACTGATTCATGTAGGCCACTGACTAATCCGAAGGTACAACAGTTCCTTAAGCTAATTTAAGAACTATTTACTGAACGATCATCATAATTATGTTTAATGTATCTTACTTGACCTGATCATCTTGAGTATATTTGATGTTAGAGATTTGGAACGTTTTATTTGATACTCCCTCCGTTTCATTGAAAGATTCCACCTAAAAAAGGGTACATTTTTTAAGGATAATAATAAAATATTCAAAAGTAGAGAGGGTGTAAAGTAGGTGGACCACCTAGGTAAGAGGGAAAAAGTTATACCAAAAAAGAAAGTGGAAGCTATCAAAGAAATTTACAAAAAAGGAAAAGTGGAAGCTTTCAATGAAACGGAGGGAGTATATATTATTTGAACGTTCATTATTTGAGATTTGATTAAAATTCAATTATTTCTAAGTACATCATTTAAGATGGGTTCCTTTATCTTGACTTGGTCTATGTTGACTTAAAAAACCAATGTTTGACCAAGATGGACTAGTCAACCGTAGTTTTGATTTAGTCACTAAGTAGTCCTTAAGTACGTATTATAAAGTTTAAGTGTTGTTTTGCACATTTAAGCATTGCTTAACTTATTACTTTTGGGTTATTCGTCTTTTAGTACTCTATACTTTTTGAGTACAAGTATTCAGTACATTTATTATTCAAGTGTACATATTTAGTATTTTTATACGGTTTCGTATTTGTACAAGTATACTTATCTCTTAAAGCCTATTTATACTTAGTAAAGTATTTCAAACATCAAATAAATCTATAATAATTATAAAAATCATTTTTTTATCTTATTATGTATCATATTTCTCAAAACTTAGAGTTTTACAAAAATAACTTTAAGTAATAACGAAATCAATAATATTATTAAGGATACTAAATGAGTCATTTTTCAAATATTATTTTTAACTTTCGATTTTCGTACTCAACATACTTTTATGAGTTAGGTTTCCAGATATAAAGTCATTTTTAAAAAATAGTAAGGTTTATTATTTTTAAAAAATTAAAAACAAAAACAATACGATTTTCAATACTTTCTTTTGAATTGTTTAAAATACTTAGACATCATAAAAGTGAACCAATTTTTTTATTTTTGATATCTATACTTGTACATTACTTATTCTTAGAATTTTAGATTAAAATAATTTATGAATGTTCTTAAATAAAATATTCTTTCCAGAACTGACCCATTTTAGTACAAATTTTATAAATGAAAATATATATGATGGATTTATATGAAATTTGACGTACACATAATAGACATCATTAGGAACATAATAAAAGTTTTCCAAGTCCAAAAAACACGATTAACATTAGGAAACATATTATTTTTTGAGACAGTACATAAAATCATATAGTACTATTTTATGAAATAAATCATTTTTAAATATAGAATTTGATAAAAACTTACTTTTCATATTTTTCTCATATTCTAAACATTCAGATCTACAACTTTCATGAAAGAACCTAAGGCTAATTCGAAACATATTTTACACATAAAAATCGTTAACATACATCATACATCACAGAATTCATTTTACAGCATGTATTTTTAAGTGATAAATCAACAAATAGTTAACATTAAACTTGGTGATCTAATGATTTTGTCCTAAACATGATGTTATATGTTATTTAGAGTCTAAACATTATACTACGAGATTTGAGGGCGATGAAAAGTTAGGTTACCTCAAGCAAAAATAATTGATTCTACAACATACGAGAAAACAAAGATCGATGCTCCTTTTCTCTTGCTTCTCTTCATAAATTAGTTAGAAGGACACAAAAACAAACTAAGTTAGTAGTTCTACTATTAAATAAATTTAAAAATAAGTAGTATAAGATAAGAGAAAGAAGGGACTAATGCTTTTCAAAATGGTGGTGTAAGGGCTTAAGAACTTAGTATTATTTTGATGGTTTTCCTTTGATTTTTAGAAAGGATTTTAAGGAGGATGTTAGGTGGATGAATAAGTGATTTTAATGGGCATAAGAGGCTGGTTATATGAGTTCTTGGTCGTGCAAAAGATGGGAGAGCAAAGGGTGGACAAGAATTTGACAATTACTCAAAGTAGCTAATCATACTTTAAGAAGTACTCCTGATAAGTGTAGTTTGTAGTGCCTAGTTGTTGTGTTTTGGTCCCATTTTCCTTGTGGAATCGCTCCTTGGGAGCGGTTTATGGGCTACTTATGCTTCCTTTAGTTCGTTTCAGGTTCCCGAGACCATTCGTGAAGAGTTGGAGCGATTCCAACTCAATACATACACTTTTTGGAGCCAACGAAGTGAAGGAACGATCACTCGATGCCTTGGATTCGACCGCGAGACCTTGGGACCCAATCCCGAGCCTCGGAGACCCAATCCCGAGAATCGATGAGAAACCCATGAGAGGCAAGGAGGGACCAAAAGGAGCTTAAAGGAGGCCTACAAGGCTCAACCGGGTCGGGATGGCCTCAACCGGTCCCGGTTGAGGTGCACAAAAGAGAAGGCTACTGACCTGGGCCCGTCCCGGTCGGGACGCTACAGGGGCAGCTCGCATTCATTTCTTTCATCCTCCTTCATTCTTGTACCCATATAAATACTTCCCTCTTGTATTATTTATGGATCCTAAATTATATTAGACCCTCTTAAGACTCTCTACAAGATATAAACCCTAGATTTAGAGTTCATCCATTTAGTTTAATCTTCCTTTAATCTTCCTTTAATCCTAGTTTAATCTAGCTTAGTTAATCTTGTATTAAGAGGATACTTGAAGATTTCTCCAAGCTTGACAACCTTGGAGTTGATTTGGGTTTCTTATTTATACAAGTTTGAATCTTTTTCTTCCTCTTGTTGTTGGTATAATCTTCTTTACCCTTGTTCTTTGTTATTTATTCAAGTTTCAATCTTTACATATTGTTATTGTTATTGTTTGTTCATTATGGATGTTTGGATGTTTGTTTTGTTTTCTTTTGTTTATGTTAGTTCCATCTTGATAATGAGTGAGTAGATTACTTGTGGGGTTAGTAGGGGGATTAGGGGTAGATTATGGGTGATTAGGGTTGATTAGGGGAAAAAGGGTGAATCTTTGTTGTTAGTCACATATTGGGCACTCTATGTGTTTGTTGAATTGCTTGTGTGAGTTGTAGTGGCCATGCTTCCCATAATTGTGCTCATCTTCTCATTGTTTGTCTATTATGTGATTGTGTTGAGAATAGTCATAGTCACGAGAGTGCGAACTATGGCCTACGTAGCGAGAGCCCGGACCAACCTCGACATCGGTCTACGTAGCGAGAGCCCGGACCGACTCTAGCAACTAGGAGACACCTATACCCTTGATCACCCAATTACCCATCTATGCTTATGAACCCGACCTACCCCACTTCCTTCCATATTTGATTTCATCCTTTTAGTTAGTCATCGTTTCTTCTAGTTTATTGTTTAGTTAGTCTCTAGTATCCCATTTAGCTCTTCTCATAGTTAATCCATTGCTAGTCTAGTTCTTACCTCTCCTCCATCATACTTTGTCAATTATAGTTCTCTTTGTGTTTGTTTGGTGATTTAGTCTCGTTTTTAGGCCGACCTAGTCTAGACTCTATCATACCGTCCCCGTGGATATCGACCCTACTTGCCCTAGCTACCCACTAGGAGTAGTCGGTTATTTATTGACGGTGGGGATCCACGGCAAATCCTTACCATCAACTCCCTCCATTCAACTCCAATTTACCCATTTGGGTTTTGGACACTATTCCTAAATCAAAAAAATCATCAAAATTCTACACGATCTATATGACAAAATATTATCATGTATAGTGGGATCTTGTTTTATTCGTCTTGACGAGTAGAACAATAATATAAAAAAATTATAGTTTTTACAAATACGTAGTGAATGATATTAACGATTTAAAATGCATCTCGACAAATGTGCAAAAAGAAATGGGTAAATTGGAGTTGAATGGAGGGAGTACATTACTAGAAATGGTGTTTTTGATTAGTTAGACATATTTTGAGGATTGGAATTCAAAGTGATGGTATGGCATGCCTTAGGATGATATTTTTGAGTTTATTTGGTCACACAATGGTTAGGAAAGAAGTATGGAAATCGAATGTCAAGAAACGATTCGTCCTGGTGACGATTTTTGTAGTAAAGAAGCTGTCCAGTCAATATATTTATGATGCAATTATAAATTTTAATTTTGGCTATTACCATTGTGTATATGTTGGAAAATTAATAAAGTTAGGCTTTTGAAACGCCTCAATCGGAGTTCGTATGAGAAAATAGGAACCGTTTTACGAAATCGCGCAGAATTGCAATAACGATAGAAATTTTTGTTTTGCAAACAGTGAAGTGAAATAGAAAGATTCCAAAGGCACAAAAATTGAATATTAATATTTAAAATATTTAGTCGAGACTCAATTTATTAATATTAATCGTTATTAGAAATAACTAAAATGGTCAAAAACACGGGGTGTTACAGACTACCCCCCTTAAGAAACTTTCGTCCACGAAATTCGCAACTACTAGGTTGGTAAGGTATATATTTCCTAAGGTTAGGCTAAGGTTTTTATTTTAATTTGTTAGGATATTCTCAAGTTCTCAAAAGTAAAACAATCTCGGGTTATTTCGAGATTTGGTTTATTGTGATTTCTAACTCCATATATAACATTGGATGTTCTGTGGAAATATTTGGTTTGGCTTAAGTTATAAATTCTTTCAAATAAAGGTTGTCCTAATTTCCATAAAATTTCAAAACGTTCATTAGTTTTGATCTCTTTAGGTTTATCACGACTGTTACTTGTATATCCCAAATTATCAATCATATCGAAATTCATGGTTCTTATGGCACCCTAAACATTTATATTCAAAAAGCTTGATCTCCTTGGGTTATGTGGTTCTTTCAGTGATAAGCTCTTAGAGTTAATCCAAAACTCTTGTATTGATTTCTCTTAAGTTTCCAAAATCTCCAATTGTTTTCATGTTTCTCGATTCCTCGATTGGTAAGTTATTCCAAAATTCAAATTAACAATGTGTTTCCTTTTGAAGTATCCGTCATCATTACGACACTCGGGGTTGTAATATTATCAACCATCATTCAAAATACAAGTAATTCTCCAAAATAGATACAATTTTCCTGAAGATTCCAAAAAATCATGGATATGAATGAATCAATCACTGAATTTCTAGATACGTGATAAGCCATGTTCACATATTATACCTCAAAATAACTTTTAATCTCTATAAAGGATATCCTCGAAGGAAATTCGATCGATGATCGTTCGCATACTTCTTTCGAACACATAATTCCACAAATAAAAGGTAATGACATCTCGAACATCTCCCGACCTCAAAGGTATTCTCTGTTTGTCATACCAGGGTGATTAAGATTTTGACTGGAAAACTATAGGGTATGTCTCACGATAGGTTATCGCTTAAAGAAGATTACACGTAACACACACACTGATAACTTGACTTAAGGTTCCAAGTCCTAAGAGTATCTAAGGTCGGCAAGTGGTCGGGCAGAACAAAAACAAAAACAAGGTTAGCGACGCTTCACTCCAAAGTTCGCACGACGATCTCGTAGGTCTTCTTTGATGATATGGTCCTTGATGAGGTTTCTGAACTATGCATTTTGGTGATTTCCTTCTGGATCAACTTTGAATAGGCTCATCATATTAAGAGTATTTCTTCTATACGATCCTGGTGAAGTCGTTCTCTTGCTCCCAGCAGTTCCAACGTTACATTGATAACTCGGGATTTTACCAATATTTATCCCTCATTTCGACTCTTAATTAGTCGATTTTATTAGTCGATTTCTTATTATTGAGTCATTTTGTATTTATTTTGCTTATTAGTCGAATTTAGCTTAATTATTGTCGTTTTATTATATTTCTTGGGATTTTGGTACTGCGCATCGATATTTCTATTTGTAGGTACCGACCCAAGAAGAAACGCTACAAGCTAAGAAAGACGGGTCAAGATAGCGGGAGTCGATCAAGAATCGAGACAAAGCAAAGCGGGTCAAGCCTAAAAAGAAGAGTCAAAGATCAGGTTGACCTTGACCCAACCTCAACTCCAAGTTGGCTCGTTGTACCCCAAATCCACCACAAACCACATTAATCTCCCTCATCATCTTCTTCCCTGATTATATCATAGTCAATCCACCATTTTTACCCACCTTGACCTCCTCTAACTTCCATTATCCATCATCTTCAATTCTTCATCCCTCTATTTCCATCTCAGTTCATTTACAATCAAACTCCAATCAATCATCATCCATTTCATACCATTTTCTCATTCTCATCAGCTTCATTAATCAATTCATTCCCAATTCAACCCAACAAACCACCACGCTCCGATAGCCGCCATCGACAGCAGTGCCGCGCCACCGGCAGCTCACCAGCCAATGCACCACCGCTGCCCTTGCTCCGTCGACCAAGTCGCACCATCACCTGAGCTCCATCATGTGCACCACCGCGCGTCACCAACTAATCCGTCGATGATTCGCTGTCCGAACTCCGGGGACCCGAACTCAACCCACCATGCTCTCTCGATTTCTCTCGATTGATTTAATTTGGGTGGTGTTCTAATTTGATTGAGCTGTTTTCTTCTATTTTGAAGTAAATGACGAAACAGTCCTTATTCTTGCTCTTTCTACTTCATTCAAGTGAAGGACAATCAAGTCTTTTTCTATTTTTTAGTGAGATACTGTATTTATTATTTGAAACCCTCATTCTTGTAAAGAAGCAGTAAGTTAGAGATAGAAATTGTAGAGGGTTTTAGAAGTAGTAGTCCACCAAAAAACGCAACCCCCTTTTGATTTCTCATTTATTTATTTATTTATTTAATTTTAGTTTAATCTTTCTTTCTTCAAGTTCTACATACTCCATTTAGTCCTTACTCTTGGTATAAATCTCTATCTCTCTTTTGTTTAGCTCGATTTTATTTTATTTTATGTTTAGATTGTTAATCACACTTAAAGTTTATGTCTTTATAGTTTATAATGTTTAGAAATATGATTCTAGGTTTGTATCTTACCTTCATATCGATTAGTCCATAGTTATTAGTTCTTTTAATCGTGTTTAGTTTTATAGTTTTATTAGTATTATTGATTTGTGTTTTTGTGAGTTGATTATCATGTTTAGTATTGTCTCTAGATTAATTATTAGTACTCGGATTAGTTTAATTTTGAAGATTAGTGAGTAGTCTTTTTCTAGGGGACGATTTGACCCCGATATGCCTAGATTGTGGGTTTGAATTCCGTATTTGGTTTGTTTGGGATAAATGGGAATTGGGTAGTTTGGGGGATAGGGAATCGACTTGGCATTTGGTTGTGTTTGAACCCTTGACCCTTGTCCACCGACGGGAGTCGGTTAGGTCTAGGTAGTAAACCTCGTCTCTTGTCATGCCTTGCCCCGCCTAGTTGAACACGGGAGTGAGAACTTGGTAGGGTACCCAAATTATCGGTTTAGACTCTTCACCTTGGGAGAGGGGAGAGAAAGGACCGGGATTAGACGCGGACTTAATGAGCCGACTCACGAACCCGGGAGGGAGGTGATCGGTTTTATCTTAGTTGGATTACGAACCCGGGAGGGAGGTAGCCAACCCCAAGAGGCGTTCCATTATTCCTATCATCCCTAGCAATCCGATGCTCGGTATTCCTTACCCACGATTATGACATGTTGGAGGTTAAGTCGGACCCTAGGCCTTTCTCTATTGAGTAACCGTTGTTTTTAGTTTTCATATGTTTCTTATTTAGTTCTCTATTTTCTTTTTGTAGTTGTAGATCACCGATCCTACCTCTCTTTCGACTTAGATAAACATTTAGGGTAAACACGACTAGGCATCACTTTGCTCCTTGTGGGATCGACCCTCTATTGTGCTACGATTACATCGTACGCTTGCGAGGTATTTAAAACTCCAACATACATCTACTCATATAAGTACTAAATCGTCAAGTCAAAGGTTAATAACAATATTCTAGTTGAATTGGTTGGGTTAACTCGATCGGAGATGCATAGAAAAGTTCAATGAAAGTATGTAGGTACGGTTTATCAAAGAAGTGGGATTAGGTTTCACAAAAGAACGTATATGAAAAGAAGTGGTAAGTTAAACAATAAATTATCATTTGGTTCGTTGCATAAAAGAGGTAAGGGAAGTGACACTCAATAGAACATCGTTCCAACTTACCAAAGAGTTTCTCGTCCGATAGAAGGAACGAGAAGATAATTTGAGTTTATATCAGACAATTTCTAGCAAAGTTTGTTTTTCAAAGGGATGAGCAAGGTAAGGATCGAGATATATATATACATTATTGATGTACTCCTCAATGAGAAGAATAGAAGTGTTAGTGAGTTTTCAAATAACATATGAGGTTCAGGTAATAGGCAAAGCAGAATTCATGAGCAAAAGGTCAAGGTTGAAGATTTGCATAGGTTCTGTTTTGGTATGAAGTCGGGCTAAGAAGTGTTACCACGACTCTAGATAATAATTAGAATAGGAATATATAGGATCATAATAGGAACATCACTGATCCATGAAAGGCTTCGTTTAAGGAGTAGCTGGAAAGTATTCCATACGAAAATTGATATGGAGTGATTTAACTGATAATGGAAACAACACATCATCAATCAAGAACCATGTTAGATTGGGTCACTCATGTCTCTATTCTTAGTAACTTCGTCATTCTACATTCCTTTCTAGTTAATCCTCAAAATGTTTTTTTTTGTTCCTCCAGTTGTTTCTGGTCTCTAACCTTTATATTCAGAAGTTTGGTTCTTTAAACTCTCAGCATATTATTCTTCAAGTATTTCATATGAGTATATCTTGCGTAGGTATACATCTCCAATAGGATAACTTAATTCTTTCAGTGAACTCCCTGATAACCGGTAAGGTAGGATCTATCGGTGTTTCCATTCATCAAGGATTTTTCTCTAAAGTTTACACAACCTTACATCTAATTTGGATTTAAATAATCCCAATAAGTTTTATGAGGTTTCGTCTATATCCTCGAATTTAAAAATTATAATTAACAAATTCATTGGAAGTCTACCCCACTCAAGTTACTAGTCCTCAGATAATCAGGTTCTCTTTTCAATCATTGGCTATTGACCTCGATTTATCAATTCTAAAGTTATTAATGATTTAGCTAAGAGTTCCATAAATCCGTTCAATCGGAACTATGCATTTTGCCATTGGATTACAAGTTTCATTCTTCAAAAATTTCATAAAATTCTCTTAGTCCTCAAAATAACTACTACATGCATTGTTAAATTATACCCATTAGTACTCTTCACTGCTTCTTTTCCCATATATGTTTTCATAAAGGTCAAAACTCTGTTGTTATTAGTAATAGTTACTCATCTACAAAACTCGTTTGTTGGCTAACATAGTCCGCAAACACATTGAAAATACAAGGGTTCTAAATTCCTCATCAAGTAGTCACTATGTATGTGAATTAGATTTCCATAAATGTCATTCTTTCTTATCTTTCCTTAGCTTACAATTTGAAATCTTCCAATCCTCCGTTATTCTTGACTATCCTCAAAATTGTTCAACCTAAAATCAACACTCAACAATATTTGTTGGTTCTCATCTTTTGCAACCTCTCGCCATTCCAAAAATCAATAGGTTCCTACATCCATAATTACCGGCTGACTAAAAGGTAGAGATTGGGTGATCCAATTGTGGTTGGTTTGAAAAAATATTGGATACTTTAAGTACATTATACTGGTGAGAATCTGTGGACATGACATAGGTCCACCCTGATGCGGCCACGCGCGGGTTTGGGTAGGCGAATGAATCTCCATATGAGAATGGAACGAATTGAAATTTAGGTCTATGTGGAGTCGCCACCGAATTTTGTGGTTATTCGGAACCATTCCAACCCACTCTATGTCGTAGTGGGCCGTATACAACATACGGCTCATTTCCGATGTCAGAGTTTATTGGGCTCGTCCCTTTGCATTGTGATACCGATACCGACATTATCGGATATCGTGTATTGAATGACTCTCGTGCGCCAACGGTTTCGGGCATCCGGAAACCGAGGTTCTGAGTAAGGGGTGAGGGTACATGTTGGGAAGCCCACAAAGGACACCCAACCCCGCCCGCACATTAGCGGCCTCTACTAAGAATTCGAATGACTTACAATACGCGCGTTAGTAAAACGGGAAAATGAAATGCAAAGATTTATTTTCCCTAAACATGTGAATGGAATTGAAACGGGTTTCTAAGTCAATTTAATGCAATTAATTCTACGTCAAAGTGGAATTTTAGCATGTGGGTTCATTTAGTACAATAAACGAACAATAATTAAATTGACAAGAGAAATAACAAACGCGTTAGTATTGATGTAATGAAATAACGAATAATAACGGTTTGTGCAAATATGAGATGAGAAGATGCAAATGTGATGATGTATGTTTTGAAAAGATAGTATACATGTGATTAATTAATCACATGTTGACCTAAGTCGTAAAATACTATCTAGTTTTGAAAATAGAATAATGTACGATTTATTGTGTTAATCGTTATGGGTCACTCGATCGAGTGGTCGATGAACTCGATCGAATGGACCTGTAAAACACGATTCTGTTTGTGCTACAGACCGTACTCGGCCGAGTTATTGACCAACTCGGTGGAGTACATGGCCACTCGACCGAGTCACTGTGAGACTCGATCGAGTGGTGGTCGTAATTAACGTTCTGACTCGATTTTAGGGTGTCACTCGATCGAGTGACTAAGGCACTCGGTCGAGTGGCACCTGTACGAACTTGGTTCGTTTGCAATTTAATTGTTGATTTTGAAATTGCTTTTGATTTTTGATAGTTCGACGATTTTACCGAATCGGACATAAATATTGCACAATTTATGTTCGACTTGGTTTTTTATAAATCGCGAATTTTGTTGAACCGAATATAAATATTGTTGAATTTATACCCGATTCTAAATTTGAATACCCATCGTATCCCATATTCGATTATTTGAATCGATATGGAATATTAGAGTGAAAATAAAAAAGGACCAATTTTAGTCGTCTTAAATTAATTATCGTGATATGAACAAATCACGTTAATTAATTTATGTGACTTGATCGTTAGATTCGATATCCAATTATTGAATTGGTATCGAATCTAAGATCGACGCTTTACTTGAATAAAAAAGGACTTGATTCCCTCGACTTCTCCGACATCAAAATAAATCCCTAGGGATTGTGATGTCGGATCCGTGTCAACGGGTTTCGACCCTTATTAAAATTTATTTTAAAAAATTGATGAATGCAAAATCGATGATGATGACTACAAAAATAAAAAAAACGAATTATTGTTTAAGTTAACTTATTTCAATAATCAAACGATCGGGGTGATGGGATAAGCGACCGACGACGCGTGTGCAGTACACTTGTATATGCGGTTTTCCTTATCCCACCATCACTCACGTTCGACACAAATCCATAAGTATTTTAATGTTTTGATGTTAATAGTATTATCGATATTATGACGCGACAAACAAAATAATAAAAAAAACGAAAAAAACGCGAAAAGGCGGACGAAGAGAGGAAGGGAAGAAAAGAGAGGATTTTGACACCCTCAACCTACATGTTCTTGTCTCGGTGCGGACTCGTAACCGTGGCTTTAACACAAGAGTCTTCGAGGTTTTATGGAGGTTAAGTTGTGGTGGCTCGGGATTGATTCCTAAAACTAGGTTTAGGGTTTGAATTTGATCTTGATTAGGGTTGAATTTTGATGTTGATTAGGTTTTGAAAGTGTGTGTGAAAGTTGATTAGGGTTTGTAAAAGTTGTCAAAAGTTATTTTTGTGTGTTGCATGGGGTTGCTTATATAGGCAAAGCTAGGGCACTTTGGTGTCTAGGGTTTTGTGCCTTGACGGACTTGATTTGATGGCCCGTTTGGAGGTGGATCGTGGGTGAGCTACTCGGAAACGGCTTTGACCGGGTTTTAATCCGGTCGATAAAAGTCGGTTTTATTTTCGGTGTCGGTTTTGACCCAAATTATTCTTGTTTGACTCGGAATGATCCACTGGGCCTGGATTTGAGGTCCGTTTGGTGAGATTTGTACTCCGTAAGTGTGTTAGCCAACGATTAATGGATTTGAGCCCGTATCCGAGCGCATAGAAACACGTTAGCGTCCGATCATCATCAGGTATTTTTTGGAAACTGCCATAGACACCTTGCAGTCAAAATGCGGGTGTCTACAGAATCCTTCGTATAACTATGTCCGATCCATTCTGAGTGTTTTATGGGTTCATCGTGCTTCCATTCCGCTCTGATAAGTTGTAACCATGGTTCATTCAAGACGTAGAAATATACTTAGAGAATGGGTTGACAAAATAGATATTTAAGAATTTTGAATTGGGTTGATGAGAATAGTAATTGAGAGTATTGAAGTTTATCGATCTCCATAGTCAACGGTTATGACAAACTTGGAAATACGAAATGGTAACAAGGTAGGGATAAAAGACGATGAATACGTATGATGTCAGCATACATGCAGTGTGATAGCAATCTAAAAGAATAGGAAGCAAGCTGAAGAAATGAGAACGAAATAAGATAGAACGGTAAATATGAAAGGTTCCATCCGATAGGAATATTTCAGAACAAATTTAGCTGAGCCATAATATACGAAGGTGAAATAAGCGAAAGACTTCTTGTATGACTCAGGATGAGTAGTCAGACCTAAGAGCTAGTTCTTGAAGGGATCCAAATGAGTTTAGAAACAAAAGATAAGGAATCAGTTGAGGTTAAAACTTCTTCAGAAAAGATTAGAAGTTTGTTCAAGGACGGTTCAAGGGTTAGGCTTTAATGACTTTTGTCTATGCATCCTGATATAGGTTCAAATGTAGAATCTGATTGGTGAACAATTTAACCACAAAAATAATAATAATGAAAGAGTAAAAGGTGTTCATCGATTTATGAAGGTATGGATGTTAGACATGCATGAAGGAAAGCTTTGTACGTGATGTTTAAGAATTTCGATGGAAGGATTGACGATAGTTCGGAATTGAACTCAAATCGTTGCTTGGTTAGATGAAGAAAGTGAGGCAAAGGTAGAAAATAAGGATAACCTAGAAAAATGATTTAGATGTGGTGTAAGGTGTTACCATGAAATGAATATGGGCAAGAAGGGTTCATTCCCAAAACTACAATTTAGGCTAACAAATGATCTCCGATAAACGAGTTATATAGGTAAGTAGAGTCTCGGTCAAGTCTAAGTCGACACCTAAATAGGACTCGATGACTACTATCTTACGTCTGCACTTGATTTTCTCGTATGTTACATCTCGTCTGCATAACTTCACTCGGTTCTTCAACATGATCCAATTTGATTTTGCAACTATAGTTGATTTGGAAGATGCGTCCATTTGTGCTTGCAATGGTGTTCTACCAGTCTTGAGCTCTCGATGATTGCAAGTGCTTTATCTTGGTCATCGCATTGATCACAAGTAAATTAAAACTAGCCAATTGGCTATGGTTAGATAATCACTTACATACAACTATTCTGATAGCATATGAAAACAAGCGAGGAGCCAAAACCTAAATCGGACGGTACGGGTAATCCTTAGTAGTTCTACCCACTTATATATTCTACCCAAGTATATTATCTGATCATAGGGTTATGCTAGTGAATCTCTCATTTAGTGATCTTAAATGTTCTACATGTTTTAGACACGTGTCATGAGCTCCAGGCATGTTCCCTCGATAGGTGATGTAAATATGCATTGCACATAATTACAAACGGTCTCAAGGTCGCTCTGATACCAACTGTAACAACCCGGTTCTTCCAATGACATTAATTAACAAGGCGGAAAAATAATTTAGTCGTAAAAAGGAGTAAAAATTAAAAACCGTCGAGTCATGTGAGTCTTTTACCGATAAATGAACCGTTTGTTAAAATACAACAACTGAAAACCGAATTACAAATTTCTAAATAGAATAGTCTGATAAAATTTGTGGTAAAAGATTTATAGTTTGACACTCTCGTCTTCTGCACTATATTTCTTGCACTCATACATGCCCCATTTCCAGTCTTGAGGGTTCGTCAACCTGAATTCATATTTAAATATTCATGTCCCACTTAGTGGGAGTAACCTAACCGTCCTTCTAACACAGCCCCGAATAATCAATGTAGTATAACGTTTAGGTTATCTAATTAACAGATAAGCAGGCATGTCACATTACAATACGACATGTATACAATGTGAGATACACATGAAGTGATTTCAGTTAACATGCGAATCAATTTAAATATACAAGACACGTAGGTTATATAGAATAAAGTAATTCATACATCATATGAGTATCATGTGAATAGAATACAGTAAAGCATGGATCATGGATTTATAGAAGTGTCATGTGAAAATAGAGTACGACATACATAATATAAATCATATGAAACATAATATCAATCATAATCAATATTCAGGCAGGACATATAACAAAACATCACTTCCCATTATCAAGCATTTCAATCACGTCATTAGTCATAAGAGTATAGAACAGTAACGAAGCATACTAACACATGTGATTTAGAAAACTGTAGAAGTGCCAAGATATCACGTACACAACCGTGAATAAAAGTGCCAAGATATCAGAAAACGGAGTAGAGCTGATCAGGCCCTTGTCAAATACATGCGCACGTACCCCCTAACACAACTCTCGGACTCCCGCGGGTTCTCAGTGATAGCCGGTGACTACTACTCTAACGATAATCCATCCACACGCAGGTTCAGGATGTGCTGTCCGTACTCGCATAGCAAAAGCTCTCTAATCAATCTCCCATCATGTCGATCTCTAAATCTCGGCATAATATTGCCCAACACGCAACGATACTACGATAGATTGTCTATAGGAGATATATAAGGATGTTGAACACTTAGACTCCAGTAGAATCATTGGTTCAGACAACCAGAATGATCGCATACTGTCACGTAGACTCCCGATAATTTTTCATTATTTTTATCTTTGCTTTTGGATATAATAAAATAATTTGAAATTGTATAATTAATCAAGATAACGACCTCGACTAATATCATGAAATATGTAGTCTAAAAAATTATTACCTCTATGTTTTATTTGTCATTCATATTTCTCGAGATAATCATTTCTCGTTTAAATATTTTTTATCATAATATATGAATAAATTGTGAAATGTATATTCACTTTAAATTTCTTTTAAAATAGTGTATATAATTTATACTCTTGATATTTAGATGTATTGTTGTTCGATATTTAAGCAACTATATTTTTACAATTTATTTTCATCGATACACTCATTTTTATTTTTTAAATATTTAACCTATAAGTATTATTTATATGATATGATTGATAATTGAGTGTGATTCTTTTCTTATTTGTTATATTGATTTTTATTCACATTAAGTGCTTAAAATTTATTCGGGAAAAAGTTTTGAGAATTTTTATTCTCTTAGCTAATAGAGGATTACAATATTTAATTACAATCTTATATCAGTCATGATTATTACAAAAATTAAATGTATTTCCGTTGGTATATAAACTCTCGTTATTTAGTATACACTAACGCAAATCGTAGAGATTGTAAAATATACTTAACATATCAGTCATGTGGCTACATTCAGACATTAATTTAGCCATTTTTCGTGCATATTTCATTTCTAAATTATGGTTGTCTTTCATTTATACTTAAATATTCTAATTTGCACGTTAATTTAGTCCATCATTCCTAAATTATGGTTGTCTTTCATTTATAATAAAACATCCTAATTTGCACAAATAATTAACAGTTTTGTTATTTTGGTTAATTAGTTGTGTGTTTGGCCATGTCAAATTAACTAAATTTCAGTAGTACATAACCAAAGTAGCGAAGACCCAATATGAATAGGAGGGAAAACTATTTGTGTGCATCCTTTTTGAATTTTTATTGAATGAGAATCAATGAATTTTCCAAAAAACAAATAGGCGAAAAAATTATAGGTGAGTGTTAATCTCTTAGTATATTAGGGATATATACTAAAATCTCGTATATATCCCTAATATAGACCTAATTACAATCCCCTAATTACAATATTATATCCTAATCTCAATCAAATATGACTTGATCGTCTTATTTTAAGGTGAAATCTTGTAATTTATTATAGTCATGATTATGTATAACATGAAAATTAATCTTGGTTAATATAGTGAAGTATTAAACAAAACTATTCTAATTTGAGGATTGATTAGTAGTGAATAATTTGGTTTCATTTTGGTTAATTAATAATTTAATACCGTTGGAAACGGATTATTTATTTCTTAATTTTCCTTAATTAAATTACTGAAGTGTATAGCTTTAGTGTTATTTAATGATAATTGAGATAATGAGATATTGGAGTGTAGTGGTAGAGAATAAGTAGTACACCTCTAAGGTAACGGTTCGATTCGCATATAGTTAAAAAAAATTTGCTTTAGATTTTTGATGGTGGATAACTTTAGGTGGGAAAAAATTGGAGTTGAGTTATTCTGTTGGTGGAAAGAGGATTAAGTGATTTGATCGGTTTAGAGTTACTGAATTGTGGTCCATTTGGTGATTAACCTAAACTCTACTGAATATCTATCTCCTATGTCTAATAATCCTATATTCCATTAACCACCCTACAGAAACTTTATCTAGTTGTAAATTTATCTTTGATGGAAAGATTAGTATAAATACAACATCATTCAGTGTCACTAAATTCATCTTCTCTATTCGTCTATACACCATCTAAATCTGAGAGGAAAGAGTTTAGAACCGACAATATATTCAAGACGGTCGACGGTTTTCGGGGACGGTATTTCCGGGTCGTTGATAAAGCTGTTCAGGAATTCGATAAGCAATGGCTGGAGGTTATTTCTATATCTTATTATTTTACTTCCGCTTTTGAATTTATCGTTATGTTCACTTATTAATTAGAACATGATAAATTCATATAAAGAACTTACAAAAGGAATATACAAAATAAAGATACTAGCTATGTTAACCGCCTTATAGGCAATTTTACATGAGTTCTTTTGTACATGATTTTTGATTTTTAATACTACTTACCCTTCAACTAAAGTAACTAAGACGCTCTAGTCTTCTTCTTCACTTCAATCTTGTAATCTTCAAGGTTTCTTCTTCCCATCACTTTGTTCAAAGCTAGATCTTTGATCTTTGATCTTGACATTCTTCACGTCTTCGACGTTCTTCATTTGTTCTTCGATCTCGATTACTTTCATCATCAAGGTTTTCTATTTATACTTGAACAAACTGTTAAACACATACACATATATATATGCATACATAACATATATATCTCTTGACATCGTACACATCGTATTGGCTGGTCAACATACTTGACATCATCAAAACATAATTACATACCAGGTAGTCGATCTAGGTCTAACAGTCTCATATAGTGGAATTCTCTTTATTACAAACTGGTGCTCTTTGCCAGGTTAATAAATGATTTTATCATAGATCCAATAGGGTCTTGAATTAAAAGAGATAAAAGAGGAAACAAGACTATCCACTATGAATATTACAGCGCCCTCTCCTTAAAAGACTTCTTCACAAGTATCCCTTAGCTTGGTGATTTAGCTATATCCTCCCTTATTTCTTTTTTTCATTTTTCATTTCGGTAGACATTAGTATAAGGTTTGATCACGGAGTAATTCAACGATTTTTGTGCGTAATCTAATATCCAAGCCTATATGAAAAAATTTCGATGCGATTTTATGGTTCATTGATTTTCTTTAATTTTTTGAATTACTCAAGTAGGTAGTAATATCCAAGCTTACTTCAAAACTAGTTCCGAGTATTTGATAAAAATAATAATAATAATAATCTTCAAATTAAGCAGATTGCATCATAGATCAATCAGACAAGCATGCTGATTCATTAGTGATGAGTTGAATATGACCACTTTGCTTATTAATTTCTCCTATGAGGCATGACTCGTGATGCAACTAGCTCACTTATGAATCATGGATGCTGACTCTGACTCTACAGCTATGAGCACATCCAACTATTGAGATGATGACTTTTAATTAAACAATATTATATTAGCCTATTATGAAGGCGTCAAATTGTCTAGGAGCTACGTACTTCTCCTGATCTACTTCATATTTTATCGTCAATATTCTTTTATAGGCGGCCATTATTGCGTAAGTTGCCCGCTTTCAACGATGATTTTTGTTACATAATCAACTAGTTTTTGTCCGTCCAAAATTATATGGATGTTTAAAATATATTTTATATATATATATATATATATATATATATATATATATATATATATATATATTTAAAGTGAGAATAATTTGTTGAAAATATAGGGTCACTATATGCTGGGCAATATATAACTAGTAAATACACGTTGTTGTGTCGTGGTATGAAGGCCACTAAATGAGAAACGAAATCGTCCCGATTACGGTACAAATCGGAATGGGCGTCGTCCCCCAAGGTCACACAACACTCCTAAAAGATTGTGTACTCAACCATTATGAGTTGGAACTCGATGGTATACTCAGAATTTATCAAGAGATTTGGATGATGAAGTATTTGATCTATATGTCTCATACTCATTCTCTTATATCACCTTAGATAAGACAACATGAGACTAAAATCAAAGGGTATCCAAGGCAAATTTATGATTGGTAATGAATTTTCATTACTATAAACATAATGATATTCATAACCATCATGAATATTGGTGTCAATGTCCTACTTAATGGGGATACCCTTACAATGCAACAATGATCAACCTATCGTCTTTGCATTATTTCTAACAATCCCCCACTAATGCAAATGACAACCAATAACAAAAATTCTGAGCATATGAAAAGGTTGACACTTAGACGTTAATATCTTTCGATTTGAATTAACGTATTAGTGAAATGAGTCAACAACTTACTTACAACAAGAGAATATCTTTCGATTTGAATTCCTTATTTAACTTCGGTTGAATTATCCTCACAACACATATCATACCGTAAGTTCCACACGAGTTCCGCAAAACGATTCAACAAATTTATGGCCAAATGAACCTTGGGATTTTGATGAGTGCTTTAGAAAGATAACTCAATCTCTCATAGAAGGAGGCCAACCTTTCACACTCACTTAGGTGATTCTATCAAGGATATCTCCACATGACCCACTCACTTATGAGCTACAGAATCATTAAGAGCTCTAAAGCTCAGCCTCTCAATACTACATATGGTGAATCCATCAAGTCCTTCACAACATGACCACCCAAACACAAGGATATAGATTCATTAAGAGAAATATCTCAACCTTTATCATTACGGTGATCTCATCAAGTCCGTCTCACAGGACCACCCAAATTTGGGCTATAAGACCATTAAGAGCTATATGCTCAACCTCTATCATTACGGTGATCTTATCAAGTCCGTCTCACAGGACCACCCAAATTTGCGCTATAAGATCATTAAGAGCTATATGCTCAACCTATATCATTACGGTGATCTTATCAAGTCCGTCTCACAAGGACCACCCAAATTTGGGCTATAAGACCATTAAGAGCTATATGCTCAGCCTTTCAAATACACCAAATTATATTTGATGATTTCAACTCCCTCAAATCTGCATAATACATATGTGTAATTCACTACACATCAGTTTTAGCAATATGAAACTGAAATCAGCATCAAACATTGCATAACAATTGATGCCCCCACAATTATGCAATAAATATTAACCTCACAATCACTATGCATTACCCCGGTAATGTTAAAAGAGCAAAATAATACCCATACATAATAAATAAAATTATAACAGTCTTCTCAATAGACTTATAATAAAATTATTATAAAGATGAAAGCTTACTCATGATCATTGTGCATCTCACCTTGTGATCCAACATCTTTATAAATATCCAACATGCTGCAATTCTCAATATTGCACCATATATACATCATCATTCTTATATTAGAGAACAACGATCTCGATGATTGTTTCACTTATATTTTCTTTTTGCAAATCCACAAATTAAAATATATATCCTTTACTCACATAAAATCAATCATCACAATCTCATATAGTGTGGTGTAAGCCAAATGTACAACATAAATAAATGGACCTTACGCAACCATTATTTATTGACTTAGTCAACAAATTAAAACTATTACATTTGGTTCCATTATTCATTTATAAAACACACTATCGGTCATCACTTTCCCCCACATATAGAGATATACATACTCTTCACAAATTATAAGATATCAACTCAAAAATTGATGCATGAATAATTTTATCAAATAAGTTGAATGACTTCACCCACATGTTGTCACACCACGAAATAGTGACAAACATAATCGTTCAAACAAAATATACAAATTATTCATTCATTAATCATCCCAACTTTTAGATATCAAATAATTATGCCTGACAATTTATCTATTCCATAATCTATTCTTAGAGTAATTTATCAAATAATTCATCCAATTATTTAATACATACTTGATCAAGATTATGCATGTCAATAAAAATAAAATATTTAACCCCCACATATAGCTTATTTTACTCAAGTGAGCATTGATGCGTCTCTAGTGTGAAGTTAAATTCTCCTTCCAAATGTATCCAAAATAATTTACAAGACAAGTACACACGTGTCTTTTCAAAACATTAGTAAGGATACGAAAAATCACACTAATATATAATCCCAACATATATTATACATATTCAATTTTGTCAAGCAAAACATACATCCTCTACATATTAAAACAGAAACCACTTCCCACTTTTTAAGACAGCAGCCGTATAAAAAGGCCAATGACAGGGTTCGAACCCGCGACCTCTGAGGCCGATCCCAACTTAACAAACCACTAGGCCACTTCGCTAACTGTGAGAAAATAGTACAGAAATAACTATACTACCTTCCACAGACCCCCTTAATTCATCATCAGCAGTGCGCCTCATCGTCTTCCCAATTCCTCATTAATTGATTAAACACATCCCAAAACTTGATTAATTACAATTCATCTTCGTCAATCATCCATTCTACTCATCCTTCTCGAAAATGCATCATCTCCTCGAAAATCAATCATCAATTCACCCCCTCCCTCTCGAAAATCGTCATCTTCTTCAATGATTCCTCGCTGGAAGTTGTAATGCCATTTAAACCCGTCCCATCGTCTCCATAAGCCTTTAAATTACTTCCTCTACAGGTAATATATATCTATGCAAACCGGTAAGTGCAGTTCCCTATCAGCCATTAAATCTTTTCTGAACTCCTCTGCTCTGTTACTATTGCTACTGTTATCTTTCCCCGCTTTAGCCACCATGTCTGATGTACGTCGTGATTCCATTTCCACATTATGTGAGGGTGTGCGAGTGAAGGATCTAAATGTCAGGGTGATCAATCGATGGAATAGACTAAACTTTAATGACAAATCCGTCACCGACTCAATTGAGTTGCTGCTTATTGACGAGAAGGTTGTTTCCCAAGTAGTATTGATGTATAGCTGTAGACAGTGGTTATGATGTACATATGTAATACATTACATTTGCTTTTTATTTTGTTGATATTTTAGCTTTTTTTTCTATATCAGGATGACTTAGTCCAAGCTACTATAAAGAAATCCTTGATTAGCAAGTTCATTGACAAATTCATAGTGAAGGAGGCTTACAACATTCGCAGTCTCACCGTGACGTCGAACACCGGATCGGAGCGGGCTACCTCCCATGCTTGCAGACTCCAAGTTGAATTCTCGACAAGGGTTACTCATTTGCCCAAATGTTCATCAATTCCTTTCAACATATACCGCTTTGCGAGGTTTGATGATATCGTCAATGGCAAAGTACCAATGAATCAGTATATAGGTCTCCATTATGTTACCTCTTGCTTGCACTTACTTACACAATGTCCAGTTTGTAAATAATTCTGAGCTTTTCAATGTTTTGTAATGGTTGATTGATTTTGCAGATATTGTTGGCAAGGTGTACGAGATTGGTCCAATGCAGGAAACGAAGAGGGCTTACAAGTGCAGGAAAATTAAGCTTGAAGATATTGAGTATGTACCCTTATTGAATTCGTAATTAAGTAACTTAGTTTTCATTCTTTGACCCATCCTGCGTGCACTTCAATACTGACTGTCAATCATTAACCGCTTATTGTTTTCTTGGTTGACTTCAGGGGTGTTGTTCTTCAATGTACACTATGGGCTCCTCATGCCACCGAACTTCCGGAGGTTTTGCAAGTTCTTCCGTCCCCGCAACAGTCTAAAGTTGTTGTTCTCAGAGGTCTTGAGACGAGGCTTTTTGACAGTAGGCTACTTCTGCATTATTGAAGTCATCTCCTCCCCTCTAACACGAGTTTTTAGTTAATTTGATATATATCTTTGTTGTTCGTTTGATAGATACCTGGATTGTGCAAACCACGTTCAACGCCACAACTTTTGAGCTTAACGCAGCAATACCCGAAGTCGAGGCTTTTCAGGAGAGGTTTAGGATTGCATTTTCATCTGTATTGTACACTCTGAAATCTTGCATCTTTATTGTGGTAACAGTTTTATTTTTTTTCAGTCTATCATCCCAAGCCCCTAGAAACTCTCTCCAAATAATCGAGGAAGGTGCTGAAGAAGAGAGTTTCAACTTGCCCGTTGACGGTGTTCTATCAATTTCACAGATTGTTGAAAATGAGAAGGTAGGATCCCAAGCTTTGAAACGTGTCGCTATGACATGCTGTTTTTCTAACTTTCCTGAAATTTTACGGTGTTTACTTCTTAACAACCAGGCTGGGTCGTTCTACACTGTCGCAACGATTGTCGACATAGATTCATCTGCGGGTTGGTACTACCGCAGTTGCAGGTCTTGCAGGACGAAAACAGCGAAGAACGACAAGGGTAGGTGGGTTTGCAAGAACACGGGGTGCGATGGAAGCAAAAATGGATATATGACCTGCAATTCGAAGTAATTCTAATACCTGCACATTCGCTATATGTATCATTTATCCCCCCGCAATTTCACTTTTCCTGTTTCTAAATGTTTTAGTGTTTGTCACAGATTTCAGTTGAAGTTTGTCGTCCAAGATTTCACCGACACAGAGTGTAATTTTGTTGTCTTTGATAATCAAGTTGAGCAGTTCCTTGATACCACGGCTATTGAACTTATTGCTAAGATGGAAAAGGTACGTACTCTCTGCTAAGTGATCGCCCTCATTTTTATTTCTTTCTTCTAGGTCAACTTCTTCACTCTAAAATTCACCCGAGTGTTACTCTTATGGTGGACAAGGTCATTCCATGCCTGAAGAGCTTTCCATTTTCCTTGATCAACGTTATCTGTTCAAGATAAAAATAGATGACAACTTCAATGTCAAACAATTTTCCAAGTCATACACTGTGTCGTGGATGACCGACGACGTTGACAAGATCCACAAGTGGCACATGACATACGACCAAGCCCTCAAGGTATTCACATACTGGCCTACATTAACATTTCAAGTAGTATATATGGTCTTTTGAATGTCTCAGTTGAACGCAACCTTCTGACCGGAATTATAACGTAGGTTGAGATGGACACATATACTTCGATGACAAAGGATCTCCGTCGTAAGTCGACCACTTCAGGCAGTCAGAGCTTTGAATATATTTCTGAAATTTCGTTGAATGGTTCTAAAGACTTTGATGCAACTTCTACTGAACCGGTATTTTCTTCATATATTATTTTTGATTACATTTAACTTTGTTACCACAACACAAATCTCACGGGTTGTTTACACCTCATCTCATCGCATTCGTACTCTGTTTGCAATCAGGTCATCGATTGTGAGACCGCCTCAACGTCATCTAGGATTACACCTTTGAAGAGGAATGGAGCCGCGGTCGAATTGCTGTCTTATGATGTAGATGCCCTCGCAGAAGACGCTGCATCTGCCACTAAGTAGATCCTGTCTATAAAGAAGGAAAAAATAGCTTGATTGATGTGTTTTTCGTTTGTCCTGGAAAACTTTTACCCGTATTTTCTGATCTAAAAACTTTTTGAATTTGTCGATAGACGTTTAAGTGCTGTTCACCATCTCACTGTGGTGATATTATTTGCAAGATGAGACATTATTATCTGCCAAATTATTCTGATGAGGACTATACATGTTTGGTTTTTGTTCACCTTATGATTTGAACCTCTATGGTAGAGGTTTTTCCTGTTATATCCCTAGCATGTTTCGTCGTCTGATTGCTGTTGCAGGTTACAGGTTGATTAGCATATTCCGGTTTTCCTCTTCGTCAGACTCACCCATTTCCGCATCAGTGTCCACTAACACACAACATTGTGGCTGAGTTGATACAGTTTTATTCGAGGATGATTTTTTGTGTATCATATTTTCATCACCTTCCTGTTTACTATGTATTGTACTTAAACGATATTTTAACACCTAAGTTCGTATATGTAAACATTTCAGTGCTTTTGATTTAAAAAAAAGTGTAAACTAGCCTTATTCCGAACTTTATATACCTTTCTATCGTCATTCCGTGTGCATCATTTTGTCCTCACTTTACAACTTTGTCATCGTATGGTCATCTTATGGAGAACGTTATGAAAATGTAAGCAGAAAGGAGCTTAAGTTAATTGAAATGAACATACGTACAATAATTGAACTCAAAATGGAAATTTTGATAAAGGACTACAAGGGTCGCAGATAATTGTACTTCAGTTTCGTAATTCCCAAGTTACAATAAAAAATATTTTCCGTAAATCATTCTCATTATAATGCCCCATTTAGAATTATTTGTACTAACCTTGGACATTAACAATAACTTGCCCTCTCATTTTTTTCCTTAGTACATTATTTGTCTATATATTACGTATTGCTTCCCGGCTTACAGATCTTCTTCGTGAAATTTTCCTCTCCAAATTATACTCTCACTACTGTTATATTAAAACAGTGAGAAATTATCTTCTAACACACCGAGTTCCTTATTTTTATCTTCATTAACATTTACTCCAGTTTCATTAACTTGCCATGATTTCAATTGAATCCATGACCCCTCGACTTCAGAATCTCATTGTCCCAAACAATTAAATTTGCTGCACAACTTCCAAATATGTATTGTTGTATAAAACTGTTGTGTTTCATTTTTCTTCCACAGTAAAAGCAAGTAAAGTAAAAACTATGGAGCATGATATGAGTCTAAATGCAGATAAAGTTTAGTCGGCTACTTCGAAGCGAAAGTCTGCCAACGTCTGCGAAAATGCAGGCATTAAGAGTAACTCAACACGGAGGAAGGCACTTAGGAATGGTAAGCACATTGATGGAAGGTTTCAACTATTTCTACAGTTTGTTTTCTACCTGTTAACCACCATTTCGTAATTCTGTTAACGACTGTTTTTTATTTCGTTAACAATTGTTAGATCGGAGGTCTCCTTTAAAGAATGTTACGAACACAGTTAGCAGTCCTGCGACCGGTCATGACTCAGGAACACCCAGGTGCAATCTTAATTCTGATCAAAGCAGACCTTCGAATCATGCTTGCAGGTCTTTAAACCTTGAATGTAGACCTTCAACATCTCTGCCAGGTAAGCGTATGTTAGCAGATGTTCCAGACCAAACAACCGCACCCGAAAATGACGCCTCGGGTACAATACTCCGACATTATGTTCTCTTAATGCAATTATCCACTAAATGTATCCTAACCGTGCCCTACAATCAAAGTTAATTTCATTCTCCGAATTCATATCAAGGTTCGTTGCCCACCACAGCCCCAATAGATGAGCTTGAAACATTTGATCGGGATAAAGATCTTTATGAAGATGGTATTCCTTTTCGCTGATAAGTATTCGTTGTTCATGCGTTTTCCTGTATATCCTTTCTCTCATTCTGCATTGTTGATTCATGTAACGTGGAATACTGAACTGCGTAGCAATTGGTCTCGAGAAGTACCTCATTAAATATCTCACAGCACAGCAAGCACGAAGGGATATGAAACATATTTTGGCTGAAAGGAGGGAGGGCCATAAAGCATATCAGGATGCCATGTACACTGACAAAGATCCTTATCGTGAGTGGCGTACGAAACTTGCGCGTCGTAAACATGTCGTCAAATTCAGGGAGCGGAGGGATCGAAACTTACTACAGGCGTCGTCGGATACAATGGTCTCTTCTCCTTTTTCTGAACTTATGGAGGGTAACCTTCCTAACTCAATTGTAAAAGACATTATTCGTTCTGTAGTTTCCTATTTTATTAACTGCATCATTAACTAATGTATATGTTTATGCGTTAAATCTGTCAGCCTCGATTGGCCGTGTAGTTGATGATATACGTGAGTCATGCGTAACTGAAACTAGAACACCACAGAATATAGTGTCCACCGGGAGGTTTACCCAATCGAGTCATCGTGATCTAATAATTAACAGCTTAGCACGTGACATATTTGGTGGCCCATCCACCGAAGACAGCCAAGCAATTACAGGTTTGCAAAAGACGCACAAAATTATGCTGTAACTCATATATTCTTAGTTACTAACAGTTTTTCAATCTTTGCAACTACGTTCAGGGTGGGAAGGCTATGAGGACATAGGAGACCCTGTCCACAGCTGTCAGAGGTGTTCTGCGCAGATGTGGTACGGGGAGCGCGACAGGATGGATCGAAGGCCGTTGATCCCAACATTTTCGATGTGCTGCAAAGACGGTGTGGTTGAGTTACCATACCTTACGGACCCCCCTACGCTAATAAAGCATCTACTCCACGGTGATCATCCCAAGAGTTGACATTTTAGGGATAATATTCGGATGTACGACTCCGCTCATGCATTCACATCAAGTGGAGGCAAGATAGACCATTCTATCAACGATGGCAGGGGCCCCTACACGTACAGGATTGGGGGTCAAAATGGTCATTTCATTGGCAGCCTACTTCCGGGTTCCGACGAAACTCCAAAGTTCTGTCAAATGTACATTTACGATACCGGTGAAGAACTTAACAACAGGAAACGAGCTTATAGGTAATAGACTTTAACGTCGACGCTGGATAAATTCGTTGCAAAACATTCTGATGGACTCACCTATAAATGTTACCTTCGAAATGTTCAATGTGTAGGGGGCAGTCGAATAGAGCGGACAGGTTTGATGACGACTTTATGCTTGATTTGAGGTCCATGATTGATGAATACAATCCGTTAGCTAAGTCATTTCGAATGGCGAGGGATACTATATTGAGCCGGCAGGATAGCGTTGAGGTTAGTCTACGGCTTATCGATGGACGGCACACGGACGGTCGCACATACAATCTCCCGTCCGTGTCTGAAGTAGCTGCGATTATTGTCGGTGACATTGATGAGGCCCTTGAGAGCAGAGACATTGTCGTTGTTGAAAGGTGCGGACGTCTTCAGCGAATTTCTGAACTTCACCCGTCTTACCTCGCACTTCAGTATCCACTCTTTTTCCCGCATGGGGAGGACGGTTACCGTCTTGGAATTAAGCATTGCCAGAATTCTATTGAAACCAGTCGTAACCCAGAGACAACCCATAATACTCTTACTTTGAGAGAGTGGTTTGCATTTCGTTTGCAGGATCGTCCATCTAATGTAGAACCTGACACTTTGTTGCGAGGAGGTAGGTTATTCCAGCAATTGATTGTTGATGGATACACAATGGTCGAAACCCAACGAATTACTTACCTGAAATTCAATCAGCCTAAACTTAGATCCGAGAATTAAAAGCAGCTAAGGAATGCTGTCGAGAATGGAGAAACAGACACCTCATCTCAAGGTGTTAAGTACATTCTTCCTTCAAGTTTTGTTGGAGGTAAAGGTTACATGAGGGAAACGTACCAGGATACGATGACAATTTGTCGCTGGTGTGGCTACCCCGATTTATTCATAACGTTCACGTGCAATCCGAAGTGGCCAGAAATTACACGTTTTGTAAAAAGCAGAGGGCTGCAGCCCGAGGACAGACCTGATATAGTTTCCCGTGTATTCAAGCAGAAATTGGATCTTCTAATGAAAGACTTCAAGGAAAATCACGTCTTCGGACGAACTAGGGCAGGTATATTCCATCCGACATCCACACTTTCCAATTATGAATGTTATTCTATGTACTTTATTATTGTGATGCTAATTTTATGTGATGATTTGCAGTTGTGTACACAATAGAGTTTCAGAAACGAGGTTTGCCCCATGCTCACATACTTTTGTTTCTCGAGAGGGAGGACAAGTTTCCCGAGGCGTCAGATGTTGATGCTGTTATTTCTACAGAAATCCCAGATTCGTCGGAAAACCCATCACTATACGAAGCAGTTCAGGATTTAATGATCCATGGTCCCTGTGGCCTCGCGAATCCTAATTCACCGTGTATGGTTAATGGTGTATGCACTAAAAGATTTCCTAAGGCATTTTGTGAACGTACAACTGTCGTTGGCGACGGTTACCCGATGTACCAGAGAAGAGACAATGGCATTAGAATTGACAAGGGTGGTGTGAGCGTTCACAATGGTTTCGTTGTCCCTTATAATGCCGATTTGCTCAGCAGGTATCACGCGCACATAAACGTCGAGTGGTGTAATCGGGCAAGATCCATCAAATATCTATTCAAGTATGTGAATAAAGGGTATGACCGGGTGATGGTTGGTGCATCTGTTAGGACAAAACCCGACGAAGTGGATCACATCCAGGAATACTATGACTGTCGGTACGTGTCACCGTGTGAGGCCGTATGGCGTATCTTTTCATTTGAAATTCACTATAGGACTCCTCCAGTCCTTCGTCTGGAGTACCATTTGCCGAACGAGCAGAATGTTGTGTACAATGACGATGACCCACTTGAAGAAATTGTAGCAAGGTCGAACGGTGCTAGAACGAAGTTCACCGCTTGGTTGGAGTACAACGCAAACCATCAGGAGTCTAGGGGGCTGACATACACAGAGTTTCCAACCAAGTACGTTTGGCAGAGAGAGGGTAGGTGCTGGACCCCCCGTAAGAGGGGCATTAGCCTTGGCAGAATGTACCATATGTCTCCAAACGGGGGGGAACGATACTACATGAGGTTATTACTGAATTTTGTCAAAGGTGCTACATCGTATGAGGACATTCGTACGGTGAAGGGTGTCTTATACGAAACATACAAGGATGCTTGCTACGCTCTAGGCTTACTGGGTGACGACAAGGAGTATATCGACGCAATAGAGGAGGCCAGCTATTGGGGCAGTGGTGTTTACTTAAGGAACATGTTTGCAACCCTTCTGTATTCCGGAAGTTTGGTGAAACCAGAGGAAGTTTGGGAGAAGACGTGGCACCATCTCTGCGATGACATTCTATCTAGGCGACGGAAGGAACTCCTCAATTTTGGTGAGTCTTTCACTGCTTTTATACTAATATATACTGTTGGTAGCTGTTCAATATTGCAATTCTCCGAATTACATAGATGACGCACAATTATTGAATCCGCTCTAATTTATGTGTATTTCAACACAGAATTAAAAATGACGGATGAACAATTGAAGAACTACGCCTTATCCGAAATTAAAGCTGTACTTCTTGGTAATGGTAGTTCGCTTTCGAAATTCCCGAATATGCCACAACCTGACAATGAACTATTTCTTTTTCATTCGAACAGGCTAATTTCGGATGAATTATCGTACGACCGTGACATTATGCAATCTGAGCACTTATCATATATGTCAACTATTACCGCTGAACAGAGGTCAGTGTATGATTCAATTATTGGTGCAGTTGAATCCGGTTACGGTGGTCTGTTCTTCCTATACGGCCACGGTGGTACCGGGAAGACATTTATCTGGAAAACTCTTTGCGCTGCTTTGCGAAGCAAGGGCGAGATAGTCTTGCCTGTAGCATCAAGTGGTATTGCTGCCACCCTCCTGCCAAGAGGTCGAACTGCTCATTCGAGGTTCAGTATACCTATTAATGTGGATGAGAAGTCCATGTGTCCCGGAATTAGGCCTGGATCTGACTTAGCTGAACTACTCACTAAAGCTAAGCTAATAATATGGGACGAAGCCCCGATGGTTAGTCGATATTGTTTTGAGGCCCTTGACAGGAGTCTTAGGGATATCATGAGAATTGTCAACCCTATGTTTGCGGAGAGACCGTTTGGGGGCAAGGTCGTTGTACTAGGTGGAGATTTCGGGAAAATCCTACCGGTTGTGCCGAAGGGTAGCAGACAGGACATTGTCTACGCCTCAATTTGTTCTTCTCCTATTTGGAGAGATGTAAAGGTCAGACGTTATGCGATATTTCTGTGCCTGACTCATGTATTGAACATGGAACGTCTAACGAATTTTAATTATGTTATATGGTACTGACTGGAATTGCATTTTCATCTGCAGGTCCTTCGGTTGAAAACAAACATGCGCCTTCAATCTGGACGCGACGGAGACGATGTTGATGAAATTCGACAGTTCTCAGAATGGATATTGAATGTAGGGGATGGTCTCGAGGGGGGTCCTAACGATGGTGTAGCAACCATAAAAATACCAGACGAGTTCCTAATAAACCCCGGTGCAGATGCCATTGAAGCAATTGTTGATAGCACATATCCAAATTTGTTAATAAAATACAAGGACACTGACTACTTGCAGGAAAGAGCTGTGCTTGCACCAACTCACGACGTTGTTGAGAAGGTTAACGCTTATGTATTGTCAGTATTACCCGGAGACGAAGTTGTTTACCTAAGCTCAGACGAGATTAGCAGTGATGAAACAAGTCGTACTATTCTAGAGTTGTACACTACATAGTACTTGAACACGATTAGATCTTCAGGGCTCCCAAATCACCGCTTAACTTTAAAAGTTGGGGCAATTGTTATGCTATTGAGAAACCTAGACCAAGCTAACGGCCTATGTAACGGGACAAGATTAGTTATATCGAAACTCGGAGATCGTGTAATTGAAGCCAAAGTTATATCAGGGGTGAGAAAAGGGGAAATGGTATATGTACCAAGGATTAAAATGTCACCTTCAGATGATACCAAGTTCCCCATCAAGTTTGAGAGGAGGCAGTTTCCAGTAGCTGTATGTTTCGCGATGACCATAAACAAGAGCCAAGGTCAGTCTCTATATAATGTCGGGTTGTTTCTACAGCGACCTGTTTTCACCCATGGACAGCTCTATCTCGCGTTATCAAGGGTGACGACTAAGAGTGGTCTAAAAGTTCTAATCCTAGATGAAGATGCTTTCGACACAGACTCCACCACAAATGTCGTCTATAAAGAGATTTTTTCAAACACTAGATGACAACTATGTTGTAATCTACGCAAAATGTAGGAAACAGGGTAGCCTGGTTTACAGAAATTGTGGAACCGTCTCATGTATCGCTTATTCGGCCTACAATTAAGATTCCCCACATTTATTTGGGTGATGTTCCGGCTTACAGACCTGTCCCCAAAACGTCCCCCGTGAACAACTACCAGGTAGTGTAACACAACTCAATTGGTAGAATTCAAACACAGTTCTAGCATCCACATCGTGAAAAATCTGACCAGATAGTCACACAGTTGTATGTACTCCATCATTCAAGGTGAAAATATTTAGCGTCGCAAACAAAATAGGGCAAAATAGTAACAATCCTGCCCGGTAAGAGCAATAATCCATTACAGAGAGTTTACAATTTAACAACGAATTAACTGACCAAGTAGAGTCCAACAGTTAATTGAGTAAGATAGATCGGTAGACAATTGAAAAAAGGTCATTGCATTGAGTTAGGAGGAGTTACCTTTCAGACATAGAACCCGGGGCGATGCTGCTTCAGCTGATTAAACACGCACACGTACGTCGACAGGCTGTCCGTGTCCGCGTCTCCGTATCCCAGCCTCTTCCAATCAGCTGACAGAGCAATGCAGTTCATCCCCTCCTTCACCAGATTACTATCTGCAGAAGTTGCAACCCACAGGTGAGGACCCGACGTTCTGTCTGAAGTCTTCTCGAAGTCCGCCCGACCCCTACCGACTCTCTCAAAGCACTTCTGCAGCCTGAAAGCACTCCTGAATCTATGCTCGCCCCTTGAGAACTCAACTGCAATGACCCTCTTGAAGTTTTCGGGTTTCCCTTTCCACACATGGAAGACCTTCCTAACAGGGTACCCCAAACTGATCAGTTCGTCCCTCACAAAGTTGAAACTCTGGCCGATTACCCTCCCCTCACCCACTATTTCGTAGGGTAGGTTGTGCATGATGACAGTAGGTGGGTATACATACGTTTCAGCCATGGTTACCAGTTTTCGTTTGTGTTTTGTGTTATATGTCTTGCAATGGAAGATTGATTCTGATTTTGCAAATGATCGGATGATTTTTTTTTTTTAATGCTAAAGACTTCCCTCAAACGGTTAATGAGTGGTGGATGTTTACTGTGATGTCATTATTACCTCAATTTTGTTAATGTGGCAGCAGTAAATGGGTAAGTATGTAACTTGGAAACCGTAATGTGACCATTTGCTTGCTCAGTTGGTTAAGCAGTCATCATTACTCTTTCACCCAATTAAGTTTCCTCCGTCTTACTGCATGATCTTAGTTTATCGTAATATTTTTCTGCGTAGCAGTCTAGACGTTAACAGTCGAGTGTTTTTTCTTTGTCAAAACGTATTCCATATTAAATCTGTTCAGCTTAATTGTACGGTAACAAAGCTGATTGGTGGAGTCTACGTAATATTCGCTCATACGTTGGTCGTTAAATTAAAGTACTAGACAACAATTTTGATTATATTCATTCAAAAGTAGTTCGCTTTTAAGTGATTAGTTAACGATTTTACGGACAACCTCAAGTTTACGTTAGTGTTACCCGTGAAAGTACAACTTTAAGTTATTTGTTACTGTGTCGATGCCCAACGTCTCACTGCACAATTACTACCTTCACCCGTTCGCTTTTGGTCACACTCTGTTGGTATTACATACACCATGGCTACGTGTAGATGACGCCACAATGGAGATTTGTCATCGAAAAGAAGTACGGACAATGTGGGGCACCAGTTAGCCAAAATTTGATGAAAATGTTGTCAACAAACATCGTAATCAAAATAGTTGAATACCGAGGTCTAAGTTATTAACATGAAAGCCGGTTACATATATAAAATAATTATTTACAAACACATACGTACATCGTTCAAGCTACATATGTTATTTCTATTTACATCGGAAATCAGTCAACATACTTACATCCGTTCCAATGCAATTAATCGACGTAGAAATCCCGGTAGATTTCATTCAAAGCGTCCATAACATGTCCATAGGTTCCAAATTCTTCGGCCTCGCCCAAGTACGTTCCAACGTAACGACACCAAATTGGCACCATACGGTAGTCCGTGGCCGTTGACAAGTACTTTTCATCCTCCCAAGAAGCAACCCAACAATGTGGACCGGCTTGGTGATCCCACTGTTCGTTCATTGCTTCTTTGGTCATCCCTTCATTTTCAAACTCCCTTTGAAGTTTGAATGCTTGAAAGTAGTTTGGAAGCCTAGCTCCAAACTCAACTACGACCGCCCTTTCGAAATCAAGCGTAGGCGATATACAAGGATCTAACTTAACCATGTTATAACCTAGGTAGATTAATCTCATTTTAAGAATATGCAAATTCTGGCAAATGTACAACCCGTCCTGCACGTCGTACGGCATGTTGTCGAGGATGCACTTAGGTGGCCACATCAACTCTCTATACATTTTAATTGATTAGAAAAAATGGTTTGTGGGGATGGTTTTTTCTTATTGTTGTGAAGAAGCTACATTTGCATGCAAGATCAACGTTTTTGGACAAATGAAGTAAATGATATGACTTTTTTACTTTGCCTATATGTTGTGATGATAATGACTCTTTGACTTCCTTATAGTGTATTTGTGTATGGGTTTTCGTTTGTCGATAATTGTACTAACACATACGACTCAATTTAGCTACGACAATTTTACACCTTCATAATATATACTATTAAGTTACTATACCGTTAACTTCATATCATTCACCGCATACTCGATGTTCAGTAGTTTTTTATATATCGGATGATGTTAGCATTGCTGACGGAGGGATAGTATCTGGCCCGTCATTAGATTGGGTTAGTCATAACTACGGTTAGTGTCATTAAGCAAGCCCACTGGACCATTGTACTTGGGCCATGTGAACCCCTCTCCAATATTATTTGAACAGCAGCAATTGGGGGAGTATACAAGGGAATATGGCCCAACTCAAGTTTCGATGTGTATTTCCATCATGCAGCCCAAAACCATGGATAATCGATATATGTGTATGTATCTCTACCCAGCCAGCCGAACTAATAACGTTGTCTTCTCATTAGTAGTGCGTTCGAAACGATTAGCACCTTCAAATGTGTAATCGTGTTGATATCGACACAAAATAAAAATAAAACCAAGATAAGATTTTTCTTTGTTGATATAGTCCTTTATAATTATTTGTTAAAATAAACGAACATCCCATAAGAATCAGTTTCGTAAAGACGCCAAGCGACATCGGTTGAATTGCATTGCGATGATTACTTGGGACATGTAGGTAGTTGTTGTGTAACCTTTTACCTCTTGCGTAGGTGGAAAGCCTACTCCACAACAAGGAGTAGAAATTAGAATGATCAAAGCATCTCGAAGATATTGCGTCATACTAACTATAGGTTGTTCGTTGTTTCTATTATTTAATAACACCTGACTTAACCTAAACATTCTTAACGAATAAATTAATTTCAATTGTTACATCATTCCACCCTTTATATAACTACAAGCGAACAACCCGTGAAATCTTTCACGGGTAACACACTAGTAATGTTCTTAAATTGATTAATGAATGATATTCAATATCATATATATTAAGTGCATAGAATAAATTTATAATGGCTATATAATAAATCCAAATATTGCCCTCATTACTCATAAGAGCATATAATCTCTACATGGTATCTCCCAAGACAACATAGTTTGCACAAAATCATTAATAATTAATTATTACTCTACTAATAATCACATTAATTATTTTGATCGTAGGCATATAATATTCTCCATAAACACAAAAACATTCACCTTTTAGTTGTATACTAATACAAACATGTGTGCAAATTCATCCTCCATCATGAAATATTGAGACTAACACATTCAACATATGTTCAGAAACAACATTAACATACATCCTATTCTTATCAGATAATTTATCTTCCAATCAATGACGATAAATGAAACTCATCTACCAAACGTAATTATTGATAATGAATCAGAAGAACTAAACTCATAGATACCATATCTCATTCTCAAGGATGAATATTGATAATAAAATAAGATAATACCATCCACTCATAAACCTTCAAAAACTTTCAGCATACTACCACGATATTGTGTCCCGTTTTCCGAAAAATAAATGGCAGAATCAGCTCACGACTTCATCTAAAGAGTTGTAGCCCTTCTTCTTAGCTTTCCAACGACATATTAAACGTCCCAATCGGAGATCTAGAGACGGAGTTATTGTTATAATACCAAACTGCCGTCTCATCTTCAACGAGATGAATCTTACCAACGAAACAAGATAGCCAATTGAAACAATTCCAATGACTAGTGATGAACACAACCACAATAATAGTGACATAATTTCGTTTCTCAATTGTTGGAAATATAGGGTCACTATAGGGGCGATATATAACTAGTAAATGCACGTTATTGTGTCGTGGTATGAAGGCCACTGAATGAGAAACGAAATCGCCCCGACTACGGCACAAATCGGAATGGGCGTCGTCCCCCAAGGTCACAAAACACTCCTAAAAGATTGTGTACTCAACCATTAGGAGTTGAAACTCGATGGTATACTCAGAATTTATCAAGAGATTTGGATGATGAAGTATTTGATCTATATGTCTCATACTCATTCTCTTATATCACCTTATATAAGACAACATGAGACTAAAATCAAAGGGTATCCAAGGCAAATTTATTATTGGTAATGAATTGTCATTACTATAAAGATAATGATATTCATAACCATAATGCAACAATGATCAACCTATTGTCTTTGCATTATTTCTAACATAATTCAATAAATATTAGAAGTAATATGAAAAATTAATAGTTTTAAACAATTAAACATATCGGAGTAATATTCAAGACTCTAGATATACTCCTTAGAATAAAAACAATTATATCAAGTTCAAATGATGTAATGTTATGAGATACGGAGTATACGAAAACTGTATTCCTTCGGATGTAATTATCAACTACGGAGTACAATATAATACTTCGTACTTATTTAAGCTTATTTATCCAAAGAGACGCTTTTATATATAGACCAATGAATAATTTTGCAATGCTCGTATCTGTAAATTTAATACTCCATAATATGTAACAATATTTTCAAGGGTAGAACAATTGTTTGTAATAATTATAAAATTATTCAGTCCTGCCTCTATATCATATTCTTTGAATTCAAATTTTACTTGTAAATTATTTAGCGTATTACGCGTGTAAAATAATAATTGGGATAACGCATCTGAGTATTGATATTTTAAAAAGTATTAAAAGTGAACTTTCCAACCTGTACAAAAATAAAGCAACAAAACAATACATAAAAATTGTATTCGAAGAGAATAATAAATAATTGTTGATAAAAAAGTCATGTAGGTAAGTTTGAGATTTTGTAGAACTCTAAAATGTGTATAGCCGTCAAGGTGTCAAGCCATTTTGAATGTTTTCATATTTAGTTATTTTTATTTTACTTGAATCCTAAATTATCATTTTAATACCTTTTGTAATCGTTTGATATATTTAGATATAAATCATGCAATAATTATGATGAATCATTCATTGTCGCTTTAATTTTTTATCAAACTCATCTGTCTTCAGCAAATTTTTTGATCTTCTCCGTGGATTAAACAGATAGATCGGCCATGTAAATCGGGTGACAATACACTTTCAATCTTCGTCATTTGTTATCTTTTACAGTATATTATTAGTGAGAAGTATTTTAATAAAGGTAAACACGGTCGTGACTTATCTTCTTAGCAGCGCTTTATTGTTTCGTTACCTCCCCATTCTGAATTCATTTTTGTGATAATTGGTGGTTTGGTTGTTTAATCTTGAGTTGATCTAGAGTTTGGGCTTTGTTTGTTTATCTCTTAATGTCATTCACTCTTAGTGTTTGTTGAAATGTTTGACTTGTCTTGTGTTTTGATTATCTCGTGTTCTTAAGTCTTGAGTTTAGCGACCTAGACCCAGGGCTGTCTTTGAGGGTGGGCAAAGTGGGCCTATGAACCGGGCCTCATTTTTGTGAGGGCCTCAAAAATAAATAAAAAACAGTTTAGTCTAAATAATTAAAATGAAATGCATCCTTTTAACAATTGTATCATCTTGCTGCAGTGGTTAATGTGTATTGGACTTGTCGATGTGGTTTTAGGTTCGATCCCATGTTTGTGCATTTTTGACTATTTTTTAATAAAATCATTAATGCTCGTATAAATTTCTTCTTTATGTGATTTTTAATAGTATTCTCAGAATGTACCATCTAAATTTCTACGAGTAATTATTTTTTTACCCTTTGAACCGTCAATTTTTTTCCTTAAATTTTAAATAGGTTTAAGGTTCTTAGTTGCATATCATACCATCAATGCCATTTTGTTGTGATGAATTTTAATGGTGTCCATGTTATTATAATTTCATTATCAAATTTAAAATTTAGAAGGTCATTGTACTAAATGTTTTGTCTACCCATGCGGGTGATATTTAACTCATCACAAATGATATTTGTGATGGATATATTCATCACAAATAAGAATTTGTGAAAATTTTGTAGACATGCGTGATATGAGGGCTCAAAATTATAGTTTCGTTCAGGGCCTCCTAAATGTTTAAGACGGCCCTGCCTAGACCAAGATTAGAAATGCATGCTCATCGGGTAGATCCACCACTCTAACTTGCGAGAGTTTAGTTTGGTTGGACTATGACGGTGCTAGGCCGAAAAGATGTGATCGACTCTAGATTAGAGTTGATCATGGGACGTACCGCCCGATTGGCTCGCCCTGTCCCCAAAATTTAGTGGGCTTGTACACAAAAGTTTTAAAAATGTACAATGGTCTGGCCCGCAAACCCGTCCCAAACCCGCATGTCCGTCATTATTAATCATTATTTACTCTTCTAATAATTTTTCGTCACCAAAGGAAACGAGAAGAAAACCCTTACTAGGAGAGGCTGATAAAATTGATTGACTTCTGCCGTTTAGCACTAAAAAATTATTTCTCTTCATTTCATTTGTTCCTCCGATTTATCTTATTCATGGTGAAAGTTATTGAACTTTAATTTGATCATGAATAATGTAAAATGTATAGTATTTTAATATGTGATATTTACAAATCTATATTGTTTTTATTAAAAGTTATATTGAAAATTCTATAAACTTATGAATCGAAGGGAGGGAGTGTTATTATTAAGACTTGAGTGACTTACAATTACTGATAACTCCATACTTTTGTAGGTTAATATCTTAATGTAACATAGGATAATGGATATGATATTTACTCGATTTCAACCAATGGCAAAAGTAAAAATGGGTAACAATTTGAAACTAAACTGAATATGCATGTGTTTTTATCAATTTGTGATGCTATATTTGCAGTATAGAGACTATTGTGTTCATATTCATTTGAGCTTTTGCACTACATATGAAATTCTATATTGTGTACAATTTTTTTTACGGGAAAATGGTACTCCTTTTGTGTTGCATCCGACAATCAGCCGAATACAAACTCTATTTACTCCTTACATTTATCTACCATTACATTTTATTGAATCCTACTAACAAACCCTATTGATTTCATGATCCATGTTCTAATACTCCACTGACTCAATTTCCATATCAATTATTTCTTAATTGTATTGCCAATATAACTTGGCATGCTAACTCGTTGTTCCATCTAGTATTCATCTCTGCTTCTCCAAACCTAGTATATCACTCCACTAATACCAGCTGCTTCTCCAACACTAGTATTCATCTCGGATAGCTTGCTGTGGACATGACATAGGTCCACCTCGACGCGGCCACGCGCGGGTTTGGGGAGGCGAATGAATCTCCATATGAGAATAGATCGAATTGAAATTTAAATTGAAGTTGGAGTCGCCACCGAACATTGTGGGAGTTCGGGCCCGTTCGAACCCACTCTATGTCGTAGTCGGCCGTGTACAAGATACGACCCATTTCGATTTCAGAGTTTATTGGGTTCGTCCCTTTGCATTTGATACCGATACCGACATTATCGGATACCGTGTATTGAATGACTCTCGTGCGCCAACGGTTTCGGACATCCGGAAACCAAGGTTCTGAGTAAGGGGTGAGGGTACGTGTTGGGAAGTTCACAAAGAACACCCAACCCCGCCCGCACATTAACGGCTTCTACTAGGATATCGTTTGATTTTGAAATTTGTGCGTTAGTAATACGATGAATGTTTTGCAAACATTGTTTTCCCTAAACGTGCAAAAAAATTGAATGGGTTGCTAAGTCGATTTAATGCATCTAAAATTAACGTCAAAGTTTTATTTTAGCATGTGAGATTCGTTTTAGTATACTAGTTTCTTTGCCGCGTGCGATGCAGCCGTATGGTTAGGTACGATTCGAGTATGTATTTTGATGGCGCATATTGTTGTCATTGAATGTCGAATTGTTGGAATAACTCGAACTATTGTTTGAGGTTTTTTTTCTTTTTGCCATAGGTTTATAGTTCTAATATGAAACTATCTACTAATCTAGGAAGTACGCGTTATAATATTAGCTTGAGCAAAACAGGATGATATAATACAAAAAAGTGGTAGGCTTTGTTTTTTTCCCGTCATTCAAAGCAAGGTATGAAAAATGGCCATAGTTGAATGTACACTAAACAAAACCACGAAATTAAGTGCGTTATACAAATTCATAAAAACATATTGGTGGGCCTCGTCGATATGTTTACCGCTTAGCAACGCTGATGCTATCATATATGCTCTTTGTATCTCCTTAAGCGGAAGTTCATCGAAGTTGTATGGAAAGTTTTGTCATTTTGGTTGATGTGTACCATTGCTTCATGCATTATCAAGAGAAAACAATTAGAAGATGACTAAAGCATAAAATCTCAAATAATTCAAAATTATCCCAATAGGAATTATCAGGAGCAGAATAATATCCTAAATAATATATTATCAAGAGCAAACAATAGGAAATTTTTAAAAATAATCAAATAACAGCAGAATGACATGACTAAAGCAAAATCACTGCACTATTCTGCACTATTAATGCCTCTGTAAACTTTCATAAAATACTATGCTTTTGTCATTTAGTCCAGTGAGTCTGTCGACTCTTTAACTACTTCTACCTCTTCCCTCCCACTCCCCTTTCTCCTCCCCCCTCTCTACCTTAATTCTTACTCTCTTCCCGATCTGTTTCCCAATCTACTAAGATTAGTCTCCACATTCACATGTCTCACATCCTCATGCCTTCACTTCCCCCCTTCTTTTCAGCATCCTTATTGTCATTATCCAGAAAAGTAATTACATTTGACTTGCTTTTGTTATCTAGTTTAGTGAATGTGACCCTTTTCTCTTCTTCGTCCTCTATCTCCCCCGATATTCCACTTTATCCTTTCTCCTTCCTTTTCCTCCCCTCATTTTCGTCCTTAAATATGACTTGCTTTTGTCATCTAGTTCAATGAAGGAATGAGGGTGTCGTCACCTTAACTCCTTCTACTCCTCTCTTTTTTAGCCTCATTCTTCTCTCTTTAACGTTTTTACGCTTCATGTTCCTCTTTCCCTTTCTACTAAATTCATTTTTTCTCTTTCACTGGCTCTACCAAGTTCCATTCCCCTTCCCAAAACCAACCTTCTCCCTCTGCTGCTCACACCCCCACCCCCTTGATTCATTTTCATACCTAATCTCAAACTTTTGCGACCATCCCTATCAACTACTCTACACCACCTAAATATCTTTCTACTATACTATCTAATTAATTTCCATAATTGGCTAGTTTAATTTTCTTTGGATACTAATCTTAGTCAATAGTTCACGTTTATTTTATTTACGACTTGTCTCAAACAATATACTCCCCTCATCCAGACCGAAGGTAACATGGACCCGCTTTTCTTCTAACAAAAAGTGGGTCCATGTTACCTTTGGTCTGGATGGGAGAGAGTAGTTTTGGTTTATTTTATTACGACTCGTCTCAGTCAATATGATTGAATCCTTCAAAGCCCTGCTAAGATTCAATCCTAAATATAATTGCTTTTGTCATGTATTTTAGCGAGTGTGTCATCACTTGAAGTCTTTATACCCATATGATTCTTGACCCCTCCTCCCGCACGCTCCCTTCTCTTTATCACCACAGCCCTTCTCCCTAATACTCCATTTTTATTCCTTCTTTCTCCTCTACTAAGAACAATTTTCATCCTCTTTCAAATCATGTTCTCCCTCCTTTTCTCCTCTATATATCATCTAAGATTTGTTTCTAAATATAACGTCTTTTATCATTTAGTATAGTGAGAGTGTTATCCTTCAATTCTTTCCAACCCTTTCCATTATTCACCCTATCCCTCGGCCCTCCCCTATCTATCTCCATTAATGCTCCTCCTTTACCTATCCTCATTCTCTATTACTAAGGTTGATTTATTTCTCATCCACGTCATTTTCTCCTTCTCTCTCTCTCTCTCTCTCTCTCTCTCTCTCTCTCTCTCTCTCTCTCTCTCTCTCTCTCTCTCTCTCTCTCTCTCTCTCTCTCTCTCTCTCTCTCTCTCTCTCTCTCTCTCCCCCTCCCCTAATGCTTATTTAATCATTCCCCTTCTACTATGTCCATTTTTCATCTTCTTCCGCCAACCCTTTACCTTTCTCCTTCTCCTCCTCCACCTGTGGTTATCATTCCTAATTAAATTGTCATTAAATATGACTTTCTTTTGTTATCTATTTTAACAAGTTGTCATTAAATATGACTTTTTTTTTGTTATATATTTTAGCGAGTGTATTCCTTTCAACTCTTTCTGCCCCTCTCGTGCTTAATTTTTCTTTCCAATACCTCCACCATATTTCCTTCTCATTCCTCTTTATTTCTCTCCTTCCCCTCTTCCTCATCACTTAAGATCACTCCTTAAATATGACTTCTTTGAACCTATTTTGATGAGAGTGTCAACCCTCATCTTCATTTACACCTACCATTTTCACCATCTTCCTCTGATCTCTTACTCTCCCTTCTTCTCCCCCCTCCTCTAATGCTCCTCTTATTCAAGTTCATCTTCCTCTGATCTCTTACTCTCCCTCATTCTCCTCCAATAATCTTCTTATTGTGTTCTCTTGTATGAAGTAATTAGAATTAACAACACAATTCTACTAACTTCACTAATGACATAAAACAGGAAGGCGACTGATTTTCAATAATCCAAACTAAGAAAGTGAGAAGTCGACCATTAAGTTTCTATCAATTCTCTTGATAAGTGATATTGCTACGACTAATGCTATTATTGAGCATAGAACTGAAGGAACTGAGAGAGATACCAGGTCGCACATGATTGCACCAGAAGGATAAAATCAATATAAAAACTAACAAAATCAATATAAGTCTGTAGGCATATTCATACAGTATGTAGGTATGTTCATATAAACATTTATAAATTAATATTACATGGTATTTTTTAGGTAGAGCATGTTTAAGTCAAGTTTCTTATATTGAATTAAATCCAAAAAACACTGTGAATTTCACAGGACAAAGAGCAATGACTACATCAAATCTGAGGTTGTTACAATCTAAGAAAACAAAGCATCTAATAAAGTAGATATGTTCCAAGAAAGACGTGTCTTCTATCGTTAAAATATTAAGCATAACTATTATGTTACGAAACTGCCGATAAGCCCGTAGACATAATAGTTACATATTGCAGTCTTACAAAATGGAAATAGTCCTTTGACTTACTGACCCTTATAAATGCGTGAAGTTTCAAAGGAGATGCATGTTTTAGCTCAAAAACATACTGAATAACTTAGTATAACATAAGTAATAACGTACGAAACAATCGATAAGCGCATAGACATTGTAGTTACATACTGAATTAGTTACATACTAAGAAGCCCCTAAATCCTAAAAACTCACTCACTTAGAATGACTTCTTCTTTTTCTTCTTCTTTTCCTCTTCGTGATCTAAGACACACATGCTTAAAAAGACTTGTTTTGATCACTTAGTTTGGTGAGAGTGTCATCCCTTAACTTCCACTTCTTCCACCCTTCTCATCATTCACCCATACACCTTTGTCTCTCCCCCTAATGTTGTTCATCATCTTTATGTTCCTCCTTCTCGTCTATCAATTTTCCTCAAATACATCCTTTTCTTCCCTTCCCCATTCTAGCATGCCTCCTCCGCGTAGACCTCATCTACATGCCTTTATCTTCCTCCATCCCCTCTGAGCCTTCTCTCGCTTCTCGTGATCTATGATTATAGCGAGTATGTCATCATTTTAACTCTTTCAACCTATCTGATTTATTACCTCCTCCTCACACGCGTTCCATTCTTCTTATCACCCCACCTCATCCCTCCTCCTTAAATATCATTTTCTTATTCCTCCTTCCTCGTCGTCCACTAAGATCATTTATCCTCGTCCTTCACATTTAATTATCCTTTCCCTTCTCCCCTTCATTAGCTAAGATTCGTCTCTATATATAGCTTTTGTTGTTGTCATGTAGTTTAGTTAGAGTGTTTCCTTTTAATTCCTTCTACCCCTCTCATTGTTCGTTCAACTTACCTCCGACACTCCCTTGTATCTCTCCCGTTAATACTTCTTTTCTTCCAATCGTATTCCTCTTTCTCGCTCTGTTACTAACATTAATCTATTCTTCCTCTAGATTCATTTTTCATTCCCTTTCTCTCCCCCTTAAGTCCCCACTCATATTGTCCATGTTTCAACTTCTATCATTTTTCCTCTTCTTCACCTCTCTTCTTACCTTTCTCATCCTCCTACAATCCTTCTTAAATTTAGAATTAAATATTATTTCCTATAGCAAGTTTCTTCCATTCAAGTTTTTTTATCCTTCTTGTACTTCCTCATTTTCTCCTGCACTCCCCTTTATCATTCTTTCATTGTCTTTTCAAACGCTTTATTATAACTTTATTTTGCTCATAATTTAGATCTTTATTCAAACACGGTCATAGTTTAGACCTTTGAAACAGATAAAGTCTCCAACTTTCAAACTTTAGGTACGATTTGTGTATGTATGTATTTTGATGCGCATATTTTTGTCGTTGATTGTAGGATTGTTGGCTTAATTCAAACTATTATAGGAGATTGTGCGATGCGCGCGGAGTGTTAGGCATAAATCGTGTATGTATTTTGTCCAAGCATGTTGTTGTCCTTGGTTGTTCACTTGTTGGCATAAATCGAACCATTGTTCGTGTTTCCTTTTCATTTCGTCATATATTTACATTTCAAAGTAGAAACTATTGTGTACACGCGTTTGAGCTGTAGGTTTGGTTTGTAAGCATAGTATATTTTTAAAGGAGTGTTCTGGTTTGTAAGCATAGTATATGAATACATTAAAAGAACTATAGGTGTACGACGTATGGGAAGATAATACTCCTGCCCATTAGAACATGCAAGGTCTCGAATAATTCCTAGAATTCAAAAGGTAATTCATACGCAGACTACAAAGGCACTTAGTGAGTCCAAATAGCGGAGATGACCCTTTGAACAAACTTATTGCATCAAATTACCTGCAAGAAGACCAAGCCAAAAGCATCCACTAACTTTCTACTAAGCAACTTGATCAACGAAAATCTCTTGAGGTTGCATATTAGCCCATGCTCTTGGCTCGGATTTTTTTTTTTCCATAACCAAGCCTATGGCAAAATTTTCTTTTCCGAGCCGGGATCTTTGTCTATCAAGTTGCTTAATAGAAATTTAGTGCATGTTTTTTGCTTGGTATTCTTGGGGAAATTTTGTTCAAGAGGTCCATTCAGAATGACCACTACCACTGCTCAGGATTCACACAAGTGTCGTGAACAAATGTCAGATCAGTCAACGGTGCCCCAGGGAAATAATACTCGGAACAGACCAGTATGGTTTGCTACATCATTTACACTCGTTTTCATTGGAAGCGGGACAAATTTGTATTGCGTTGATTCTGGCAGATACTGTATGTCGTCTCTCATATTGTCGATTATACAACTTCTTGGACAGGCATACTGAGCAACAAAACTTTCCGTATCAGGTGCAGATGCTCCTGTTTCTATAACTTTCTCAGTCTTGAGACCATTGTCACCTCCCATCTTGTTATAACAGTAGAACCTGTCTTGTAATCAAACATATAGCATTGATATACTCTAGTGAAGTGTGAACTGTGAAATACTAATCTTCTACAAGTAACAATCACAGTAGAATAATGGAAGTGCCTTTTTGATGGATATGTAACAGCTTCAGGTGGATTAATTTTCAGTTATTATCAGTTAGCATAACAATTAATTGTCAGGTATTATCAAAATTGAATATATGAGAAAGGTAGCTTTCACAGATTGTGATTGTTTTTTGTCGAATAGTTTATCTCAGAAATTTTGATTATTTTTCTACAAATCTATTTTTTTTGTTATACAAAGAGGAAAAATGGTGAAAAGGGTGTATCATTGTACGGTTGAAATGCGAAAAGGAAAGATTTGATATCATATTCCGGGAGGTGTTCTGTCACCCGGACCAGCAAGCATAACCTGCCCATTCCCGACATTCACAAGTCACAATCGAGCTAGTATAACTTATTTCAAAACAGTATAGACTGTTGAAGTGTTGGACACGGCTATGGGTAGAGGTGTGGAAATTCCGATCCGGACCGGACATAGAATAAAAAATTTCGGTCCGGTCTCCAATCCATCAATTTGGGCGATTCCGGGTTCCGTCCGGTCCAATCCTAACCCGTTTTTTCCTAGTCCAAACTGGTTCGGACTGGAATTACATTTATTTGATAAAAAAATTGGTCTAACCAGGCCTAACCGGTCCAAACCCGTCCAATGGACCGGAATATTGAACCGGAATGAAAATTCCAGTCCAACTGGTTCAAATTTTTTTTAGATTCCGGTCCGGATTTTTTGAAGGTTCCAGGTCCGGTCCAATCCGGGTTCAGTCCGGTCCGGCCCGATCCCGGTGCACAGCCCTAACTACGGCTATTTTGAGCAAAATGGTTTTAGATTTAGGATAATGGTTCATGTTAGCCGACCTCGAATCTTTTTTGTGACTAAGGCGCTGATGTTGTATTTAAAAAACGGTTTTTGGATAATAAAGTTGAAATGTAGACTTAGGTTACAGTCGAAAGCAAATCTTCTTGCAAGTAAGATAGCAGCATTCCTGTCTCTTCCTGATTTGAATGCTATAGTGAGGCTCGATCTTGGTTTTACTTGCCAGAATAACGCCTGCACTGCAGCATTTCCGCTACCTCTCACCCCACAAACCTGAAGATTTCAAGATAGCATCAGAACTCGAGTTACAAGTGATTATTAACAAACAATACTGTGCGGAAATTGTTTGTTTATAAATCGAGCTCGTGTTCATCACATGCATTGCAGAGGAATATAATTCCTTGGCCACGGTTGTCGCCCCTTTACAAAGTCTCATCCGCATCTTTCCCACGTGAAGGACATGGATCGCTTGTGATTGTTGATCTACTCCATTCATTTGGGTGACGACTAATTGTAAAATATTTATTAAAGAAAAACAAAAAAAAAGATTAATTTGGTGTCTGTCTTTACTATTTTCATATCAAGTTTCTCTTCACTCATTTTTCGATTTTCTACTTTATTTATTACTTTTTGTTCTATTTCAAATACTCGAAAAATAAGATAGTGATGGTACCAAATTTGATACTGCCGAGAAAACTCACATTGAATTCAGTATCATGTCTACGCACAAGAGGCTCGACATAGCTCCCCAAACACGGCGCTATACAGAGAAAAAAGAAAAAAAAAAAGGTGAATTTGCACTCACGATAAAATGATAATACTGTTGAAGATCTAATTAGGGTATGTATGATTGTATCATGAACATACCCGGGTCAATAGGGCCTGATGTGGACACGGTACTTTTTTTGCCATCATGAACGATTTCGGCTTTCAAGAATCATCCAACATCAAAAGGCTCCGGAGCATAGACTGGTTTGGTGGCTCCTACGATAAGGAATAATATATAATTTGTAAATATAAAACTAAAAAAAAATCATCATTTCAATACGAGAAAGTAAAAGTATTGTTTCGTAGATGGTGAAAGATTGCATTATAGCACGGGTTTTTTTTTTCTGTTACCTGAGACGGGGTCACGTTATCGCTATCAGGTGCTACACGATACCACTGGATTGAGCACTCGGAGAGATTGGCAGCAACATCCGTACATTTTTGGACCAATAATCAAGAACCCAATAGTTCTTGGCCGTATATTCAGTATAAATGAGAGATTTCATCCTCGTTCACTTTAAACATGGCCAAGTGCAATTAAAACGAACGAAATTGATGAACCATAAAAAATGTTGCATCCTATTTATAAAAAGATACAGTAATGAGATACTCCCTCCTTTTTTTAAGTTTCTTCTCATTTCTTTTTGCACTTAGATTAAGAAAGTTGTTAAAATATTGTAAAGTAATGAATGTGGGCCTTATGAAATGACTTGTATCCAATAGGATGAATTCATTGAGAACAAAAAGCTAAAATAAGATGAACAAAAAAGGAAAGATTTGAAATGAGAAGAAACAAAAAAACGGCCCAAAAAGGAATACGAGAAGAAACATAAAAAACGAAGGGAGTAATAAACAGGGAGGGGAGAAAAGAAGTTTCAACACCTCCTTTTGTAAATGAACCGAGCGCATGGATTTCTCCATGAGCTGGACTCGTAATCCTCGAAGTTCAAAGTCCATGTCCATAACCTGCAGGGATCACAGTCGGGTTACACAAAATTTCATTTAAATGATAATCTGGTCGTACAGTCTATTACAGGCTCATCAAAAGAAGTCGATAATCAACGTAGTGTATGTATAATGTTTTACTCCCTCCGTTATTTTTTTTAATTGTTGTTTTTAGGAGATTTTAATGAAGTATGAATTTTTTGGGAAAAACTCTATTACTAATAAGGTGAAATAAATAATCTTAAGAAATATTGAAAAAAAATCATTTTTTTCCAAACATGTAGAAAATGTGTAATACACGAAAAAAGGTAAAATGACAAGTAAAAAGTTAAGGAACGAATACCTTGCTAGGTTGGGGCAACATTTTGATACGTCTAGCCTCTTGAACCTCCATTTATTAATTCGTCGTAGTCCTGAGGTTATATAAATCAATTTAAATTACGAGAAACCTGTTTTTGAGTAATACAACCAGTTATTACTGAATAAAGTTTAGTAAATTATCGGTAATCACTTTGTCAAACCTGTTTTCCTGAAACTTTCGACATTTGTTCATGTTCTTGTATGGCTTGTTCTAAATGTTGAACCGCTGCTCTAGCATTCTCGATTTCAGCACGAGCGATAGATCTTTCCTCCTCAACAAGCGTTTTTGCTTCTTCCGACGCCTACTTTCACAGGAAAAACACGTGATTATGAGCGCGCACACACACTACTGAAAAAATGCTTCTAATATGAACGACAAATTTGTTCATCCGCATACCTGCTTTTAAAATTTGGCTAGCCATTTCACTCCTTCCTTTTTCGTGAAGTAACTCGCCTTCCCTTCTTGCTAACTGTACGGCCAAAGCTTCAACCTAGAAAAAAAGAAGTTAATTCAGCATTGAATCATATAGACGATGCACATTGATACATTAATCCACCTTTTCAACCAAGAATTGCAATCTGAAAAAAAAAATAGAAAAAACAAAACACTTAACCATAGAAACCGCTGATTCGACATCATCCTTGTTTTTACCAGTAACACGGCATCTCAATGTTTCCAAATAATCTCTAAGCTTCTTTAAAAGCACGTGTTTCTCCAAGGAAGCCACTTCCTTTAGTTTATCCTGTATATGCATGACGAGCACACTTAGGTTCACATTGGAGTTCCGTAAAAGGCTTAAACATTGTTAAAGAAGTTCATGTATATATATGACAAACCTCGACTGATAATTTAAAAGCTGCGGTTAATCCTTTCTCGAATTTGTAATCAGGATCACGAACTGAAAATCATTTCTGATGATCCAACAACAATGCAGTTTCCCTAGCGACGATTTCCTTCATCAAAAAAGTCTTCTTCCGATGATCGTTCAACTCCGAAAACTGGTCATCATATCCTAACTTGTAATTAGGAAACCTACTTGGAAAGTAGAACAAGTAGTTTGGAGTTGAGCAGTTGAATAACATCAAAACGAAAAATTTACACTCCCTACTGACCTTTTGTTTTCAGCTATCTCTTTGTCAACCTCTTATTGAGAACTCGTAGCTCCTAATGCTGCAATAATTACACACGAATGAAACAACACAAATAATTTAAAATTAGAAGAGAGCTCGTAAGATAACAAATATAAGAATGAAAGAATCAGATGCTTAGGAACGAGCTTACACTGGCTTCTCATTGGACGCCCTCTTTTGGTTTTCGATACTCTATTCTCATTTTTACTGATGGCCTTCTATGGTTGATCCACTGTTGCGTTTTAAGGTATCGTCTTCACTTCCTTCATTGAACCAAATTCAAAGATAAAGATTAATAATTTAGGCGAAGAAAGTATGTATTTGTATTATTTTGCAATACTATCGTATACTTATTTACGAGCATGTTGTTCACATCAACTTCCCTCTTTGCTTCCACCTAAGAATCAAGAGGAAATAACGAATAAGCACACACGTACCATCGCAGAAAATGTCATATTAATAGTTTCCACCACTTTCATCCACGATAATCTCGACTATTCGAGTTCAAACACTCGGCCGAAGCACCCAAAAACAGCCGAGATACTCGGCTTCCCCACCAAGAAACGGGACTTTCGTTCCCTTTTGAACTCTTACGTTTTCTATCTAAACCGGTATTTCTTGTTGTCTAAGCAAGATACTTCTCCTAAACCTTTTCACCTATAAATAGACCTTCACTTTCAACACAAAAGAAAAACAATTAACCATCAATTATTCCCATACACAATCAAAACACATTCATTATCGATCATCGAAATTCAGAAAATATACAACCTCGTAACAATTCCAAAGCAACCTCGACCCGACGAATCCGACCCCAAGCCGGCCGAAAGTCGTCACCCCACATGAGTAAACCGACACCCAAACTCATCCCACATCATCTCGACGCTCCCGTGTTTAAGCCACTTTCCGACGAGCTCTATTCCGAGAAAATAAAGTATGTAGGTTGAGGGTGTAAAATCAAACCCGACTCTTCCTCCTTTCTCCACGTTTTTCTCGTTTTTTTCTCTTGCGTCGTTCATCGTTTTTTTATTAATACGGGTCGTTTGTCACATTTTTTTATTTCTAATATTGATATTACAAAAATATTTTCATAAAACAAACGTTCTTAAAATACGATATTGATTCTCTAATCAAATATCGTATCTAACAAGAACTAAATTAAATCTCGTTGATGCTAAAAAATAGTTACATCTTTTTTAACAAAATTTGACGATTTTTTACGCAGAGAGAATTAACTTTTTTTTCTCTTTTCGTTCAAAACAAACTTTTTTCAAAACCTTTTCTAATATCATTCCGACTATTTGATATCGATTTCATAATCGAATATCGGATATGACGAATATCGAAAATATAAATCGAGTATAAATTAATCCATATTTGTACCCGATTTATAAAATTTGACGATTTTCGAAAAAATAAAAAAGCGGGAAAGACTCCCTCGCGCGCCTTCCAGGCGACTTGCGCGGAAACCTGGATGGTCGAGCCCCTTTTTTCTCGTTTTCTCGCTTTTCTATTCTTTTCGTTTCTCCCATAAAACAGCGACTTTCGCGACATATTTTTAGATTTCGATAGATACTTTTTCGAGCTCGGTCAACACGTGTTAATCCATCACGTGTCATAAACCTTTTTCAAAATCATGCATATTATCGTATTCGATTTATGAACCGTTACTAACTTGTTTGCTCATGTTTATAGCGATTTATTTTCATCTTTTGTTTTATTAGACTAAAACGAACTTCACATGCTAAAATAACTTTAACGTTATTAGTTTAATATGCATTAAACGACTTAGCAACCCATTTATTTTTCTCTCACATGCTTTGGGAAAATAATCTTTGCATATCATTCAACCGTCGAACTAATGCGTGTACACCAAAAACGAACGATATCTTAGTAAAGGCCGCTAAGTGCGGGCGGGGTTGGGTGTTCTTAGTGAACTTCCCAACACGTACCCTCACCCCTTACTCAGAATCATGGTTTCTGGAAGTCCGAATCCATTGGCAACGAGATTCATTCAATACACGATATCCGATAATGTCGGTATCGGTATCGTAATGCAAAGGGACGAACCCAATAAACTCTGACATCGGAAATGGGCCGTATTTTGTACACGGCCCACTACGACATAGAGCGGGTTCGAACGGGTCCGAACTCCCACAAAGTTCGGTGGCGACTCCTACTTCGATTTAAATTTCAATTTGACCATCTCATATGGAGATTCATTCGCCTCCCCAAACCCGCGCGTGGCCGCGTCGGGGTGGACCTATGTCATGTCCACAATTTGGCGACTCCGCTGGGGATCAACTGATGAGTCACTTACCAGCGGCATCCCTAGGGTGAGACTCGAAAAGAAATCGTTCGAATAGTAATGTACACGTTTTAGTTCAATGGTTCATGGATAACCCAAATCTTTCCCGGGCCGGTTACTTGTAACCGACGTCCCACTATACCACGGTGCGCTTCTATATGGGCGCACTAATGACTTCGATGGCGGAACTCGCATGGGTTTTACGGCAGGTTCTATGACCAACTCGGCTTAGGAAGACCGTCCCGATTTGCGAGAAAGCTATCATCGTTGGTATAGACCTTATTCGCCCGACCGAGACTTAGACTAAGAGCATACATGGCGTCATTATACTGTTTCCATGACTACGTGCTATTTGATTTTCAAAAACCGTCATTTTCAAAAAATTTGCATCTTTTCAAACCTATCCATTTTTCAAAACCCGGAAAGCTACCTGTAGACACCCGCATTTTGACTGCCACGTGTCTATGGTAGTATCCGAAAAACACCCGATGATGATTGGACGTCAACGTGACTTAGTATACTCGGATTTGGGCTCGGAATTCATAATATCCGACATGGACTTTTTAGCGGAGTAAAATATCACAAAACAGACCTCAAATTCAGGCCCAGTGGGTCGTTCCGAGTCAAATGAGACTAATTTGGGCCAAAAACGACGCCAAAAATATTTCCCGTCTTTTGGCGACCGGGTCAAAACCCGGTCAAAGGCGAAACCGTCTCGTAAGTCAGCCAGGTTCAGATTGGCGCACAAATAAATTCAAAAAATAATAAACAAATCTACAAAGTCAAAACTTCCCTTATTTTTCTCACCCGCTTGACCCACTCGATCGAGTGGAGCCTTTTTACCTGGGCTTGGCCCATTTTCTAAGGCACTCGATCGAGTGCACTAGGGCCACTCGATCGAGTGCTCCCTATGTCGTGGGAAATGCCTATAAATACCACGACATCCCCATGCATTCACAACCTTTTTTTCATAATTCTTCTAAGGCATTTTACCTACATTCACCCTACTTTCACCCTACACTCTACACTACAAACCCTAAGCAAAAACACGTCAATCCCGAGCCCCTTTGACCCTCGGAAATCGACACACATACCGACACAACATCCATACACACCATAACTCACGTACGTCCTCGATACTCTCAAGCCGTGCCACTATTTACGAGTCTATTTCCGAGGTCCTATACTAGCATGTATGTTGAGGGTGTTCTAATTTCTCCTTCGATCTTTATTTATTCCGTCATTTTGTTTATTTTTATTGTATTGTAGTCATGATCATCACAACACTAACACTAACATTTTAGCATTTTTTATATCTTTGTTTTATATCATTTTATCGTCGTTTATATTAATAATACCGCGTATATATAAAACTAGTATCAAAATCGGTTTTAAAACGTTTAACTACGATGATCACTTTTGGTCCGTCTAATCCCTTTACGAGCAACGACGGAGGTGGAGCCCTTTCGAGGAGCCCCGCCCCAATGTACTCAAGGGCGTGACGAGATCGTGATCCGTCGTAGTTGCCGGATTTAATCCCCTTTCCATAATTTGTACGAAACCCGTTGACACGAAAACCGACATCACATAACCCGAAAGGGTTAGTTCCGATGTCGTGACGTAGAGGGATACATTTTGTCACCAATTCAAAATTTCCTAATCTAACATAAAACATTTTCATGAAGTCCCGATGACGGTATTATAATCGCTCATATACGATTATAATACCGGAGGTCGCACTAAGTACGAATCACGTAATATTCGTACTTGGTTAGGCCGACTATCGATTTTAAGTCAAAAAACAAGGCGAGTTACCTCTCGTACAGGGGGCACTCGATCGAGTGCCATAGGCCACTCGATCGAGTAGCACCCCAAAAAGTGGTCAGTAGCCACGCTAATGACACACTCGACCGAGTCACTCAATGACTCGATCGAGTGGGTCTCATAACCCGCAAACCCGAGGGCTTGGACACATATTTCGAGCCCCATTATTTATCGACTTTAGACCATGGCATGACCTTCCTCATTTTTCAAAACCTACACATCACGACACGTAGAACGACTTTGACCACTTTGACGTGATAAGTCGGGACAAGACTACGGGATGTGAGATTTGGCTAGTAATACGCCACAGTCTCATATTTCCGTCCTTCGTTTAATACGTAACATAATACGTATTTAAGCGGGGTTAGTCCATCTACATATTTCGCGGTCTAGTTTTCATACGGGTCTGTTCTACCTTTATTTTATGTTATTTCGTTTATGTTGTATTGTGAATTTCGGGTTGTATTTCCGCCCGTGTAACTTGTACGTTATTTTATTTCCTTTCGAGCTTTATTTATTTACTTGCTTTACGCTTTATAAATGAACCTCGCATGCTAAACCATTTCGACCAATAATAAGATGCATTAAATGACGTAGTTAACGCAAAATTCGCATGCTTAGTCAAAACGCTGTTTGCATATCATTTAATTATTTCACTAGCGCGCGTACACGAACACGAACGGTGTCTTAGTAGAGGCCACCATGTGCGGGCGGGGTTGGGTGACCTTAGTGGGCTTCCCAACACGTACCCTCACCCCTTACTCAGAACCTTTGGTTTCCAGATGTCTGAAACCCTTGGCGCACGAGAGTCATTGTTTACACGATTACCGGTGTAGATGGTATCGGTATCGCAATGCAAAGGGACGAGCCCCATAAACTCTGAAATCGGAGTGGGCTTACTTTGTGTATAGCCCATGACGACATAGAGTGGGCTCGTATGGTTCCGAATAACCACAAAATTCGGTGGCGACTCCATTTTGACTTAAATTTCGAACCCGAGAACAATCTTACCACGAGATTCATTCGCCTACCCAAACCCGCGCTTCGCCGCGTTGGGGTGGACCTACGTCATGTCCACAATTTGGCGACTCCGCTGGGGATACCTGATGTACCACATGTCATCGGGGTTCCTAGGGTGAGACTCGAAGAGAAATCGTTCGTAGATTAGTGTGCGCGCATTAGTTTAATGATTCATGCATAACCCAAATTTTGCCCGGGCCGGTTACTTGTGACCGACGTCCCACTATACCGCGGTGCATTCCTACATGGGTGCGCTAAAAACATCGATGGTGGAACTCGTCTCGGTTTCGCGGTATGTCCTAAGACTAACTCGGCTTAGGGAGTCCGTCCATCACATGAGAAAGCCATCGCTGTTGGTATAGACCCTATTTTGACCGACCGAGACTTAGCGTAAAGCATACATGAGCGTCGTTATAATGCTTGTTTGACTACGTGCTACTTGGTTTCCGTGTCATTTTTCAAAAACCGTCATTTCAAATTTGCATCTTTCCAAAAATACCCACCTTTCGAAAAACCCGAAATACTATCCATTTCGGGACTCGTCATTCTAAAACACCCAATTTTGAAAAACCCGAAATGCTGCCCATTTCGGGACTCACCTTTTCAAAATATCTAATTTTTTTAAAAACTCGGAATGCCGCCGAAATTTAGGATCAATGATTTGACTCAAAATATCCTTTTCTGTAGTCGGCATGCTGTCCGTTTTAATTCTCAAATTTCCACCCCCACCACCTTGATTTTCGGAATTTTCCTTTTCAAAATTCTAATCTCGGTTTTCGAAATTCCGTTTTCAGTTTTCAAAACTTTCGGAACTTCGTCCACTTTGCATTCAAACCTCAACCTTTCCAAAATTTTCAACTTTCCTAAAATAAACCTTCCTTATTATAGGACCTACCATCTATCCGTGTGTCGGGTCTTTGCATAGTACGTAGAGGGTTTATAGCGTCGAAACTCCGTCGATCTTATATCACGAGTTTTCCCCCCTTTCCCGAGTCCGCCTTATCTGTCAAGGCACGACCAACCCGCGTAGGGCATACCCCTACAAAGAAAAGTCCGTCCATACACTCGAGTCAAAAGTCTGGGGAGTAATCTCACGTGGACCTTCCTTCGAACGGGACTAGGCCCACAAAGCCAAAATCCTAAGGAAGTCATACCACCCACGAATCATCCGTCTAGATGTCTTTCTCGAGTCTTTTCCACTCAGTCCTTTCTTTTTGGGTCGCTCGGGATGTGCTGTTTCCTTTGATTCCAAGACTGGGTTCGGTTTCTGATTACGTGGTGTTCTTACAGACAGGCCACCATCAACCAGACACACTCGCAGGATGGAAACTGCCTTAGCTGAACTGAAAACCTCCGTTGATGCCATGATCGAGAAGCAGGCCGACATCGATGCCCAACTGAATGAAATGAGGGTTGGGCAAGTTGCTATCGTCACTCGATTGGCTTCGGTGGAGCACAGGACTCCTACTACCGGAACTACCGGACCTCTAGCTGAACTGGTTAGCTCGGTCCGCCGACTGGAAGAACAAGTTAATTTAACTGGGAGTAACAACATTCACCGGGAAAACAGTCGGGAGTATAACCCGCTAAGTGACAAGCTGCCTGCAAACCTGAACCTCACCGGTTTGCCTATGTTCGAAGGAACTGAAGACCCGTTACTACATGTACGGGCCTTCAAGGAGTTCATGGCCATCAAAGGGGTGGACTCTACCATGTTCAAGAACCTCTTTGCTGCGTCTCTTGAAAAGCACCCTCGGGCCTGGTACTACAGGCTAGACCCGAAGAAATACCCTACATGGGATGATGTGGCCACCAAGTTCGCTCGGAACTATGCTGACAACACCGAGATCCAAACTACAATGAGATCTCTGGAGGTTATGGCCCAAGAGCCAAAAGAAGGTTTTACCAAATACCTTCAACGCTGGAGGGCCGAAAGCGTGAAACTGGTCGATAAGCCCAGTGAGAAAACTTTGGTGGAGGCCTTTGTCAAGAACCTCCTCCCATCCTACCGGGTTCACCTCCGATATGCCGTCATACCCAATTTCACCACCCTTACTGAAATGGGTATGAGGATTGAAGATGATCTGAACTGGAAGGCCTCACTAAGGCCGCTGCTAAGGGTTACCAAGGGGCTTCTTCCTCCACAACCAAGCCTCAAGCTGCAACCCGCAGTATTTTCGACGCGGTTAATCTACTAGATGCCCCGTCCAAGAGGAACACCCCACCTCGGGTTTTTACCGATATAGGTACGACCTATACTTATGCCTTACAAAGGCTGTCCTCAAAAGGCCTAATCCAACCGATAGGCCCAACTCCTGAAGTTCCGGTCGAGCGACGCTCCAAGAACTACAATGCCCAAGCCTATTGCCAATACCACTGGGGCAACGGGCATGATACCGAAAAGTGCTGGAAGCTGAAGCACTTGATTCAGGACCTGATTGAAAGCGGTAAAATCCCGCTACCCGGAGATAAGCCTAGCAACAAGGAGAACCCTTTCAGCTCCCACGCCATCCTTACCGGGGAGGTGATTGACTGTTCTCACCTTATCTCTCCATTTATCCCGCAAGTGAACGGGATCTGGTTCGATGACGAAGAGGATGTCTACCTCGCAAAAGGGGAAGCTGTCCCCATCACCGCCGAGGAGATTCGAAAGACTAAATCTCGAGTCTTAACCAGCAACCACCTTGGTCGTCCCTATCAAGCCACTAGCTCTAGGGACACCCCTATCCCGACAACCGTCATTACGGAAGTCGCCTCTGAAGAGCCAACTGCTGAAACGGCTCTTGTGAAACAATTGAAGAAGACCCGAGTTGACCTCACTATATGGCAACTCCTGGTTAGTTCTCAAGAACATCGGGAAGCACTTACAAAGGCTCTCGATCAAATTAAGGTTGACTCTTTGGTTACCCCTGCTGAGATGGTAGCCACGATCTTGCCCCACCTAAAGGGAAAGGCTTAGGAAGAAGGACCGGTAATAACTTTCTCCGAAGCCGACCTACCACCATTTGGGGCCACTCATAATCTGGCCCACTACATTACGGTGGTCTGCCGAGGAAAATACCTCCCCATGACCCTAGTTGATGACGGGTCAGCTGTAAACGTCCTTCCCTTGAGGACTGCAAAAGCCCTCGACATTACCGAGGCTGACTATGTTCCGACTGCTCAGACCATCCAAGCTTTCGATGGGAGCCCGAAGTCGGTAGCTGGGGCCGTGAAACTGACCATCATAACCGGCCCAATAGAAAAGGAGCTCGAATTCCAGGTGATCGATGTCACCTCATCAATCAACTTGCTCCTGGGTAGGCCTTGGATCCACGCAGTCAAGGCGGTATCCTCCACCCTCCACCGAAAGATCAAGATGCCTCTGCTTAACGATGTCATCACTTTAGAGGCAACACCGATGACTGTGGCTAGCTGTAACGCCACGGGACGCACGGACCTCTGGGGGTTCGATTTTGTGGGGATGATCGAGGAAGAGTACCTCTTTAGGCCTTACTTCACTACGAGTATCGACATGATGCTCCAAAACCTAGGGTACTTTCCGGGGGCTACCTCTCGACCCGATCTTCCAGCTGGGAAGATCATCGAGGTTCTCAAAGACGAAGAATCTCACTTTGGTCTTGGTTATGACATCACCCCCGACAATGTTGTCCGAGCAGGGATCGAAAAGGCCTGCAACATCCTTAAGGGTATCTACTTGAGCCCTTATAGCCCACGGTTGGCTGACTACTTTGTCACACCGGTGTTTGGGGCTATCCAGGTTGGTCTATACCAACCCAATGCTATGCAGCTCGGGACCCACTTGGCCCAGGACTGCAACTACATTCTGGATGATGTGTTCGCCCTCATCCAGTCCAATGGAGCTGAAGATGCTGAGCCCGCACTAGGGCTACTATTTGGGGAAGACACCATAGCCCCAACTCCAAAGGAAGACTTGGTCAACCTGATCCTCCGCAGCAACAGGTTTGACCCGACCAAGCTGATCTCGGATGTTGGTTCCGAGACGGGAAACAGGGCCTGGAGGAAGACTGTCAAGTGGACTGACAGCCAGGGAAGGATCTACAAACTGGTCACTGGAGAGGGAGACATGCCTGAATCTGAGTTTGAGTCCGAGTCTGAGTCAGAGTCTGAGGTCGAGTCTAGGGAAGTCGGTGCTAGAGTCACTCCTGTAACCCCTCTCCCTTTTATCATTCCTGCTGCTGGCACTTCGGGGTCTGTCCCGAGTGCCCTACCTATCCCGCCACTGACCAATGATCAGATGGCTGCTCTCATTGAGCTGTTCTCCAAATTTTCAATCAATAATAACAACCGTTCTGCTTACGACTTGTCTCTTTCAAATTCTGCTTTTAAAAATGTTTTATGCTATGACATTGAGAAACCAGACGAACAGGTACCCTTACCTCCGCATTTGATCGAGCAACTAGAGCAAAGGGAGTCCCGGAACCCGGTGATCGAAGAAACCGAGTCCATAAATGTGGGAACAACCTTAGAGCCTCAGACACTTAAGATAGGGTTATCCTTAGATCCCGAGGAGAAACAACAGTTCGTAAGCCTCCTCCAAGAGTTCAAGGATGTCTTCGCATGGTCCTACAAGGACATGCCGGGGATAGACCGGGAAATAGCCGAGCACCACATACCAATCAAAGACGGGTGCAAACCGGTCAAACAGAAGCTTCGTCGGATGAGGCCCGAGTGGTCTCTCAAGGTAAAAGAAGAAGTCGACAAACAATTCAAAGCCGGCTTCATACAAGTGTCCGAGTATCCAGACTGGGTGGCAAACATCGTGCCGGTTCCTAAAAAGGACGGTAAGGTGCGGGTATGTGTAGATTTTCGGGATCTTAACAAAGCGAGCCCGAAAGATGATTTTCCGTTACCACACATCGACATACTGGTGGATAACACGGCCGATCATGCCCTTCTATCATTCATGGACGGGTATGCCGGGTATAATCAAATCAAGATGGCGGAAGAAGACATGAGTAAGACTACCTTCACCACACCTTGGGGTACTTACTGCTATACCGTCATGCCTTTCGGTCTCATTAATGCTGGGGCCACATATCAGAGGACCGCTACCACTTTATTACACGACATGATGCATAAAGAGGTAGAAGTTTATGTAGACGACATGATCGTCAAATCCAAAGAACGGGACGGTCACATCACCGCCCTAAGAAAATTTTTCACCCGATTGCGCAAATACAACATGAGGTTAAACCCTCAAAAGTGCAGTTTCGGGGTAACATCTGGCAAATTACTGGGTCATATCGTTAGCCAACGAGGTATCGAAGTCGACCCAGCTAAAATCAAAGCCATTACCGAGATGCAACCTCCTAAAACCGAAAAAGAAATAAGGGGATTCCTCGGGAAAGTCCAGTACATCAGTCGGTTCATTTCCAAACTAACCATGGTGTGTGAACCAATTTTCAAGAAACTGAAAGTGGGAGAACGGGTACTATGGGATGACAAGTGCCAAACTGCTTTCGACAAGATCAAGGAAATTCTGTCTGCACCGCCAGTCTTAATGCCACCTCAACCCGGTTTGCCTCTGTCGTTATACGTAACGACGACCGAGACAGCCATGGGGGCTATGCTGGCTCAGACAGTTGACTCCGAAGAAAGAGCCATTTACTACATCAGCAAAAAGTTTTTAGAATATGAGTGCAAATATACCATGCTCGAAAAGACGTGTTTGGCTCTAGTCTGGGCCACCAAGAAACTCTGACATTATATGCTCAGTTACGAGGTCCATGTGCTATCCAAGATGGACCCGATCAAATATATCTTCGAAAAGCTCGTTCTCAACGGCCGAATCTCTAGATGGACTCTAATGCTGGCAGAGTTCGACTTAAAGTTTGTACCGTTAAAGGCTATTAAAGGTCGAGTAGTAGCTGAATTTCTCGCCGATAGCCCGATAACCGAAGAAGGACACACCGACACTTGGTTCTTCCCAGACGAAGATATTTTCCATACTGATACTGAAACATGGGATTTATACTTCGACGGTGCATCTAATTTTCGAGGGTTCGGAGTCGGGATCCTCCTAATTTCACCAAAAGGGGAACATACTCCCGTCTCCATCAAACTGGACTTTGATGTTACCAATAATGCAGCAGAGTACGTAGCGTGCATTTACGGGCTACAAGCCGCCGCCAATCTGGGGATTACAAATCTTCGGGTGCATGGTGACTTATCCTTGGTCATTAACCAAGCACTTCAAAAATGGAAAACTCGAAATGCTAATCTCGTGGCCTACCAGGCACGAGTACGGGATCTCGAGAAACAATTCCAAAAGGTAGAATACATATATCTGCCCCGGGAAGAAAATCAGTTCGCAGATGCACTCTCAAAATTAGCATCTTTACTGAACATTCCCGACCATGTGACCAGTATGCCAATTTGCGTCGAAAGACGGTCTGAGCCGGCATACATTTGCGATATTGAAGACATCGAAATAACCGATCCCGAACCGTGGTACCAAGCCGTGTTAACGTACCTAAAGAACGGAGAATATCCTCCCGGGACGGAAGGTCGAGCCAAGAAAGCCTTGCGAAGGCTAGCCACCCAATTTATCCGCACCGACGACGGTCAACTGTATAAAAAGACAGCACAGGGGGCTCTTCTCCTTTGCGTTGACAAGTATAAGGCTGAAAAGGTTATGGCCGAAGTACATGACGGTGAAAACGGCCCACATATGAATGCCCACATGCTGGTCCGGAAAATCATGAGGCTCGGTTATTATTGGAATTCTATGGAAGCCGATTGCCGGTCGTATGTCAAACATTGTCAAAACTGTCAAATCTTTGGCAATGTGCAACATATGCCGTCATCGCTACTCTATACCATGACGTCACCCTGGCCATTCTCAACGTGGGGTATCGACATAATCGGGAAGATAAATCCCTCGGGTACCGGTGGGCACTGCTTTATTTTGGTAGCTATCGACTATTTCACCAAATGGGTCGAAGCTGAATCATATCGCATTCTCACAGCCAAGCATGTCGCCAAGTTCATCCAAAACAAGATAATATGTCGATATGGGATTCCCGCTGAATTTATCAGTGATCACGGGACTCATTTTCAAGCCGAGACTGCGGCCCTACTGACCAAGTATAAAATCCAAAGGCATACTTCCTCGCCTTACCGTCCCCAAAAAAAGGGAGCAGTAGAGGCGGCTAATAAAACAATTGTCACCATACTCAAAAAGATGGCTGATAATTACCGGGACTGGCCCGACAAAATACCTTTTGCCCTATGGGGATATCGAACGTCAATTCGCACCGCAACCGGGGCGACACCATATTACCTAACCTACGGGATGGAGGCAGTCCAACCAGTCGAGCTGGAGGTACCGTCCCTCAGAATTCTGCTAGAAAGTCAAGTACCCGAAGCTGACTGGGTTCGAGCACGATATGACTCACTGGTTCTACTAGACGAACGACGGTCTCGTGCCCTCAATAATATCCAAATCTACCAGAAGAGGATCCAACGGGCCTTCAACAAGAGAGTAAGGCCCAGACACATTAAGGAGGGCGACCTAGTCCTTAAGTCTATTCGGGCTCTACTACCGGTTGACCCAAGGGGAAAATTCAAACCCAATTGGGCTGGGCCATATCTGGTGAAGAAGATCCTATCAGGGGGAGCGGTGATGCTGACGGACCTGGACGGGAATGAATTTGTCAACCCAACCAACCTGGACCAGCTGAAGCATTACTACCCTTAGCCATTTCTCAATGTCATTAGCAAATTTTTATAAAAATTATTTCTTACAAAAAGCAAGTCAATGAGCTAGAATTACTTATTCTACTGTCATAAACATCTTGAACCAATAGTCTTGGTGTAATTCGAGATTGCAAATTTCCTATGCCTGAACTACGTTTGGTTTGATTCTGCTAATCGCGGATACGTAGGCAACCCCTCAAAAGGGTACAACCAATGCAATCAAGAAAAGACAGGAGCGGTTTAATAATAAACTTCTTTTATTAATTCAAAAAAAATCCCGATGAACTCGGAAAATTACAAAATGCAGGAATAAAAAAAAATATAAACACAAAAAAGGGCACACAAATAATAATAATAATACTTAAATAATAATAAATCTAAGGACTCGGCATTAAGGGCATCTTGCCCTTCCCCTTGTCCTTAGCCTCCTTAGTCGTCCACTGGCGACGACGCGGAGGGGAGCGTTCCCGAATCACCACGGGAACTTCTCTAGCTCGGGCTCGAGTGTTTGAGCCCGACTCCCCTGTCATATCAATAGGCCCAAGACGGGCCCTAACGGGCTCAGGGAGCCGGTCACGCGGACCAAGTCGGTCCCGGACCGCCAACCTCGGCCCAAGTCGTCGTTCCAGGTCGGTCTGCCCTCGAGTGCTGCTAGAACCGACTTCCTTAGATCGAGTCTTAGTTTGTGACTTAAGACCCGATTCTCCCCGGACTGTGGTCTCAGAAATGTGTTCCTCGGTGAAGAAATCCCTGTTGTCCTTCGCCGACTCACGCTGAACCAATTCGATGGCCTCATCAACCTTCAAGGCCTTTCGAGCTTCCTCGGACTCTTCAGAAGTCCACTTCTGATAAGCCCGTGACACCCAAGCGGATTGACAAGGGCTAGGTATCGTCCATGTGGGACGAGTGAACCATCGTTGCAACCAAGTGTCGCACATAGCGTCCGTCAATTGGAGCGGGACGCTGATAATGGCTTCGGTCTCAGGGATGCGCTGAGACGAACCGAACTGCCTTAGGAGGCGGTCCGGATAAATGTGAACTGTCCAGTCTAAGGACAAGATCGTCAGGTATCGGGCTTGGTCCCTCTTAGCCAGTCCGGTCAATTTTGAAAGGAACCACCAAGCGACGGTCCACCTGATCAAAGGACCCCCGTGAAACACCAACTCCTCGTCCCAGTAAGCTCGATCAATCCGATGACTCGAGCTTATCTTCCGCCTTCGGGAGCTAATCTGACTACTCCGATAATTGGGAATGCTTGGAGGGGTCTCTATGATTGATAACCGCTCCGACAGCCATATCTGAAGAGAATACACAAATTTTATAAGCAACGGAATGGTTCACCAGGGTCCACTCGATCGAGTGCAGCAGATGACTCGATCGAGTTAGCCCTCTGAAAATAGGCAGTAGCTCCGTATGAGTGTCACTCGATCGAGTGACAGGTCCACTCGATCGAGTGACTTACGAGAATCAGAAAATTCGCGCGAAACGTGAACGAAAAAAAAAAAAAAAAAAAAAAAAAAAAAAAATCAAGGTGCATACTTGAAGAAAACGGGTACTCCCCATCAACCGTCGAGTCGGGTCAAGCCATCTGGCATCCAGACCCGTAATAATCTCCCCAGTGGCTAGCCAAGCAGGGGCTATGACCAGTCTCCATCTGGTCAACCACTCCGATTAGCCTGATTTGACCCCTACATGAGTCAAGCTCCATCAGCCCCTCGAAGACATAGCAGTGCAGCATGCAAAAGGCGAATGCCCTACGCCTATGAGCAGGGGTGGCCCTCACGTCCCGTGGGTTCATGAACTTGTCGGCCAGATCAAACAAGGAAACGGCATCTCCCTGCACCATTCGGTTTGCCTCAGCCTGAGACAAACCCAAAAACTCCCTTAATCTCCTCCTCGGATCCGGGTAGAATGGGGGAATGGCGGGCTGAATAGCAAGACCCCAGCCGCCTATGGCCGCAATCTCCTCGGGCAGAGGACACATCTCGCCCCTCGGGAATGAAAACACGTGATGGGTGGTGTCCCAAAACGACAGACAGGCATCCAGAAAGTGCGAATCCACTATCAGACGTTGAAAAGGGAATAAATTGACTATCCCCATCTGAGTCAGCCGGACTTTCTCCTCGTCCCGAAAGTATTGGGACCAGGCGAGAAGCATAGCCGTCAAATGATCAATACCCATAGCGGAGATTTCTAAGCTTTCTTGAAAGTCTACAAGATTTTGAGAAAGGAGAAGGAGAGTTTGAGTTGTGATGCAGAAACTGAAGCAGAGATTCCCATATTTATAATGGGAAAACCTAACAGAAAACCTAACTACCCTGCCTCCTCAGCAAGCTGGGCCCTATGCGCGCGCAGGCCTGATTTCAAACTTGAACCCAGAATAGGAATCAAGCTGTTCCGAGCTTTCCTAAGATTTTCTAAAAAGAAAAATTTTGATAAAAATTTCTTCGCGTTAAAAAATTTTTCCTTCCAAAAATTTTCAATCTTTTTCTCCCCAGCACGAGTCAGTGTTTTGCCTACGTGTTACATACAAGTTGTTATGTGTCAGCATACAGGTACACCCCAGACTTCAGAAGCAAGTCCCCGCGAAACTATTTAAATTCCCCAACGTTGTCAACTTTTCTCCGGTATGCTACATCCAAGACGTGATGTGTCGGCAAACGGGTACACCTACTCCCCAGAAGAGGCAGGCTTTACTCCCCACGGAGCATCATCATCAGCTCAAATGCGACCCAAGGCTTCAGAAACAAGCCCGTGCAGCTCCTATATTTCCCCAGCGGAACGCCCAAGGCGGCATTTTCCCAAAATGATACGGGATGGGCCTACACATAGGCGCGCCCAGGACTTATGCTACAAGTCTGATTCCCCGCGAAGCTATCATCATCCGGACAGGTATGACCCTCTGCTTATGGCTGGCGAGCCCTTCACGCGAGTCCACTGGACTATAAACGACCCGACCAGAAGTCTACCAGGTTTTAGCAGGCTTGGTAGCTACTATGACTTTTGCCTTGTCCAAGCCTCAGTCAGAGTGGGGGCTCTGTAGACACCCGCATTTTGACTGCCACGTGTCTATGGTATTCTCCGAAAAACACCCGATGATGATTGGACGTCAACGTGACTTAGTATACTCGGATTTGGGCTCGGAATTCATAATATCCGACATGGACTTTTTAGAGGAGTAAAATCTCACAAAACAGACCTCAAATTCAGGCCCAGTGGGTCGTTCCGAGTCAAATGAGACTAATTTGGGCCAAAACCGACACCAAAAATATTTCCCGTCTTTTGGCGACCGGGTCAAAACCCGGTCAAAGGCGAAACCGTCTCGTAAGTCAGCCAGGTTCAGATTGGCGCACAAATAAATTCAAAAAATAATAAACAAATCTACGAAGTCAAAACTTCCCTTATTTTTCTCACCCGCTTGACCCACTCGATCGAGTGGATTGACCCCACTCGATCGAGTGGAGCCTTTTTACCTGGGCTTGGCCCATTTTCTAAGGCACTCAATCGAGTGCACTAGGGCCACTCGATCGAGTGCCCCCTATGTCGTGGGAAATGCCTATAAATACCACGACATCCCCATGCATTCACAACCTTTTTTTCAGAATTCTTCTAAGGCATTTTAACCTACATTCACCCTACATTCACCCTACACTCTACACTACAAACCCTAAGCAAAAACACGTCAATCCCGAGCCCCTTTGACCCTCGGAAATCGACACACATACCGACACAACATCCATACACACCATAACTCACGTACGTCCTCGATACTCTCAAGCCGTGCCGCTATTTACGAGTCTATTTCCGAGGTCCTATACTAGCATCTATGTTGAGGGTGTTCTAATTTCTCCTTCGATCTTTATTTATTCCGTCATTTTGTTTATTTTTATTGTATTGTAGTCATGATCATCACAACACTAACACTAACATTTTAGCATTTTTTATATCTTTGTTTTATATCATTTTATCGTCGTTTATATTAATAATACCGCGTATATATAAAACTAGTATCAAAATCGGTTTTAAAACGTTTAACTACGATGATCACTTTTGGTCCGTCTAATCCCTTTACGAGCAACGACGGAGGTGGAGCCCTTTCGAGGAGCCCCGCCCCAATGTACTCAAGGGCGTGACGAGATCGTGATCCGTCGTAGTTGAACGGATTTAATCCCCTTTCCATAATTGGTACGAAACCCGTTGACACGAAAACCGACATCACATAACCCGAAAGGGTTAGTTCCGATGTCGTGACGTAGAGGGATACATTTCGTCACCAATTCAAAATTTCCTAATCTAACATAAAACATTTTCATGAAGTCCCGATGACGGTATTATAATCGCTCATATACGATTATAATACCGGAGGTCGCACTAAGTACGAATCACGTAATATTCGTACTTGGTTAGGCCGACTATCGATTTTAAGTCAAAAAACAAGGCGAGTTACCTCTCGTACAGGGGGCACTCGATCGAGTGCCATAGGCCACTCGATCGAGTAGCACCCCAAAAAGTGGTCAGTAGCCACGCTAATGACACACTCGACCGAGTCACTCAATGACTCGATCGAGTGGGTCTCATAACCCGCAAACCCGAGGGCTTGGACACATATTTCGAGCCCCATTATTTATCGACTTTAGACCATGGCATGACCTTCCTCATTTTTCAAAACCTACACATCACGACACGTAGAATGACTTTGACCACTTTGACGTGATAAGTCGGGACAAGACTACGGGATGTGAGATTAGGCTAGTAATACGCCACAGTCTCATATTTCCGTCCTTCGTTTAATACGTAACATAATACGTATTTAAGCGGGGTTAGTCCATCTACATATTTCGCGGTCTAGTTTTCATACGGGTCCGTTCTACCTTTATTTTATGTTATTTCGTTTATGTTGTATTGTGAATTCCGGGTTGTATTTCCGCCCGTGTAACTTGTACGTTATTTTATTTCCTTTCGAGCTTTATTTATTTACTTGCTTTACGCTTTATAAATGAACCTCGCATGCTAAACCATTTCGACCAATAATAAGATGCATTAAATGACGTAGTTAACGCAAAATTCGCATGCTTAGTCAAAACGCTGTTTGCATATCATTTAATTATTTCACTAGCGCGCGTACACGAACACGAACGGTGTCTTAGTAGAGGCCGCCATGTGCGGGCGGGGTTGGGTGTCCTTAGTGGGCTTCCCAACACGTACCCTCACCCCTTACTCAGAACCTTTGGTTTCCGGATGTCCGAAACCCTTGGCGCACGAGAGTCATTCTTTACACGATTACCGGTGTAGATGGTATCGGTATCGCAATGCAAAGGGACGAGCCCCATAAAATCTGAAATCGGAGTGGGCTTAATTTGTGTATAGCCCATGACGACATAGAGTGGGCTCGTATGGTTCCGAATAACCACAAAATTCGGTGGCGACTCCATTTTGACTTAAATTTCGAACCCGAGAACAATCTTACCACGAGATTCTTTCGCCTACCCAAACCCGCGCTTCGCCGCGCCGGGGTGGACCTACGTCATGTCCACACTACCGAATTTAGGACTTATGATTTTGACTCAAAATAGCCTATTTTTAGCCGGTATGTTGTCCAAACCTTTTCAAAAAATCTCGGCCCGTAACGTTTTTTTTCGATTTTTAAAAAAAAATCGGGCCATCCTATCCGACTTCGCTCAATTTTCAAATTCAAAATCCTTTTTTCAAAGCTTTCTTCTTCTTGGGACTTCCCGTATTTAGCAGTGTCGGGTCTTGTCATAAGTTGTTAGAGTCTATAGCGTCGAAACTCTGTCGATCTTACATCACGGGTTTCTACCCCATCCCAGTCCGCCTAATTTGACAAGGCACGGCCCACCTACGTAGGACAAACTCCTACAAAGGGAAGCCCATTTACACAATCGAGTCCAAAGTCTGGGGAATAGCTCACACGTAGGTCTTTCTTCACACAGGACTAGGCCCATTCTGCCAAAATCCTAAAGAAAGCCCATCGACCATGAGTCACCCGTCTAGGAGTCGGTTTTCGGTCTTCTATCCGAGTCTAGTCCTTTTCTTCTTGCTCGGGATGCATTCTTCGATCTAGGTCCGATTCTGATTACACGGTGTTCTTACAGACAGGCCATCTTTCACCCGAACCATGACTCAACAATCCATAGACGCACTGACCGCCTCGTTGGCCAAGATCCAAGATCAACAGAACCAGATGAGAGGAGACCAAATCACCATCGTTACCCGGGTAAGCGCCATGGAGCAGGATAGGCCGAGGGACGAAGACAAAACTAAGGGGCCATTAGCCGAATTGACTAGCGCAGTCCTCAAGCTGCAGGAGCAGGTCCATTTGTCGACCCACAACTCGATCCATACGGAGAATGCTCGAACCTATTCCCCCCTGACCGACCAACTGCCTGCCAATCTCAACTTGACAGGCCTCCCGATGTTCGACGGAACCGAACACCCGGTATTACATATCCGGGCCTTGAAAGAGTTTATGGCCCTAAAGGCAGTCAAGTCAGACATGTTCAAGCATTTGTTTGGCTCCTCCCTCGAGAAGCACCCGAGAGCCTGGTTCTATAGGCTCGATTCCAAGAAGTACAAGTCTTGGGATGATGTGGCAACGGAATTCGCTCGGAACTACGCCGACAACACGGAAATCCAGACCACGATGCGCACCCTGGAGGTAATGGCCCAGGAACCTAAGGAAGGATTTACGAAATACCTTCAGCGCTGGAGGGCTGAAAGCGTCAAACTGGTCAATAAGCTCAGTGAAAAAGTCCTTGTTGAAGTCTTTGTCAAGAACCTTCTTCCCGCCTACCGGATCCATCTCCGGTACGCCATTATACATAGTTTCGCAATCCTAACTGAAATGGGAACGCGAATCGAAGATGACCTAAGGTTGGAAAGCCTCACTAAGGCCTTCGCCAAGGGATACCAACGGGCCAGCTCGTCGACAAGCAAGCCAACATCTACTGCTGCCACTCGTAGCATTTTTGACGAGGTAAACCTACTTGATACCCCGTCCAAGAAGAATGCCACACCCCGGGTATTCACCGACATAGGCACTACCTATGCAAATGCCTTACAGAGGCTAGTATCAAAAGGCCTTATCACCCCGATAGGCCCAACACCTGAGCTCCCAGTCGAACGCCGCACCAAGTCCTATGACATCCAGGCCCACTGCCAGTACCATCGTGGCAAGGGACACGATAACGAGAAATGCTGGAAATTAAAGCACCTTATCCAAGATCTCATTAAAAGTGGGAAGCTCCCTTTACCCGGGGGGAAGCCCAGCAACAAGGATAACCCGTTGGCCACTCACGCCATCTTCTCCGGGTAAGTCATGGACTGTTCACATCTCATTTCGCCGTTTGGCCCGCAAATAAACGGGATCTGGTGCTACGACGAAGACGACGTCTATCTTACCAAGGGGGAAGCTGTCCCCATCACGCCCGAGGAGATCCAGAAGGTTAAGTCCAAGGCCTTAGCCAACAGTCACGCCCTTATCGTTGCCGAACCACCTAGAGTGGAGTCCGCCCCGGAAGAGCCAACTACCGAAAAGGCTCTTGTAAAGCAGCTGAGCAAGACTTGAGTTGACCTCTCTATATGGCAACTCCTAGTCAGCTCACAGGAACATCGAGAGGCACTCACTAAGGCCCTCGATCAGGTCAAAATCGACTCTACGGCTACTCCAGCTGAAATGGTAGCCACGGTTCTGCCCCACCTAAAAGGGAAAGCTAAAGAAGAAGGCCCACTTATCACCTTCTCCAATGCTGATCTACCACCATTTGGGCCAGCCCACAACATGGCCCTCTATATCACGGTAATCTGCCGTGGAAAATATCTGCCCATGACCCTAATCGACGACGGGTCCGCAGTCAACGTCCCACCCTTGAGGACCGCCAAAGCCCTCGGCATCACCGAGGCCGACTACATTCCTACAGCTCAAACCATTCAGGCTTTCGACGGAAGGCCAAAGTCAGTAGCCGGGGCCGTGAAGCTTATTATCATAACGGGCCCGATAGAAAAGGAGCTGGAATTTCAAGTAATTGACGTAACTTCTTCCTTTAACCTTATTTTAGGAAGACCCTGGATCCACGCGACCAGGGCTGTATCCTCCACCCTGCATCGGAAGATCAAGCTACCTTTGCACGATACCGTCATTACTCTAGAAGCCACACCTATGACTGTGGCTAACTGCAACACCTCGGGCCGCACCGATCTCTGGGGGTTCGACTTCATAGGGACCATTGACGAAGAATACCTTTTCCGACCCTACTTTACGGTTAGCATTGACCGGATGTTGCAAAATCTGGGCTTTCTACCGGGGGCTACATCAAGGCCCGATCTCCATGCATGAAAAATCCTCGAAGTCCTGGATAACGAGAGGATTCAAACCGGTCTGGGTTACACCATAATCCCAGAAAACATGGGCCAAACCGGAGCCGGCAAAGTCATCTTCGTCACGCCGGTGTTCGAGTCCATCCAAACAGGCCTATACCAGCCCACAACCACGCACCATGGGACCGACTTGGCCCAGGTCTGCAACTACATACCAGACGACATCTTCGCCCTCAGCCGGTCCAAAGATACTAAGAATGCTGAGCCCGCACTGGGGCTACTTTTTGGAGAGGAGCTCGCGGCCCCGACGCTGAAGGAAGAGCTAGTCAGCCTAATTCTCCGTAGCCGCACCTTCGATCCATCCAAGCTAATCTCAGATGTCGGATCCGGGAATGGAAAAAGAGCCTGGAGGAAGACTGTCAAGTGGACCGACAGTCAGGGAAGGACTTACAAACTGATCACAGGGGAAGGAGAGATGCCGGAATCTGAGTCTGAGTCCGAGTCAGAGTCTGAGATTGAGTCTAGTGAGTCTGGTGCTAGGGTCAGTCCTGTAACTCCCCCTCTCCCTTTAGCCACTCCTGGTGCCTCGGGGTCTGTCTCGGGCACCCTACCTATTCCGCCACTGACTAGCGATCAGATGGCAGCTCTTTTCGAGCTATTTTCTCAATTTATGAATAATAACAATCGTTCTGCTTACGACTTGTCTCATTTTCAAAATTTCCTTAATTTTCAAAATATTATGTGCAATGACATTGAGAAACCCGACGAACAGGTATCCTTACCTCCACACATGATCGAGCAACTAGAAAAAAGAGAATCCCGCAATCCAGTTGATGGGAAGGGATTCGTCACGTCCCAACCGTCAATAATATAACCGGCTAATCCTAACTAGGGTAGATAGGGCAAGTCGGGTCGAATCCACGGGGACGGTACTGTATAGCCTAGACTAGGTCGGCCCAAATACTAGACTAAGTCAACGAGCTAAACTAAGAATGGAAGGAGGGGAGACAGCTAGACTAAGACTAAGAGGAACAACTAAGGAGAACGGGCTAGGATTAGGTCGGGGTCAAATGGGTAACGGAATGGTCGAGGGAGGATTAGAGTGAAGGAGGTAGTAGGGTAATCTAGGTTGGTCCGGGCTCTCGCATCTTAGACTCACCTAGAGGTTCCACCTAAAACCCATCTCGGCGATACACAACACAACCGGGGTTCTAGCGCGCTATGGTCCTAGGTCGAATCCGGGCTCTCGCAACATAGACCGGCCTAGGGGTCGTCCTCACCGGGCTCTCGCAACTTAATGAGGGGACCGAACCCACAACAAACTAACACCCACAAAAGAAAGGCAAGAAAACAAGCATTCGTACATACTTAGTCATTCAAGCAATTCCACAAACATGTGATGTGCATCAAACAAGAGGAAACCCAAATCTTCCACCCACATCTCTAACAAACCCTTAATCACCCAATTAACACCCTAATCACCTTACTAACCTTAGCAAGAACACTACTCTAACATATCTAAAGGAAATACTAACAAAAACAAGGTAAACAAACTCAAACAACTAAACATACACAAACAAACTAGTGAAAACAATAAACAAGAACTAAGGATGTAAACTTGATGAATAAACAAAGATTAAGAGCAAAAGGAGAAGATGATTATACCAAACTAGAGGAAGAAGAAAGAACAAAACTTGCATTAATGAAGAAAACCCAAAACAAACATCCAAGGTTGTCAAGCTTGGAGAAGATCTTGAAGAATTCCCTTAATACAAGTACTAATCTATGATTAACTACTAATTATCGACTAATCTACACTAATCTAATCTAATCTAACCTAAAGTAGTCTAGGGTTTTAAGGAGATAACCTAAGATAACATCAGATGGTGTCTTAATACAAGAGGGGGGTATATATAGGGTTACAAATGGAAGGGAGAAGAAACAAAGCAAGCGCGGGTGAGCTGTAGCCCATCCCGGCCGGGATGAGGTGGTCCCGGTCGGGACGGGGTCGGTCCCGGTCGGGAAGCCTTGATCCCGATTGGGATGGGCCCAGGTCAGGAACCTTCTTGTTTGTGCACCTCATCCCGAACGGGATGAGCTTATCCCGAACGGGATGAGCTTTGTAGGCCTCCATTATGATCTTTTTGGTCCCTCCTTGGTTTTCATGGACTTCTCACCGATTCTCGGGTCTCGGAGGCTCGGGATTGGGTCCCAAGGTCTCGGGGTCGACTCCAAGGCATCGAGTCATCGTTCCTTAGCTTCGTTGGCTCCAAAATGTGTATGTATTGAGTCAGAATTGCTCCAACTCTTCCAAATCTGTCTCGAAAACCTGAAACGAACTAAAGGAAGCATAAGAAGCCCCTAAACCGCTCCCAAGGAGCGATTATACAAGGAAAATGGGACCAAAACACTAAGAAATAGGCACTACAAGTGACACTTATCAACTCCCCCACACTTAACCCTTACTCGCCCTCGAGTAAGCACATACTACTACTAAACTATCCGAGTGGGTATTAGCGCACCCTACGCCCCTTCAACTCACGCGAATGCACTTAGAGGACAAGTGCACTCCGCAAGGCAAGTTGGGTCTTGCGACAAAACTGTGGATGCAACCGGACACAAAACGCATAAACAAACAAACATACAAACAGACACATAATCGGTTGCACCCAAAACAAAAGAAATACCGCTTCCCTCAAACAAGCGGTGGAAGACACACCGGTTTAGGACTCGAGGTAAGTGACAACGTTCCCAAGCTAGTAATACAAACCGAGGTGAACTAAACCCTAATAGTATGACGATAAAGCAACAAAAACGTTGGTAACTTACCTAGGTCCTCCTAACTTTCTAAAAACGTACTACGGGACGATCGGCGGAGTGGAAAAGTGAGGAACCACGGTGTTAGTCGACACTGTAGGTAAGTGAGACCCCGCCCCCTTTAGCGTGAGCCAAGAGGGTCGTCCCATGCCCAAAACCGTCTAACTAGTCCATGTAAAAAGGTGGAAAATATGCAAAATGAGGGAAGACCGACTAATGCCGCTATCATCCTTCCTCGGGACTCGGTCCTTTGGTAGGCTCTTCACGGCAAAAAGTCGGAAAAAGGCTTATTTTTGTGGGGATTTCTTTTTGTGAAACGGGTTTTCTTTTGGCATTTTCTTTCTTTTTGACGTTTTGATTTGTTTTAAGGTAGGTGGACTCAAGGTAAAGGACCAACGAATTCATTGATTTAAGGTCATTCTACTAGATTAAAGTCCAAGACTCGATTTACACTACTAGGAAGGGAAAGTAAGCACTCACACACTAGCCTCTAAACCGGGTTTTCAAAAATGGTTTACACACATGACACAAATACACACACAAAACAAAGACTCAACGAAAACGAACGAAAGGAAAAGAAACAAAAAGGAACAAAACAAGAATAAAACAAAACGAACACATACATAACACAAACACCACCCCGATCATCCAAACAAACCACCAAATCAACCACACTTTACAAAGCTCCACCCGAGCACACAACATCACAATCTCCTCCAAACTCCGCAAGAGGTAAAGAAGAAAAAGGGATAAGATGTTACGGGGAGTCTTGAAAGCCTTCCAAAGTTAACGGTGATCAAAGCAACCTATAAAGGAAAGGGAGGCAAAACACGCACACAAAACAAATATACGACACAAAGACACAAAATGAAAACACACAAAATATATGAAGATTTTTCAATTTTTTATGGTTTTTAAAGTTTTTTTCGGAAAAGCTACGAAAATAAAACTAACTATACTAGAATATCGCTCCCCCACACTTAAATCGAGCCATGTCCTCATGCTCGATCGTAGGGTGCGGAGAGACAAAAGAAAAAGAAAAGAAACTACGAAAATAAAGCTAAAAATCAAAAATAAAGTGAAGAAATGGGTAGAAGGTGTCCGGCCGGGGTGTAGTCAAGTCACCATGGGCCGAGACAAGAAAAAGATATGGAAGGGGGATGAAAAATAGAAAGAAGGAAATAAAAGGAAGTGGGAGGGGAGGGTTAGGTGTAATCAAGTCACCTAGCGCGGATTCCGTCCAAATCCGACTAACTGCAAAAAAAAAGGGTGAAAATCTTGTAAATTGGACTAATCGATTGACTCTCAACGTAATCACGTCGTTGGGTGTCGGGAGCAACCATATTACGGCCTCGAAGGCCGCTAAGATCCCATGATTCAAGGGAAGGGGTGCAAACAAGGAAAAATAAGCGATAAAAAGACGGAAAAGTAAGGATAGTTACCAAACCGATCGGTTAGTAACTCACTTGCTCCATCGTCTCGATGATCATTGAAGGCTCGTCGCTTGTTTTCTCGGTTGTCATCTCGCTTCACACTTGAAGAGAACTCACGGTAAATGTAGTAATGGTAGAGGGTGGGATTCGATGTGAGAGTTGGTGTAAAGTGAACAGGAAGTGGAGTGAGGGCATGATGATGAAGTACATGGGGCATATGGTAAGGCTAGGGTAGTTAGGGAGGTTGGGAGGGGGCATAAAACGGTTGGGTGGACTCGACTTGCGAAGAAGAATCACAAAGGGGGAGCAGAGGACCATCCCGGTCGGGAAGACTGATCCCGATCGGGTTACCTCACTCGTCCCGGTCGGGACGACCTCATCCCGGTCGGGACGGACCCATAGTAAGCCCAATTTTTGGTGCACCCATCCCGATCGGGACGGCTCCTTTCCGTTCGGGATGCCTTATCCGTCCCGGTCGGAACGCACTCATCCCGGTCGGGATGAGCTCACAGTAAGCTCGAAATGTGGTGCGCTCTTCCCGATCGGGAGGACACCCTTCCCGATCGAGAAGCTTAACCCTTCCCGGTCGGGATGCCTCATCCCGGCCGCGATGGGTCTTCTTCGACCTCCACGATCCCAAAAACTTGTTCCAAGCTTCAAAAATCCAATCCTCTCGCTCACAACCTAAGGTAAACCATAGCCAATCTCCTCTATGAGCATTTTCACTTCACCTATCAATCAAACTCAATTCAAGCATCAAATTCTCTCCCTTGCCTCGCTCATCAATAATCCAAATAACAAGAATTCACAAAAAACCACTAACTACAAGAAAGTGATATATACAATGAGACGGTTCTTGTGGAACTCCGTCAAACCAAGGTGGTACAATCTTCATTCTTTTTCAACAATACTCTAACCGGTTCCATCTCCATCAAGAGCACGTAAGAACAAGTCGAAGGCCCTTGAGAAGTCTTCAATCAAACAAGTCATATAACCGACCACATCCCAAGGCTCCTCATGGCCTTGACTTGACGTTCCCGGGGCATCCCGCTCTTCCAAGTTCAACGGCTTGAATTTGTACTTTTGGTCCTTGGGGATATACCCAAACGTCCACCGGTCGTCATGTGGCCCCAAGGGAGGCTCATCTTCTTCCTTGCTAAGCAACTTGTCGTCAAGCCCATGATTCGGGCACTCATCTTCCTCCATATCGGAGTCGTCATCCTCAAGTACATAAGAGTACTCCTTCAAGCTTTGTCCCGATCCTTCCCCTAGATCGATGTCTTCCGTGGCATGGATCATATTACATGTCTCGGTCATAGGCGAAGTGTTGCCTTGGAGGTCAAACACTAACTCCTCGTCGCCTAGTTGAAAAGTGATCCTACCCTTCTTCACATCGATCACGGCACCGGCGGTGTGTAAAAATGGGCGTCCAAGGATGATGGGAGTGTTAGCATCCTCCAGCATGTCGACCACAATGAAGTCGACCGGAATGAAGAACTTCCCTATTTGTACCGGCACATCCTCTAACATTCCCAATGGTCGGTTAAGAGACTTATCGGCCATTTGGAGTGTAATGGACGTACACTTCAACTCCGTCATCCCTAATCGCTCACAAATGGTGTAGGGAATAATGCTCACACTTGCGCCCAAATCACACATAGCTCTCTCGATCTTGTAATTGCCGATGGTGCATGGGATAGAGAAACTACCCGGGTCCTTCAACTTCGGAAGCGTGGAACCTTGAATAAGCTCGCTCACCACCCTAGTGAATGCTACCGTCTCTTCCATGTCGATGGACCTCTTCCTAGCTAGGATTTCCCGCATGAATTTTCCATATGCCGGGATTTGGGTAAGTAGCTCGGTGAACGGGACACTAACATCCAATTTCTTCACGATATTAAGGAACTTTTCGAATTGAGTGTCCACCTTAGTCTTCATTTGCCTCGATGGGTAAGGCAACTTGATTTGGTACTTGTTTTGATCATTAAGGGTGGACTCTTCAAAGGACACTTTCCTTTTTCCCTTGTCTTTCTCTTGAAGAGGAGGAGGGTTGTCTTCTTGAGGTTTCTCGACCTCCCTTGAGACTTGATCCTCAATTGGAATGTCAAAGCTTGACTCTTCTTGATTTGGAGATGTCATTTGCATTGTCGGTTCTTGTATTGGCTCTTGCTCACTAGGTGAAAAAGGGGGTTCATAGGACGTACCACTCCTCGTAGTAATAGCATTTACATGCTCAAATTTTGGTGTTTTGCCTTGAGGAGGTAGTTGCCCCTTTTGTCTTGAGGAGCTCCCCGAAGCTAGTTGAGATATTTGATTCTCAAGTATCTTCATATGGGTATCTCTCATTGCGTTTTCCCCTTTAATATAAGTGAAGAGCTCATGATGATGCCTTGACATTTCCACTTGACCTTGTTGCAAATCTTGATTACTCCTTTGTAATTCCGTCATTGTCTTTTGAATGTCAAAATCCCGAGGTGGGGACGATGGATTATGCGGAGTATTGGTGAGGGCCAATGGAGTGCCGTAGTCATGAATAGGAGACCGACTCCTAGGCTTGCTTTGTTGATTGCCTTGTGTTGCTTGTTGTTGTTGATGGTTCCCTTGGAACCCATGAGAATTGCCTTGATTAAGGCCTTGGTTGTGGTTTTGTTGACCTTGAAAGTTTCGGTTTCCTTGGAAATTTTGGTTTCCTTGGAAACAGCCATGATTGAAGTTCCCTTGTTGGAACCCTTGCTTGTTGTTGAAGTTGCCTTGGTTATTTTGCTTGAAATTGTTGAAGGGTCTTTGGTTACCCACATAACCTTGGTAACTTTCATTGTTGTCCCGTAAAGGAGGTGGAACATAGGGACGATGTTGTTGTTGATGTTGAAGTGTTTGTTGTTGAGGGACTTGATTGGAAGCTTGGTATTGATTAGAGAAGGAGGCACCTTGCTTGAACGCTTGAAAGGCGTTCACTTGCTCAATACTCCCTCTACAATGCATAGGATCATGACCAACGATTCCACAAGTATCACACATCTCAAAATAAGGCAAAGGAGGTGCAAACTCCAAAGCATTAACATCATGGATCGAGTGTTGGTTGGAGGAACTAGAGCTTTGAACTTGGTTGAGGTGGCTTTGGAGCTTTTTGTCAATGGTCTCCATGTGAGTTCTTAGCTGAGCCCCAAGATCAATGCTCAATTGTGTAATGGCATCAACCTCATGCCTACCTCCCCGATTTGCCTTCCAAGGCCTCGAGTATTGTGAATTGTGCACCGCCATCTCTTCAATCCTTGACCAAGTTTGGTCATCCTCCACTTCGGTAAACCTACCGTTAGATCCCATATTGAGTATGGCCCTCGAGTCTTCATATAGCCCATTCCAAAATTGTTGTACGAGGAACCATTGTGATAAGCCATGGTGTGGACAAGAACGGATCAAGGCTTTGAATCTTTCCCACGATTCGTAGAGGCTTTCATCATCGCGTTGTTGGAAACCCGTGATGGAGGCTCTCAATAGATTTGTCTTCTCCGGGGGATAGAGTTGTTGGTAGAAGGCTAAGGCTAGCTTCTTCCAAGTATCAATGCCAAGTCTTGCTTTATCCAACCCCTTGAACCATTGCTTCGCCTTACCGATAAGAGAGAAAGGAAATAATACCCACCGGATTTGGTCTTGAGTTATTCCCGTTTGTGAAATAGCGTCACAATAGTCCGAAAAGGTTTCCATGTGTTGATGAGGATCTTCGGTTGGCAACCCGCTAAATTGACTTCTCTCGACCAATTGGATAAATTGCGTTTTCGCCACAAAATTCCCGGTATACGCCTCCGGAAAAGTGGATGGACCCGGCAAAACGTCTTCCGTAAAGGTTGAGTGAGAAGAGAACTTAGGCATGATTGGATATAAGGGAGACGATGGTGGTGTAGACGGTGTTGATGTAGAAGAAAAGGGCGAACTAGGAGAAGAATCACCGAAGGGATTAATGAAGGTCCCTCCGGCCGTCTCTCGAGGTGAATTGCTCAAGTCGGCTCCTTGGGCTTGCCCTTGATGAGTGGTGCTTGCACTTGGTTGAGAGATCCTAACCCGATTAATCGTCCGTTGGCGAAAGGCTCAAAAGAGTCTCTCCGGCTCTGGATTAAAGAGATAGAAGTTGCCTCCCCTCCTAGGCATACACTACACACTAGAATAAACGTAAGAGCACCTAGTGCTTTATGGGCACTAGGCAACGACAATAACAAACACGACTAGAGACAAAGAGAAAAGAAATCTAAGGAAAGAAGAGAAACTAGAAAATATTCACAAGAGAAAAAGAGAGAGCACAAAGAAGGGTAAATACGTCTAGAAATAAGAAAACTAAGTCTAAACAATGCACCGTCCCCGGCAACGGCGCCAAATTGATGGGAAGGGATTCGTCACGTCCCAACCGTCAATAATATAACCGGCTAATCCTAACTAGGGTAGATAGGGCAAGTCGGGTCGAATCCACGGGGACGGTACTGTATAGCCTAGTCTAGGTCGGCCCAAATACTAGACTAAGTGAACGAGCTAAACTAAGAATTGAAGGAGGGGAGACAGCTAGACTAAGACTAAGAGGAACAACTAAGGAGAATGGGCTAGGATTAGGTCGGGGTCAAATGGGTAACGGAATGGTCGAGGGAGGATTAGAGTGAAGGAGGTAGTAGGGTAATCTAGGTTGGTCCGGGCTCTCGCATCTTAGACTCACCTAGAGGTTCCACCTAAAACCCATCTCGGCGATACACGACACAACCGGGGTTCTAGCGCGCTATGGTCCTAGGTCGAATCCGGGCTCTCGCAACTTAGACCGGCCTAGGGGTCATCCTCACCGGGCTCTCGCAACTTAATGAGGGGACCGAACCCACAACAAACTAACACCCACAAAAAAAAGGCAAGAAAACAAGCATTCGTACATACTTAGTCATTCAAGCAATTCCACAAACATGTGATGTGCATCAAACAAGAGGAAACCCAAATCTTCCACCCACATCTCTAACAAACCCTTAATCACCCAATTAACACCCTAATCACCTTACTAACCCTAGCAAGAACACTACTCTAACATATCTAAAGGAAATACTAACAAAAACAAGGTAAACAAACTCAAACAACTAAACATACACAAACAAACTAGTGAAAACAATAAACAAGAACTAAAGATGTAAACTTGATGAATAAACAAAGATTAAGAGTGAAAGGAGAAGAGGATTATACCAAACTAGAGGAAGAAGAAAGAACAAAACTTGCATTAATGAAGAAAACCCAAAACAAACATCCAAGGTTGTCAAGCTTGGAAAAGATCTTGAAGAATTCCCTTAATACAAGTACTAATCTATGATTAACTACTAATTATCGACTAATCTACACTAATCTAATCTAATCTAACCTAAATTTGTCTAGGGTTTTAAGGAGATAACCTAAGATAACATCAGATGGTGTCTTAATACAAGAGGGGGGGTATATATAGGGTTACAAATGGAAGGGAGAAGAAACAAAGCAAGCGCGGGTGAGCTGTAGCCCATCCCGGCCGGGATGAGGTGGTCCCGGTCGGGAAGCCTTGATCCCGATCGGGATGGGCCCAGGTCAGGAGCCTTGTTGTTTGTGCACCTCATCCCGAACGGGATGAGCTTATCCCGAACGGGATGAGCCTTGTAGGCCTCCATTATGATCTTTTTGGTCCCTCCTTGGTTTTCATGGACTTCTCACCGATTCTCGGGTCTCGGGATCGGGTCTCGGAGGCTCGGGATTGAGTCCCAAGGTCTCGGGGTCGACTCCAAGGCATCGAGTCATCGTTCCTTAGCTTCGTTGGCTCCAAAATGTGTATGTATTGAGTCGGAATTTGCTCCAACTCTTCCAAATCGGTCTCGGGAACCTGAAACGAACTAAAGGAAGCATAAGAAGCCCCTAAACCGCTCCCAAGGAGCGATTATACAAGGAAAATGGGACCCAAACACTAAGAAATAGGCACTTCAAGTGACACTTATCACCGGTAATCGAAGAAACCGAATCTATCAACGTGGGAACAACCTTAGAGCCTCAGATGCTTAAGATAGGGTTATCTCTAGATCCCGGGGACAAACAACAATTAATCAGTCTCCTTCAAGAATTCAAAGACGTCTTCGCATGGTCCTACAAGGACATGCCGGGGATAGATCGCGAAATAGCCGAGCACCATATACCGATCAAGGAAGGGTTCAAGCCGGTTAAGCAGAAACTCCGACGCATGAGGCCCGAATGGTCCCTCAAGGTCAAGGAGGAAGTCGACAAACAATTCATGGTTGGGTTCATACGAGTCTCCGAGTATCCAGATTGGGTTGCAAACATCGTGCCGGTTCCTAAAAAGGACGGTAAGGTGCGTGTCTGTGTAGACTTTCAGGATCTAAACAAGGCGAGCCCGAAAGACGATTTTCCGTTACCACACATCGATATACTGGTGGATAACACAGCTGATCATGCCCTTCTATCATTCATGGACGGGTATGCCGGATACAATCAAATAAAAATGGCAGAGGAAGATATGGATAAGACCACCTTCATTACACCTTGGGGTACTTATTGCTATACTGTTATGCCATTTGGTCTCATCAATGCCGGGGCCACCTATCAATGCACCGCCACAACTTTATTACATGACATGATACATAAAGAAGTGGAAGTTTACGTGGACGATATGTCGTCAAATCTAAAGACAGGGACGGTCACATCACCGCCCTGAGAAAGTTTTTCACACAATTACGCAAATACAACATGAGGTTAAACCCTCAGAAATGCAGTTTCGGGGTCTGGCAAATTACTGGGTCATATCGTTAGCCAACGCGGTATCGAAGTCGATCCAGCCAAAATTAAGGCCATCACCGAGATGCAGCCCCCTAATACCGAAAAGGAGATAAGAGGGTTCCTCGGAAAATTCAAATACATCAGCAGGTTCATTTCAAAGCTAACCATGGTGTGTGAACCGATCTTCAAGAAGCTGAAAATAGGGGAACGGTTACTATGGGACGACAAGTGTCAAGCAGCCTTTGATAGAATCAAAGAAATCTTGTCTTCACCGCCGGTCCTGATGCCACCTCAACCTGGTTTGCCTTTGTCACTATACCTAACCATGACAGAGACAGCCATGGGGGCCATGTTAGCTCAAACGGTCAACTCCGAGGAACGGGCTATATACTACATCAGCAAAAAGTTTTTAGAGTACGAGTGTAAGTACACCATGCTCGAAAAGATGTGTTTAGCCTTGGTCTGGGCCACTAAGAAGCTCCGACATTACATGCTCAGCTACGATGTACAGGTACTGTCTAGAATGGATCCGATCAAGTACCTTTTCGAAAAGCCCATTCTCAACGGCATGATATCGAGATGGACCCTGATGTTGGCAGAATTCGATCTAAAGTTCGTACCATTGAAAGCCATCAAAGGCCGAATAATAGCCGAATTTCTCGCTGACAGTCCCATAACTGAAGAAGGGCACACCGACACTTGGTCCTTCCCGGATGAAGATATTTTCCATACTGACACCGAGACGTGGGACTTATACTTTGACGGGCATCCAATTTCCGGGGATTTGGAGTCGGGATTCTCCTAATCTCGCCAAGAGGGGAACATACTCTCGTGTCCATCAAATTGGACTTTGACGTCACCAATAATGCTACTGAGTATGAAGCATGTATCCACGGGCTACAAGCCGCCGCCGATTTAGGGGTCACAAACCTCCGAGTACACGGCGACTCATCTCTGGTCATTAACCAAGCGCTCCAAAAGTGGAAAACCCGAAATGCTAATCTCGTGGCCTACCAGGCACGGGTAAGGGATCTTGAGAAACAATTCCAAAAGATAGAGTATATATACCTACCATGGGAAGAAAATCAGTTCGCAGATGCACTTTCAAAACTAGCGTCTTTACTGAACATTCCCGATCATGTGACCAGCATGCCGATCTGTGTCGAAAGATGATCCGAGCCAGCATATATCCACGACATCGAAGATATCGAGATACCTGATCCCGAGCCGTGGTATAAGGCTATCCAAGCATACTTGACGACCGAGGAGTATCCACCCGGGGCCGACCATCGAGCCAAGAAGGCCTTGCGAAGGCTAGCGACCCAGTTCGTCCGTACCGACGACGGACAAATTTACAAAAAGATACCGCAGGGGGTCTCCTTTTATGTGTCGATAAGGGTAACGCCGAAAAGGTCATGGCCGAAGTACATGACGGCGAGTGTGGTCCTCAAATGAACGCCCAGATGCTAGTCCGAAAGATCATGAGACTCGGATACTACTGGAATAGCATGGAAACCGATTGTCAGCTTTATGTCAAACGTTGCCATAATTGCCAGATTTTCGCAAATGTGCAGCATATGCCGCCCTCCCTGTTGTACACTATGACGTCACCCTGCCCATTTTCAACATGGGGAATCGATATAATCGGAAAGATAAACCCCTCGGGAACCGGAGGACACTGCTTCATTTTGGTAGCTATCGACTATTTCACCAAATGGGTCGAAGCGGAATCCTACCGTATTCTCAACGCCAGTCATGTTGCCAAATTTATCCAAAATAGGATAATATGCCGATATGGGATCCCTCATGATTTCATCAGTGACCACGGGACCCACTTTCAAGCCGAAACGGCAGCCTTGCTAGCCAAGTACAAGATCCAAAGGCATACGTCCTCACCCTACCGACCCCAAACCAATGGAGCGGTGGAAGCAGCTAACAAGACTATTGTCACAATACTCAAAAAGATGGCTGATAATTACCGGGATTGGCTTGACAAGATACCATTTGCACTTTGGGGATATCGGACCTCGATTCGTACTGCGACAAGGGCAACACCGTATTACCTTACGTACGGGATGGAAGCGGTCCAACAGGTTGAGTTAGAGGTGCCGTCACTCAGAATCTTACTCGAAAGTCAAGTACCCGAAGCCGATTGGGTTCGGGCACGATATGACTTGCTAGTAATTTTAGACGAACGACGATCTCGTGCCCTCAATAACATACAGATTTATCAAAAAAGAATCCAACGGGCCTTCAATAAAAGGGTAAGGCCCAGGAACATCAAAGAAGAAGATTTGGTTCTCAAGTCTGTTCGAGCTTTATTACCAGTAGACCCAAAGGGAAAGTTCAAACCTAACTGGGCCGGACCATATTTGGTAAAGAAGATTCTATCGGGCGGAGCAGTGATGCTAACAGATCTGGACAGGAATGAGTTTGTCAACCCAACTAACCTGGACCAGCTGAAACGTTATTACCCTTAACCCATTTCTCTCAATGTCATTTGCAAAAAGTTTATTAAAAACATCTTTTTAAAATAAACTTTCGGAGACAAGTCAAAAGTTAGAATTACTTATTCTACTGTTATAAGCATCTTGAACCAATAGTCTTGATGTATTTCGAAATTGCAAATTAAGTCTGAACTACGTTTGGTTTGATTCCGCTATTTATGGATACGTAGGCAGCCCCTCAAAATGGCACAACCACTGCAATCGAAAAAAACAGGAACGGTTTTTTTTTAATAAACTTCCTTTATTTATTTCAAAAAATCCAATTACAAAAAAAATCCAAAAAAAATACACATAAACAGTACTAATATTTAAATAATAAAAAAAAAACTAAGGCATTTTTCTCTTTCCCATGTCCTTAGCTTCTTTTTCGGTCCACCTGCGTCGACGTGGAGGTGAGCGCTCCCGAATAACCAGGGGAACCTCTTTAACCCGGGCTCGTTTCTTCAAACTCGATTCCCCGGTCACCTCAGTCGGTCCTAGTCGAGCCCTCACCCTCTCGGGTAGTCGCTCGCACGGGCCTAGCCTATCTCGGGCCGCCAGTTTCGGCCCAAACCTTCTCTCCAAGTCGCTAGCACCGGTCTCTTTAGCTCGAGTCTTAGTTTTTTACTTAGGACCCAACTCTGGCCGGACGAGGGTAGTTGGAGTTTCCTCTTTATCAAAGAACCACCTATTGTCTTTTACTGATTCTCTACGGGCCAAGTCAAAAGCCTCATCAGTCTTTAAAGCTTTACGGTCCTCTTTAGATTCTTCAGAAGTCCACTTGCGATATGATTCGGAAACCCAAACGGTCTGACAAGGGCGAGGTATAGTCCATATGACACAGGTAAACCAACGTTGTAACCACGTGTCACACATAGCGTCCGTCAATTGGAGCGAAACGCTAATGATTGCTTCAGTCTCAGGGATCTGCTGAAACGAACCGAACTGCCTTAAAATACGATCTGGGTAAATATGGACGGTCCAATCCAAAGACAAGATCACTAGGTAACGGGCTTTGTCTATTTTAGCTAGTCCCGTCAGCTTCGAGAGGAACCACCAGATCACGTTCCACCTAATCAAAGGCCCACCATGGAATTTTAGCTCTTCATCCCAATAATTCCGACTTATGTGATGACTCGAGCTTATTCGTCGGAACCGTGAGCCAATCTGACAGCTGCGATATCTGGATATGCTCACCGGGGGCTCTATGATCGACACGCGCTCGGATAACCAGATCTGCAAAAAAAATTCGAAAAAGTCAAAAACTTTCGAAAAAAAAAAATCAAGATCAAAAAATTTGTTTCGAAATTTTCGGAAAATTCGAAGAAAATTCAAAAAAAAAAATTGGAAATTTTGAAAAAAATTCGGAAAATTTCGAATCAAAAAAAAATCGAAAAAAAAGGGGTCCAATACCTGCAGAAGACGAATACTTCCCGTTAATTGTCAATCCGGGTCAAGTCTCCTAGCGTCAAGCCCCATAATAATCTCCCCAGTTATCAGCCAAGCTGGGCTGTGACCTACTGACCTGTCTCCATCTGGTCAACTATGCTGATTAGCCTGATTTCGCCTAAACACGAGTCAGCATCCATCTGACCTTCAAAGGCATATCGATGCAGCATACAAAAGGCAAAAGCCCTACGCCTATGGGTAGAAGTAATTCTTGCGGCATTTGGATCCATGAATTTGTCAGCCAGGTTAAACAAGGACACAGAACTTCCCTTTACCATACGAGCTGTCTCAGCATGAGACAACCCAAGAAAATCCCTCAGTCTCCTCCTTGGATCAGGATAAAAAGGAGGAATAGCAAGATGAACATTGGGACACCAACCCCCTACGGCTGCAATCTCTTCAGGAAGGGGACATATTTCTCCCCGAGCAAAGGCAAAAACATGGTGGGTAGTATCCCAAAAGGATAAGCAAGCATCCAGGAAATGTGAATCCACCTTGAGTCGTTGAAGCGGGAATAAAGCAACAATTCCCATCTGAGTTAGCTGGACTTTATCTTCGTCTCGAAAATTCTGGGCCCACGCCTGAAGCATCGCGGTCAGATGTTCGATACCCATAGCAAAAAGTTTTATTTTTGTCTTAAAAGTCTAAAGGGATTTTAAGATAGAAGAAAATATTTGGGTTGAAATATGAGAAGATTAAGGGCAAGAACTTTCTATTTATAATAGAGAAAACCCTTTTCCTAGTCACCACGGGAATAGGAATTTTTATCATATTCCCTACTTCACCTAGGCATACAGGCCTAACCGGAGGATTTTAGGAGTCCGTGTCAGAATCAAATAAGGAATCAAGTCATCCCAAGCATTCTTATTTCCAAAATTTTCAAAAAAAAATTCGGCATTATTCTCTCCAAAAATCAGTCAAAAATCATTTCTTCCCCAGCGTGAGTCAGTATTTTACCTAAATATTACATGCAATTTACAGACAGGTACACCAAGACTCCCGAAGGATTCTCAAAAACTCCCCAGTGGAAGACTCAAGCAACATGTATCTACAGGCAGATACACCCAGAGCTTACAGGCAAGCTCCCACGTAATTTTAAGACGGGATGCATCTACAAGCAGATACACCCAGAGCTTACAGGCAAGCTCCCACGTAATTCCAAGACGGGATGTATCTACAAGCAGATACACCCATAGCTTACAAGGCAAGCTCCCACACAACTTCAAGACGGGATATGTCGGTAAACAGACCCACCCAAGACTTTTCAGGAAAAGTCCCTGCGACATTATTGACATCTATCCAGGTATGATTTCTATCTTATGGCTGGCGAGCCCTTCACGCAAGTCTAATAGACTATAAACGACCCGATCGGAAGTATGCTAGGTCTTAATCCTCGATTGGTCTGGTAGCTACTCTGACTTTCGCCTTGTCCAAGCCTCAGTCACAGTGGAGGCTTTGTAGACACTCATATTTTGACCGCCAGGTGTCTATAGTAGTTTCCGCCAAAGACCCGATGATGATCGGACGCAAACCTGCTTTGATGGACTCGGATATGGGCTCGAAATCATGGACATTTGGCTCGGGCTTATTACGAAGTACAAATCTTACTAAACCAACCTCAAATCCAGGCCCAGTGGGTCATTTCGAGTCAAATAAGACTAATTTGGGTCGAATCCGGCACTAGGGGCAAAACCGTCTTTTAGCGACTGGGTCAAACCCGGTCAAAGATATTTTTTCCCGAGTCACACGGACCAGCCGTGACACCACATGTCTGGTTTGGACTCAACTACTACGAAAAATCAGCTTCGAAAATATTAAATAAATCCATTCAAGGATAGAATTCGATCTCAAGTAGGAATTCTATCCGAAAACCAAAACAATTCACCGACCGAGCTCAAACACTCAGTTGAAGCACCCCAAAACAATCGAGATACTTGGCTTCCCCACCAAGAAACGGGACTTTCGTTCCCTTTCGAACTCTTACGTTTGCTATCTAAACCGGTATTTTCTAAGCAAGATACTTCTCCTAAACCTTTTCACGTATAAATAGACCTTCACGTTCAACACAAAAGAACAACAATTACACATCAATTATTCCCATACACAATCAAAACACATTCATTATCGATCATCGAAATTCAGAAAATATACAACTTCGTAACAATTCCCGAGCAACCTCGACCCGACGAATCCGACCCCAAGCCGGCCAAAATCCGTCACCCCACACGACTAAACCGACACCCAAACTCATCTCACATCATCTCGACGCTCCCATGTTTAAGCCACTTTCCGACGAGCTCTATTCCGAGAAAACAAAGCATGTAGGTTGAGGGTGTAAAATCAAACCCGACTCTTCCTCCTTTCTCTTCCTTTCTCCACGTTTTTCTCGTTTTTTTCTCTTGCGTCGTTCATCGTTTTTTTATTAATACGGATCGTTCGTCACATTTTTTTATTTCTAATATCGATATTACAAAAATATTTTCATAAAACAAACGTTCTTAAAATACGATATTGATTCTCTAATCAAATATCGTATCTAACAAGAACTAAATTAAATCTCGTTGATGCTAAAAAATCGTTACATCTTTTTTAACAAAATTCGACGATTTTTTACGCAGAGAGAATTAACATTTTTTTCTCTTTTCGTTCAAAACAAACTTTTTTCAAAACCTTTTCTAATATCATTCCGACTATTTGATATCGATTTCATAATCGAATATCGGATACGACGAATATCGAAAATATAAATCGAGTATAAATTAATCCATATTTGTACGCGATTTATAAAATTTGACGATTTTCGAAAAAATAAAAAAGCGGGACAGACTCCGGCGCGAGTCGCGCGCCTTCCAAGCGACTCGCGCGGAAGCCTGGATGGCCGAGCCCCTTTTTTCTCGTTTTCTCGCTTTTCTATTCTTTTTGTTTCTCCCATAAAACAACGACTTTCGCGACATATTGTTAGATTTCGATAAATACTTTTTCGACCTCGGTCAACACGTGTTAATCCATCACGTGTCATAAACCTTTTTCAAAATCATGCATATTATCGTATTCGATTTATGAACCGTTACTAACTTGTTTGCTCATGTTTGTAGCGATTTATTTTCATCTTTTGTTTTATTAGACTAAAACGAACTTCACATGCTAAAATAACTTTGACGTTATTAGTTTATATGCATTAAACGACTTAGCAACCCATTTATTTTTCTCTCACATGCTTAGGGAAAATAATCTTTGCATATCATTCAACCGTCGAACTAACGCGTGTACACCAAAAACGAACGATATCTTAGTAAAGGCCGCTAAGTGAGGGCGGGGTTGGGTGTTCTTAGTGAACTTCCCAACAAGTACCCTCACCCCTTACTCAGAACCATGGTTTCCGGATGTCTGAATCCATTGGCAACGAGAGTCATTCAATACACGATATCCGATAATGTCGGTATCGGTATCGTAATGCAAAGGGACGAACCCAATAAACTCTGACATCGGAAATGGGCCGTATTTTGTACACGGCCCACTACGACATAGAGCAGGTTCGAACGGGCCCGAACTCCCACAAAGTTCGGTGGCAACTCTTACTTCGATTTAAAATTTCAATTTGACCATCTCATATGGAGATTCATTCGCCTCCCCAAACCCGCGCGTGGCCGCGTCAGGGTGGACCTATGTCATGTCCACAGTATGAACACATAAGCGAGATTATTTTTGTATAAGCAAGAGACATGAGGCCCGGGGAGACATGCTTGTCGTGGACACATCTCATAGTATCATGTGTACAGATCTCATGTTTGATTCATCATTTCTGAACACATAAACGAAAGGAGTCGGAAGGGCAAATATGATGATGTTGACGGGTTCCTATCCCAGCTCGTGAATACTGAATACACCAAATGCGACCGATGTACAGACAAGACTGCAAAATCGAAAACAGAATGCAACAAAAACTAACCGAAAGATACAGTTTTAGCAACTATTCTCCGAAATGTACCTGATAGCCTTTGTATTTGATAAGTTCTTTAAGTCTGTCAACAACAAACAGTTTTCCTTCATCGATATACCCGAGATCCCCAGTGTGCAACCACCTTTGATCATCCATCGTAGACTTTGGGGCTTGAAGATTGTGCAAATAACCTATTGATTGGTGGTAATGAGTCACATTTTTTATATCTAGTAGAAAAAAGTTCTAAATCCAATTGATCTGTCTTCATACCTTCCATGATATTAGGCCTACGAACCCATATTTCACTGAGTTTCTTAGGAGGAAGATGCTTCTTTGTATCAACGTCGGCTATCTTAGCTTCAAGTTCAGGGACTAATAACCTGGTTGAGCCAGAATTCCAAGCACCAATCTTTGGGCGTTCCATGCTTATCATTCCACCAGTTTCCGTCATACCATATCCCTGAATGTATCACTCCAAAAAAATCGATGGTAGAATGACAACTAATTACGACCCTAAGCTCTTAGGCTGTATTGCACGGTTCAATTTTCGATTCTGTTTGGTGAATGGGGTCTACTTCCCAGAATGCTACTGAATTTCCTATTTCACAAAATGCTACTGTTTTTTTTTTAATTCTCAGAATGCTACTGAATTTGTTCAAATATCCCAGACTGCTATAGAATTTTACATTCACAGAATGTTACATTCTAAAAAATTCTTAGAATGATGCACAAACTCTGTTGCAGCACTGTTTTAATATGTAAGGAAGCAATCAACTTTCCCAAAATTCAACAACAATTATGAACTTAAGAGCTAATTAATCAATCAAATACAACAATTTACAGAAATCAACCCAGAAAAAATTGAAATAGCAATCAATTTTCCCCAAATTCAAAACTTAAGCAGCTAATCAATCAATTTACATCAATTTCCAGAAATTAACCCAGAAATATTTGAAAAAGCAATCAACTTTTCCCAAATTCAACAACAATTATGAACTTAAGCAGCTAATCAATCAATTTACATCAATTTCCAGAAAATAACCCAGAAATATTTGAAAAAGCAATCAACTTTCCCCAAATTCCACAACAATTATGAACTTAAGCAGCTAATCAATTAATCAATCAAATACAACCATTTCCAGAAATCAACCCAGAAAAAATTGAGAAAGCAATCAACTTTCCCCAAATTCAACAACAATTATGAACCTAAGCAACTAATTAATTAATCAATCAAACATCAATTTTTCAGAAATTAACCCAGAAAAAAAGATGAGAAAGCAATCAACTTTCCTCAAATTCAACAACAATTATGAACTTATACAAGAAATCATTAAATGGGTACTTTAAATTATGATACAAAATCAAAAACCGATAGAAAAAATACCAAAAAAAAAATAAGAAATCGATTAAAGATGAAACAACGGAAGTGCCCTTGGAAGTGTAATCTCCGCGCCTCCTTCTGCATCGGCTGCTCCGCCATTTCCTAACCCGACTACCTCCTCTGCAACTGGCTATGTCACTCTGTGAGCAAAACGAACATCAACCCACATAAATCAAATTAAACAACAAAAGAACCAGAATCTAGATAAATTAATCCCTATCTTACCAAAACCCTAATGTTATAATCTACAAACAGATGAATCCAGGAAGTGAGGAAATGAAAGGAAAGGAGAAAGACAGATCTAGAGAGGAAAGGAGAAAGGTAGAGCGGAAGAGATGGAATGGAAGGCAGAGGAAACAGAGCGAAGAAAAAAGAGTAAGCACTGTTCCTAAGAGAATTATTGTTCATAAGAAGGCATTTTAGGCAAAATTCTCTTTTTAATATGTAAAGAATAAAACAAAAGGTGAAAAGAAATTGCTACAAACATGAACAAACAAGTTAGTAACGATTGAATAAAAGATATAAATACGATGATATGCATGACTTTGAAAAGACTACGATACGATGTATTAAACATGCGTTGACCGTGGTCAAGAAAATATTCCTCGAAACCTAGAGTATGCCAAAAAAAAACCGATGTTTCGTTAAAGTATGATATTAAAAAAAATGGAACGAAATTGCTTTTCTGTATGTCGCGTTTTCAGGAGGTCACGCGACCCGCTCGAGAGGAGCGCGACTCGCCCGGGACAGGCGACTCGCCCGGGACGCGTGCGGCTCGCATCTCGGGCTGTTCTCGAGCTTTCTTTTTCGAAAATCATTGGTTTTAATAAATCGCGTACCAATATAGCTTAATTTATACTCGATTTATATTTTCGATGTTCATCGTATTCGATATTCGATTATGAAATCGATATCAAATATTCGGAATGATTTTTTTAGAAAAGATAAAAAAAAAAGTTTTGTAAATCATTTTTGAAAAATTGAAGAAAAGACAATGTTGATTCTCTCCGCGTTAAAATCGTTGTATTTGTTTTTTAGATCATGTAACGATTTTTTTAGCATCAACGAGATTAATTTAGTTCTTTTTAGATACGATATTTGACTATAGAGTCAATATCGTATTTTAAGAACGTTTGTTTTATATGAGAATAGTTTGTAGTATCGATATTAGAAAAAGAAAGAAAAACGTGACGAAGACCCATAAAAAAAACGGACCGACGACGCAAAAAGAGGAAAAATACGAGAGGAAGAGGAAGAGGAAGGAGAGAACGGGTTTGATTTTACACCCTCAACCTACATGCTTTGTGTACTCGAAAAGGGGCTCAACGGAATGTGGCTTAGACACGGGAGCGTCGAGGTAATGTCGGTGAGTTATGGTGGTTTTTGGACGTGTTAGATGTCGGGTGAGGTGGCCGGTTTCTTCGGGTTCGGACGGCGTGATCTCGGGTTTGATTTATCGGTCTTTTCGATGCTATGAATACGTGTGTGTATGAGTTGTGTATGAGTATGAATCTCGAGGTTAATGTGTTGAATGTATGTGTGAGAGGGTCCTATTTATAGGAGAGGTCCTCAATTGAAGCTAGAATAGGTACTCTTGCTTAGGTGATAAGAAATACCGATTAGGATAGGAAAAGTAAGAAGCTGAGAAGAACGAGAATTTCGTTTCTTGGGGAGGAAGAAAATGAACCCGGCTGGAATTGGGGTACTCGGCCAAGTATGCTTGTGCTCGGTCGAGTATTTGGTCCGGTATTCGGATAGAATTCCTACTGGAGATCGAATTCTATCCTTAACGGAATTGTTTAATATTTTTTGTAGCTGATTTTTGTAGCGTTTGAGCTCGAACCAGACTCGTGGGGTGACACGTATGTCTTCACGCCTCGGGAAAAAATATCTTCGACCGGGTTTTGTCTCGGTCGCTAAAAGACGGTTTTACCCTTGGTGTCGGATTCGACCCAAATTAGTCTTATTTGCCTCGAAATGACCCACTGGGCCTGAATTTGAGGTTGGTTTTGTGAGATTTGTACTCCGTAAAAAGCCCAAGCCAAATGCCAATGATTTTGAGCCCATATTCGAGTACTCTAAAGCATGTTTGCATCCGATCATCATCGGGTGTTCTTTGGAAACTGCGATAGACACCTACCGGCCAAATGTGGGTGTCTACAGAGCCCCCACTCTGGCTGAGGCTTGGACAGGGCGAAAGTCAGAGTAGTTACCAGACCAATCAAGGATTAAAATCTGGTAGACTTCTGGTCGGGTCGTTTATAGTCCGTTAGACTTGCGTGAAAGGGCCCGCCAGCCATAAGATAGAAATCATACCTGAGCTGACGATGATAATCCGTGGGGAATTGGGCTTGTCGTATAAGTCCTGGGTGTGCCTATATGTGGGTCCATCCCGTGCTATTTCGGGAAAATGCCGCCTTGGGCTTTCTGCTGGGGAGATATATGAGCTGCATGGCCCTGCTTGAGTCATACCTGTGTTTAGTCACGTAGATATAACATTTGGGTAAAATTACTCGCGCTGGGGAAAAGAGATTTTGGAAACTTTTGAATTATTATTTTTTTGAAAATTTGACTCTGAGTAGGAATAGGAATGCTCGGGATGACTTAGCTAGGCTCTAGGAAAAGGCATGTATGCTAAATCCTCTGGAATTAGGAATCCTAAAGCAAGGAGGAAAGTCTGCGTTTAATGCTATAAATACCCTCCTCTTGCTTTTAATTTCTTCATAATTCTAACAATTCCCCTCCTTCTTAAAGAGAAACAAGCCCTGAGAAACTTATTCTTCTTTTTTAGAAATCCTATTATGGGAATCGACCGATTAATTGGAATGCTGCAGGATTGGTCCCGATACTTCAGAGACGCAGATGAAGTTATTCTGAGTCAGAATGGTGTTACTCAATTGTTCACGATTCGTCAGATGCAAGTGGATCGTCACTTTCTGGATGCTTGCTTGTCCTATTGGGACGATACTTATCATGTTTTTGGCTTTCCTCGAGGCGAAATCTGTCCTATTCCTGAAGAAATTACCGCCATAGGAGGATGGAATCCCATACTTCACCCTGCTATCCTGTTTTCAGTTCATGACCCGAGGAGAAAATTACGGGAAATTTTAGGGCTTTCTCATATGGAGGTATCTCGTATGCTGGAAGGAGACACTGTCTCTTTGATCGATTTGGCTGAAAAATTCATGAACCCACATGACGTCCGGGTCAGGCCGGTCCATAGCCGTGGGGCCTTTGCTTTTTGTATGCTCCATGTTTATGCCTTCGAAGGTCATATGGATCTGTTATCTTGTATGGGCCATGTCCGACTTTTTACCGTGGTTGACTTGATGGAAACGGAGCACAGCCCGGCCTGGCTGATTACAGGAGAGTTTATACATGGTTTGGATAATCGCAAGAGGGATTCGTCGATCCGGTTGACCGGGAGCACCCGTCTTCTACAGGTATATTACCTTGGATTTTTTCATTTTTCGATTATTCCGCAATTTCCAGTTTTCCGCGATTTTCTCAATTTTCCCCGATTTTTGCGATTGTTCTGATTTTCGTGTTTTTATTTTTTATTTTTTTATTTTTTTTTTGCGGTTTTTCTCGATTTTTTTGGATTTTTTACTTTTCGCGATTTTTTCAGCTTTGGCTATTTGAGAGATTATCGTTCGTGGACCCTCCCCTTGACGTGAGTCGATATCGCCCCAATCAAGTGATGACGAGGAGACGGACTGTTGACTTTTTTCGCCTTAACACCCAAAAATATTGGGACGAAGTGCTGTCTTTCCATGGAGGCCCATTTATCCACTGTACAGTACCATGGTGGCCAATTTATGTTCGGACTGGTTTGGAATCGAGAGATAGGGCGCGATATTAGGTGATCCTATTTTTTTGGCAGACAATTCACCTTTACCCCGATCGCATACTTAGGCAATATGGTCGGGCCCAAAGAATCCCAGAAATTAAGGCGGTCGTGAGCGAATCTACTCAGCTGACGGATGTAATGTGTGACACCTGGATGCAGCGGTGGTACACCCGAGCTACCTGGTCTGTTCCCAAGACTCTTCACTCAATCTGGGTATCGGACTCTTATGTGAAGTGGACAAAAGCAAACTCTGCTAAGGCCCGCGCTGCCCTGAAGACTGACGAGGCTTTTGACCTGCTGCGCCGGGAACAAGCTATAGATAACCGGGGTTTCTTTGATGATGGTGATACCCCAGCTACCTTAGTTCTACTGATGTCAGGTCAGAAAGGAAAGACTAGGACTCAGACTGAAGGGCCCAGTACTAAAGGTGCATAGGGGAAAGTGAGCCCCCAAACAGACCTGGAAAGGAGACTCGGCCCCAGATTGGCGGTTCAGGACCGACTTGGTCCTAGAGACAGACTATCCAAGCATGTACGGGCTCGGCTTGGACCAGTGACAATGGCAGAAGGTCCGCGGTCGAAGAAACGGGTTCGAGCTAAAGAGGTCCCTCTTGTGATCCGAGAGCGATCGCCCCCACCCCGTCGACCTCGGGCTCCGCGCGACCCAAAAGACAAAGGGAAAGACAAAATACACGAGCAATAGTCTCCTAAATTTTATTATTTAAGTACTACTACTATTTTTGTGGTGTGATTTTTTGTTGTTTGCTTTTTTGTGTGATGTTTTTTTTTGAAAATTCCCGAGTTCATCGGTTTTTTTAATAAAATACATATTAGTGAATACCGTTCCCGTCTTTTCGATATTGCAGTGGTTGTACCCTTTTGAGGGGTTGCCTACGTATCCACAGTTAGTGGAATCAAACCAAACGTAGTTCAAAACATAGAATTTTGCAATTTTCGAAATACATCAAGACTTTTAGTTCGAGATGTACGACAGTAGGATAAGTAATCCTAGCTTATTGACTTGTTTATAATTTTTGAAAATCAATAAGAAAAAGACAAATTTTTATAAACTTTTAGCAAATGACATTTGAGATAAGGTTTAGGGGTAGTAGCGTTTCAACTGGTCAAAGTTGGTCGGGTTGACGAATTCGTTCCCATCCAAGTCTGTCAGCATCACCGCTCCTCCTGATAAAACCTTCTTTACTAGATACGGTCCGGCCCAATTGGGTTTGAATTTCCCTTTTGGATCGACTGGTAACAAGGCCCGGACGGATTTCAGAACTAGATCCCCTTCTTTGATATTTCTGGGCCTAACCATTTTATTGAAAGCCCGTTGTATCCTCTTTTGATATATCTGGATATTGTTGAGGGTCCGGGATCGCCGTTCGTCCAAAAGAACTAGCGAGTCATATCAGGCTTGGACCCAATCTGCCTCAGGTACTTGACTTTCGAGTAAAATCCTAAGGGATGGTACTTCTAGCTTAACTGGTTGGACCGCTTCCATTCCATATGTCAGATAGTATGGAGTTGCTCTGGTTGCAGTGTGAATTGACGTTCGGTATCCCCATAGGGCAAAAGAAATTTTGCCAGGCCAGTCCTGATAATTATCAGCCATCTTTTTAAGTATGGTGACAATCGTTTTATTAGCTGCCTCTACCGCTCCATTTGTTTGGGGACGGTAAGGCGAAGATGTATGCCTTTGAATCTTATATTTTGCTAACAAAGTAGCAGTTTAAGCTTGGAAATGGGTCCCCTAATCACTAATAAATTCGTGTGGAATCCCGTATCGGCATATGATCTTGTTTTGGATGAATTTAGCCACGTGTTTGGCGTTCAAAATCCGGTATGACTTGGCTTCGACCCATTTGGTGAAATAGTCAATAGCCACTAGAATGAAGCAGTGACCCCCCGTCCCCGAAGGGTTCACCTTCCCAATTATATCAATTCCCCATGTCGAGAATGGCCATGGTGATGTCATGGTATATAATAGGGATGACGGCATATGCTGGACGTTGGCGAAAATCTGACAGTTATGACAGTGTTTGACATATAACTGGCAGTCGGTTTCCATGCTATTCCAATAATATCCGAGTCTCGTGATTTTTCGGGCTAGCATGTGGGCATTCATGTGCGGACCATTTTCACCATCGTGTACTTCGGCCATGACCCTTTCGACTCGCATTTTGTCGATGCATAGGAGTAAAGCCCCTTGCGCCGTCTTTTTGTATAATTGTCCATCGTCCGTGCGGATGAACTGGGTGGCCCACCTTCGTAGGGCTTTCTTGGCCCGATTTTCAGATCCCGGAGGATATTCTCCTGACGTTAGGTAGGTCAGAACAACCTGGTACCAAGGTTTTGGATCAGCTATTTTGATGTCTTGGATAGCGTTGATATATGCCGGCTCGGATCGTCTTTCGACACAGATCGGCATGCTAGTCAAGTGTTCTGGGATATTCAATAAAGATGCTAGTTTGGAAAGAGCATCTGCAAATTGATTTTCCCCCCGGGGTAGGTAGATGGATTCCACTTTTTGGAACTGCTTTTCGAGAACCATTACTCGCGCTTGGTAAGCTACAAGATTGGCGTTCCGAGTTTTCCATTTTTGGAGTGCTTGATTGATAACTAGTGACGAGTCACCGTGGACCCGGAGGTTCGTTACTCCTAAATCGGCGGCGGCTTGCAACCCGTGAATGCAGGCTTCATATTCGGTTGCGTTGTTAGTCACATCAAAGTCTAGCTTAATGGATAGCGGGGTGTGTTGCCCTTGTGGTGAGATCAGCAGAATCCCGACCCCAAATCCTCGGAAGTTGGACGCCCCATCGAAGTATAAATCTCATGTTTCGGTGTCAGTATGGAATATATCCTCATCTGGGAAGGCCCAAGTATCGGTGTGTCCTTCCTCGGATATCGGACTATCGGCAAGGAATTCTGCTACTACCCGGCCTTTGATGGCCTTTAACGGCACGAACTTGAGGTCAAACTCAGCTAGCAGTAAAGTCCACCTGGATATCCTGCCATTGAGAATGGGCTTTACGAATAGATACTTGATAGGATCCATTCTGGATAACACGTGCACTTTGTGACTGAGCATATAGTGTCGAAGCTTTTTAGTGGCCCAAACTAAAGCTAGGCACGTCTTTTCGAGCATAGTATATTTACACTCGTACTCTAGGAACTTTTTACTGATGTAGTAAATAGTTCGTTCTTCTGAATCGACTGTCTGGGCCAGCATAGCCCCCATGGTTGTCTCGGTCATTGTTAGGTATAAAGACAATGGTAGACCATGTTGAGGTGGCATTAATACTGCCAGTGCAGACAGAATCTCCTTGATTTTATCGAAAGCCATTTTGCATTTATCGTCCCATAGTACCCGTTCTCCTATCTTTAGTTTCTTGAAAATGGGCTCACATACCATGGTTAGCTTCGAAATGAACCGGCTGATATATTGGACTTTCCCAAGAAATCTCCTTATCTCCTTTTCGGTTTTAGGTGGATGCATCTCGGTGATGGCTTTGATTTTGGTTGGGTCAACCTCGATGCCGCGTTGGCTAACGATATGGTCCAGTAATTTGCCCGATGTTACCCCGAAACTGCATTTTTGAGGGTTTAGCCTCATGTTGTACTTGCGTAGTCGGATGAAGAATTTTCTTAGAGCTGAGATGTGCCCACTCCGATCTTTGGACTTGACGATCATTACAAGAAAAACAGTCCCCGGCGTCCACCTGGTGGGCACCGACAGTGGACGCTATAAAAGAACGGGCGTCCGCAAACAGACGCCAGAAAGCGGAAGCCACGATCGGTCCCCTTTTTTTGAAACGGGCGTCCACTATTGGACGCCAAGGGAATTGACGACCGACTGTGGACACCAGGTGTCCCTGGATGGCGTTCACTGTCGGACGCCATGGTCCTGAAGTTGGCGACCGACTGTGGACGTCATCCAGGGACACCTGGCGTCCACAGTCTGTCGCCATTTTAGCTTCCCCTGGCGTCTGTCATGACGTCCGTTATTGGACGCTATTTACGATGTTGCATGACCGTAAACATGCGTTCAATGTCTAGCCAAAACCTGCAAAATAAACCACATCCACAACTCTCAACCAACCACAAATGTCGACTATCCACAATACCTCAACCTCATTCACTCTCAGTCAACCAAAACACTTCATCTCTCGACTCATTTATGCTGAAAAAACGTTTATAAAAAAGATTTAACATACGGTTTGAAGGTACACAAATCTAAACTAGTTAGAAGATACATAATCCGTAAATAAAGTTACAACAACAACAACAAAAAACAATCAACTAACTGGGAAGCTAGCTGGAGCACCAGAGTTACCACCATCCCCGTTAAAGGGGTCTCTGCCGTCTGGAGGGGGTGGGGGAGGACCTTGGTTGCATCTCTGAAACATGGCTCGAAACATGGCCATCTCATCCTGCATCTTCTTTATGTGCTCCGCCTGTGCCTCCAGTTGCCGCTGCTGCTCCGTCAGTTGTTCCTTCATGGCCGACTTTTCCGGGTCGGGCTGCTGAGATCTGGACGGCGTGTACTCCATTTGTGTACAGATGCTGAGACGCGGTGTGGGAGGTGTGAAGTACATATCGTGTGCATTTCCTACACCGTACACACTTCCTTTCTTGTAACCCTCGACGACCTTGAACCAAGTCTCATTCGGGTCGACTTCATCAGCATCAGGATCCGCCTCGAGTCTCGCTAGCTCTTTTTGGTAGGCGTCCTGCGTACAGAAGAACGATTTCAATTCAAGTTATTATTAGATGAAATCATTGAAGATAGTTATCCACCACCTAAAGTCGATTTATTTGAAATAGTTAGTACTCACCCAGGTCGCCTGATCCTTCTTCGTCTTAAAGCTAGTCCCTTTGTCATCGGTCTTCCCATGCATGTCGAAGAATATCTCCGCCGCGGTTGGCGCCTTCCCGAGCTCAGCATGCAGCTGTTAAATGAGTACGAACGTTAGGCGAATATAAATTATGCAAACATAGTTTACGATTATTCAAGGAAGAGTACGGTATTAATTAGTAGAAATCATACCCTCACTACTACAAAACATCAAATAGACAACTGTTTTTTTTTGCAATAGACAACTGACTTACAACAGTTGAGTAGTTTGGAGTTGTATATTACTCTGAACATAGACATCTGCTTTACAACAGTTGTCTATTACTTAATAAACAACTGTTTTTCTAAATAACAGTTGTCTACTACATATGTAGACAAATGTTTTTGTAAAACAACGGTTGTCTATTACATATATAGACAACTGTTTTATGAAATAACAGTTGTCTATTACTCTTATAAACAACGCTTATATACGTATATATATTTTATATTTTTTAATAATTCTGAAATACGTACAAATTAACAAACCATAAAATATGTATACCATAGCGAATAATTGAACAAAAGAAGTTACGTTTTTATAAAATCCAACATCCAAAATTCAAAAGATACATAAAATCATTATCCAACATCCAAAATTCAAAAGATGCACATAAAATCATTATCCAATATCCAAAAGTACCTAAAACCATAATAACTAATTATTAAGAAAATAATCCGCCCATAATCCACGAACCTCGTCAATATCTTCTTGAGAATATGGCATCATATCGTTGAAATGCTACAAAATCAATAATATAATATAAATGAACTAATTATTTTGTTTCAATCATGTGCATAAAACAAATGACTGAAACAAGAGAAAGTGTGAAAACCCAAGTCTTACCTCATTGACGGTTCTCTTCAAATCAGAACGAGTGATAATTTCAATCATATATCTCATCACATAATAACCGCACTTTGTTTTCCGAGCATGAGGAGCCGACTACATTGCAACAAGTATAACAAAGTGTAAGATATATATGACCACATTATGAGCCGCAAAGTAATGCAACCTGTCAATAAGGAAAATATTCACACTTGCACGGAGTAACATACAAAATGAAAATATATTTCAAACTGGGTTCATATACCCTCACTGGTTTTGTGACAAGTCTTTTTCGTTTGGTGAGAAGGCACAAAAATAGCTTGATAATGTTAGTTATCTGGCTGCCATGCTCGAACAGCAGTAGAGTAAGCAGCTGTTAAAATCAGTCAATAAGAACGTTTTGAAGCAGGCTTCCATCTTCATAATACTATCTTACATATTGCCTAGGTTTTTCTGTTTGCTGTGTTTTTTACAATAATAAAAAGTGTGTTTTATGATTCCATAAATCAAGGTTCACGACGATAGTGAGGTTCAATTTTTCGATAAATATGACGAAGAAACATATCTAAGATGATCAGCTGTAAACATAACACAAAAATAAAAACAGCAAAAGTAGGGAAATTATGACTCATCACTCAGCACAGTACAAAAATGTTGAAAATCAATTATCAACTAGTGGAATTGAAAAGTAATCCTGTTGAGGTAAATCATACTCCTATTATATACCAATGTTAGATTATCGATCCGCCATCAATAGCAAAAACCTAACACAGCTCAACGTTGACAGCATTCGAGAAAACAATGAAAGGGAGTATATAGCAAAAGAAAATGATTACTACTTCTGTTACATACACCATTACACCTATTCCTATTACTCGTTACATAGACGGAACACCATTACCCCTCCTTTCTCAATCCTCATATCAACAACACCTAGTCGTAGCTGTGTGTGCACTGTCCACTTCATAATTATTATTGGCAAAAATGATTATTGGCAGAAAATGCAAACAAAAAAAAGTCATACCGTTGATTTTAGGCAGAAATGAAATTTAAAAAAGTCATTCGAAAACTAATTGGCAGAAATGATTCTCAATTATTCCTAAAGTCGGCTAACATGAATCATTATCAGAAATCATCAAGTCATCTTTAGTAAAAACTTAGAACTGTAAATATGATGGAGTAAGAGTGAGTACCAGAGAAGAGGCAGAATAGAGAAGAAGGAACAGCGACGAAACAACGATGAAGAGCGACGACCAACGACGAAACTCGGAAGGGATGAAGGACAGCGGGACAACGACAAATAGAGAAGAAGAAGGAAAAAATAAAGGTGCTCGAAGGAGAAGCTAAGGAGAGATGAGATCGAGGAAGGAGGAGAAGAAGAAACCTGCAACAATGGCGGAAAGTTGAGATCGAATTGGAGTGACTACGAATCGTAAAAAACCAAATCATTAAACTTAGAAGCAATCGCTATTCATCGTAAAATTATAAATTGCTATTGGACTCTATTTTTTGAAACCACAAGTAACATGCATTTGTCCAAAATTTTGGTTACTATACTGGTAGCCTCTATAACTCTGCCAGCCAACTCAACCTCTAATGGTAGCCTCTAAATTTACTTGTGCTAGTTGGAGTCACATGAATCCAAAACTACATACTCTACTAATTACTATACTTGTTCAATTCATCTTATTTCTTTGACTTGTTACAACTTTCTATTGAGACGGATGAAGCATTTATTTGATCCGTATCAGTGTAGTAACCCAAATAATGAGTCGCATGATTGATCATTCTTCCGTACACAAATGAAAGTGCTTAGAATGAATGAATGAGTTGGTTCCACCCTCCCTAGACTCTGGCTGGCTGGCTGGTTGGTCACAGGTGGCAGAGAGAGAAAGAGAGAGTGTCGGTTGCCTCACACTCACACTATACATACATACTCAATACTCTCACAGTAGAGTAGAGTAGATTACAGTACAGTATGAGTCTACTCTACTGAGAGTGTGTGTAGTGTGTAGTGTGTAGTCACTATATTTAGATGAGATTATCAGATCCACATTTCTACACATAACACACACATACACATACACATACACATACACATACACATACACCATCCTCATCCTCCTCTTCGTCTTCCTCATTCTCATCATTCTCATTCTTGTAAACTTACACTCAAATCACCTATTACACCAAATTAGGGTTCTCAATCACATTTTCTCGTTTCCAGTATCAAAACAGCTAAACATCTTGGCACCAAATTTCAAGTAAAGAACAGTATCGAATCGTGCTATGACTATTCCAATAACACAAACTATTTCTCCCCACATCAAATCAAAGACAGGGCGAGTCTCAACGCATCTACCATCATAATCCATATAATACACTATCATCAATTTGATTTCCTCGAACCGGCTCGAGTTACACACAAATTTTCAACGCCTTTCAAACACTCGAAACGATAAAACGCGCTACTATTCTTGCAAACTAACACTCGAATAAACTATTAGAAGAAATTAGGGTTTTCAATCACACTTTATTGTTTTCCAGTATCAAAACAGCTAAACATCAGAATTATCAATCAATCAATGAAGAGAATGAAATAAGAAGGAGAAGAAGGGAATACTTTGATTTAGGAGAAGAATGAACAATGAACAAAGAGAACAGAAGTCGGCGAACGTAGACTGAACAAAAACCGAACGAACAGAGAGATGTGATTTTATCGGAGGAACCGATGAACACACTATAGTGACTCGAACTCGAACCGAGAGAACAGAGAGATGTGAATCATAAACCGAACGAACCGAACAAACAGAGATACAGTGACTCGACGAAGATTTACGGCGAACGACGAACGACGGTGACCGGCGGAGGATTAGGCGAGATCATTTTAGTGATGGCGGATTTTAGTGATTTAGGGATTTTAGTGATGTGATTTAGGGATTTCAGAGAACTGATAACGAGTTCGTGGAGGCGAGTTCGTGATAGGGAGTTCGTGATGTGATTTAGGGATTTTAGGGATTTAGGGATTTTGTTTCAGGAGGAAGGGAAAAAAAAGGGGTACATGGATACTTTGATTTAGGGAGTGGGTGTAGACATACAGTGATACTTTGATCCATAGAGTGATAGGGAGTGGGTGTCTACAAATTACAGTTGTCTATAATAGTCAATAGACAACTGAGTTTAAGAAAAATAGTTGTATAATATATAGACAACTGATTTTATAAAGTTCAGTTGTCTATAAGCCTATAAAGACATCTGTTTGTCAAGAAAAATAGTTGTATATAAATTATACATCAGTTGTTAACAATATTAGATGTCTATTAGGAGTTGTCTATTTGATATTTTGTAGTAGTGCCTCTTGGCACGACTGAAAGAAGACTGAGAACCCCGATGATGAGTCGGGTTTGCGTGGCCCTCGTACTCACAGTTCGACAATTTGTTCTTCTGGGCCCTTTCAGACCTGACCTTAAAGTCCTTCTTGTCGTGGTAGGACACCCATCTCTCCAACGCGTCCCCTAAAATATGACGAAGAAATATATTATTTAATACAGTAAAAGATTGAAGTTAGATTGTTTGTTTGTTAAAATTGATTACCAAAAAAAAACTAACACCTTTAAGGTCCTTTAGCGGAGTCCCCCGCGTACGTCGTTTATTCATCACACAACAGAAACGTCGCGTGCACGTCTCATTGTACCGGTCCCAGACCCTTCCATCTAACTCGGATGCCCAACTGAACTTGAACTACACAGTCAAGGCGAATTAATAATTAGTATGAAAAATATTTACGAAGTCCAGATTATAAATTAAATACTCGGTAGCAAAACCAATCCACGTACCTTGAATTGGTTGAACCACCACTCCCGTACCTCCACCGGCACCTGAGTTCAACATGCATACCCCTGCCCTTTGTCGACCATGAAGCTGGTAGTACAGCCTCTGACGACCTGTTTATGCAGAAACCTGCACCGAGTCTTTTTTGTAGTGGATCATATCGTCGACATAAACCTCTACTTATGCATCATATCGTGTAATAAGGTAGTGGCGGTCCGTTGATAAGTGGCACCGGCATTGATAAGCCCAAATGGCATTACGGTATAGCAGTAAGTACCCCAAGGTGTAATCAAGGTGGTCTTACTCATGTCTTCTTCTGCCATTTTGATTTGATTGTACCCGGCATACCCGTCCATGAAGGATAGAAGGGCATGATCGGCCGTGTTATCTACCAGTATGTCGATGTGTGGTAACGGGAAATCATCTTTTGGGCTGGCCTTATTAAGGTCCAGGAAATCTACACAAACCCGTACCTTGCCGTCTTTCTTGGGTACTGCACGATGTTTGCCACCCAGTGTGGATATTCAGACACTTGAATAAAGCCCGCTTTGAATTGCTTGTCGACTTCCTCTTTGACTTTGAGAGACCATTCAGGCCTCATTCTTCGGAGTTTTTGTTTTACCGGCTTACACCCGTTTTTTATGGGTATACGGTGTTCGGTTATCTCCCGGTCTATTCCCGGCATGTCCTTGTAGGACAATGCAAAGACGTCTTTGAATTCCTGGAGGAGATCCGTGAATTGTTGCTTCTCCTCGGGATCTAGGGATAAACCTAACTTAAGCATCTGAGGCTCTAAAGGGGTTCCTAAATTTATGGAATCGGTCTCCTCAATTACCGGATCTCGGGATACCCTTTGTTCGAGTTGCTCGATTAGATGCGAGGGCAGTGGTACCTGTTCGTTGGGTTTCTCAATGTCATTGCAAGTAAGATTTTTGAAAATAAGACAAGTCGTAAGCAGAACGGTTATCGTTATTATTGATAGTGAATTTTGAAAATAGCTCAAAGAGAGCGGCCATCTGATCGTTGGTCAGAGGCGGGATGGGGAGTGCTCTCGGGACAGACTCCAAGACTCCTATAGATGTGACTAAAGGAATAGGGGTTATAGACTCGATTCTAGTGCTGGACCCTCTACACTTGGACTCAAACTCCGACTCCGACTCTGACTCAGACTCGGATTCAGTGTCCGGCATATCCCCTTCACCGGTAGTGAGCTTGTAGACTCGACCTTCGCTGTCAGTCTACTTGATCGTCTTCCTCCAACCCCTTTTTCCAGTGTTAGCGCCAACTTCAGAGATCAGCTTGGTCGGATTGAACTTGCTGCTGCGAAGGATTAGGCTTACCAGCTCTTCCTTTGGGATTGGAATGATCATATCTTCCCCGAACAGGAGCCCCAGCGTGGGCTCGGTATGGTTTGAATCTCCTTTCGATTCGGCCTGGATGAGGGCAAAGATGTCATCCGGGATGAAATTGCACTCCCGAGCCAATTTGGTCTCGGGATACGAGATGGTGGGCTGAAATTGGCCTACTTGAATAGCTCCGAACACTGGAGTGACAAACTTGACTGTGTGTGTCCTATTCATATTTGGGTCATGGTGTAGCCCAAACCGAACCGAGACTCTCCGTCATTCAGGACCTCGACAATCTTCCCAGCTGGAAGATATGGCCTTGAAGTAGCCCCCGGTAGGTAGCCCAAGTTTTGTAACATCGTGTCGATGCTAGTAGTGAAATAGGGCTGGAAAAGATATTCTTCCTCGATCATTCCTACGAAATTGAAACCTCGTGGGTCGGTTTGACCCTCCGTGTTGCAACTTGCCACAGTTATGGGGGTAGCTTCGAGTGTGATAACCCCGTCTTGTAGAGGTAACTTAACCTTTCTGTGGAGGGTGGAGGATACCGCTTTGACCGCGTGGATCCAGGGCCTTCATAGCAGCAGATTTAAGGATGAGGTGACATCAATCACCTGGAATTCTAGCTCTTTCTCGATCGGGCCTGTTATGATCGTTAGTTTAACGACCCCAGCAACCGATTTTGGGCTTCTGTCGAAAGCATGGACAGTTTGTACAGTCGGAAGGTAATCAGCCTCGGTAATGCCGAGGGCTTTAGCAGTCCTTAAGGAGTGGACATTTACAGCGGACCCGTCATCAATTAGGGTCATGGGGAGATATTTGCCCCGGCAGATCACCGTGATGTATAAGGCCAAGTTATGGGTGGCCTCGAACGGTGGAAGATCAGATTCGGAGAAGGTGATAAGTTGGCCTTCTTCCTTGGATTTGCCTTTAAGGTGAGGGAAAATAGTGGCTACCATTTCGGTGGGAGTAACCGATAAGTCAACCTTGCTGATTTCATCGAGAGCCTTAGTGAGTGCTGCCCGATGCTCTTGAGAAGTAACCAAAAGCTCGGTTCGGACCCTCTTTAGTTGTTTGACTAGGGTCGTATCAGCGTTTGGTTCTTCGAGAGTAGGTTTCGTCCTGGCAGGTTCAGTGCCGGTTTCCGGGGAAGAAAGACCGGTCGTGATGACATGTGTGCTGGCCAAGGCTTTGGTTTTAGCCTTCCGGATTTCTTCGATGGTGATGGGAACAACTTCCCCCTTAGCCAAGTAAACGTCGTCTTCATCATCATTCCATATCCCGTTGAATTGGGGAATGAAAGGAGAAATGAGATGAGAACAGTCGACTACTTCTCCAGTAAAAATGGCGTGAGTACCAAGGGGGTTATTTTTGTTACTCGGTTTGTCACTGGGCAGCAGTATCTTCCCACTTTCGATTAGATCCTGAATGAGATACTTCAATTTCCATCATTTCTCAGTGTCATGCCCGTTGCCTCGGTGATAGTGGCAATAAGCCAGGATGTTATAGCTCTTGGACCATTTTTCGATTGGGACTTCCGGAAACGGGCCTATCGGCTGGATCAGGCCCTTAGAAGATAACCTTTGTAAGGTGTGAGAATAAGTAGTCCCTATGTCAGTGAATACTCGAGTCGGAGTACTCTTCTTGGTCGAGGTGTCTAGCAGATTGACCTCGTCAAAGATGCTACGGGCCGCAGTTGTAGTCGCGGGCTTGCCGGAGGAAGAACTGGCTCCTTGACATCCCTTAGCAGAGGCCTTAGTAAGGCTCTCTAACCTCAAGTCGTCTTCGATTCTCGTACCCATCTCGGTTAAGGTGGCGAAATTGGGTATGACGGCGTACTGGAGATGGACCCGGTAAGAAGGGAGGAGGTTTTTGACAAAGGCCTCCACCAAGACTTTTTCGCTGGGCTTGTCCACCAGCTTCACACTTTAAGCCCTCCACCTTTGAAGGTAGTTGGTGAAACCTTCCTTAGGCTCTTGGGCCATGACCTCCAGAGTACGCATGGTAGTCTGGATCTCGGTGTTATCCGCGTAGTTTCGGGCGAACTCCGTTGCGACATCGTCCCAAGTTTTGTATTTCTTGGAATCAAGCCTGTAGTACCAGGCTTTTGGGTGCTTCTCAAGGGAAGAAGCAAAGAGATGCTTGAACATGGTCGATTTGACCCCCTTAACTGCCATAAATTCTTTGAAATCCCGGATATGGAGTACCGCGTCTTCAGTCCCGTCGAACATTGGCAGGCCCGTTAAGTTAAGGTTAGCGGGCAACTCATCAGTCAGGGGTGAATAAGCACGGGCATTCTTCGTGTGGATGGTATTGTTGGTGGTCGTGTGGACCAGTTCCTGCAGCTTACGGACCGCGTTGGCCAGTTCAGCTAACGGCTCGTCATCCTCAACTCCACTGTTAGGTGTCCCTTGTTCCACGGCGCTTACCCGAGTAAGGATGGCGATCTGGTCCTGCCTCATCTGTGTCAATTGATCTTGTAGCTTGACCAACGAAGCTATCAACTCATCAATGGCTTCTTTCGTCATGGTTCGGGTGAAGGGCGGTCTGTCTGTAAGAATACCGCGTAATCAGCAACTAGCCCAAATCCTAGAACAAAAGTACATCCCGAGCAAGGGAAAAGAAGACTAGGAAGGAAATGACTCGGAAAAGGACACCTAGACGGGTGACTTGCGAAAGGTGGGCCTCCTTTAGGATCCAGCTATGTGGGCCGGGTCCTGTTTGAAAGGAGGTTCACGTGAGACATTCCCCAGACATTGGACTCGATTGTGTAAACGGGGCCTCCTTTGTAGGAGTATGTCCTACGTAGGTGGGCCTTGCCTTAGCTAAATAAGGCGGACTGGGATAGGGAGGAAATCCGTGATATAAGATCGACGGAGTTTCGACGCTAGAGACCTCGATGACTTACGACACGACCCGACATTGCTAAATACGGGAAGTCCTAAGAAAAGGAAGTTTTTTTTAAATTGAATATTTGAAAGCCCGAAAAATTCGGGAGAGGAACCCGGCCCTTTTTTCGAAAAAAAAAAAAGGTATGGCGAGCCGGGTGTCGGTTTTGAAAGTCCGAAAATATTTTCGAGTTTTGAAATGGCCAGAATACCGGCTAGAAATAGGTTGTTTTGAGTAAAATCATAAATCCTAAATTCGGTATATGTCCCCGGTTTTGAAATTGGATATTTTGAAAAGGATGCAATTTTTGAAAAATGACGGTTTTTGAAAAACGACCTTAGAAACCAAGTAGCACATAGTCACGCAAGCATAGTAACGACACCATGTATGCTCTAATTCTAAGTCTCGGTCGGTCTATAAGGGTCTATACCAGTGTATATAGCCTATCCAAGAATCGGGCCGGACTTCCTAAGTCGAGTTGAGCTTAGAAAATGCCGTAAAACCCATACGAATCGACTATGGACACTTTTGACATATCCAATTTGAACTACATCAATAGTATAGTAGGACGTCGGTCACCAGTACCGGCCCGGGAAAATATGGGGTTATGCATGAACCGTAAAACTAAAACGCGTATTGTACTAGTCCAACGATTTCTATTCGAGTTTCACCCTGAGGATGCCGATGGTAAGTCACGCATCAGTTAATCCCCAACAGAGTCGCCAAATTGTGGACATGACGTAGGTCCACCCCGACGCGGCCACGCGCGGGTTTGGGGAGGCGAATAAATCTCCATATGAGAATGGATCGAATTGAAATTTAAATCGAAGTTGGAGTCGCCACCGAACTTTGTGGGAGTTCGGGCTCGTTCGAACCCACTCTATGTCGTAGTGGACCGTGTACAAAATACGGCTCATTCCGATTTCAGAGTTTATTGGGTTCGTCCCTTTGCATTTGATACTAATAATGACATTATCGGATACCGTGTATTGAATGACTCTTGTGCGCCAACGGTTTCGGACATCCGGAAACCGAGGTTCTGAGTATGGGGTGAGAGTACGTGTTGGGAAGTTCACAAAGAACACCCAACCCAACCCGCACATTAGCGACCTCCACTAGGATATCGTTTGATTTTGAAATACGCGCGTTAGTAATACGATGAATGTTATGCAAACATTGTTTTCCCTAAACATGCGAAAAAATTGAATGGGTCGCTAAGTCGAGTTAATGCATCTAAAATTAACTTCAAAGTTGTATTTTAGCATGTGAGATTCGTTTTAGTATAATAAAACAAAAGGTGAAAAGAAATTGCTACAAACATGAACAAACAAGTTAGTAACGATTGAATAAAAGATATAAATACGATGATATGCATGACTTTGAAAAGACTATGACACGATGTATTAAACATGCGTTGAGCGTGGTCAAGAAAATATTCCTCAAAACCTAGAGTATGCCAAAAAAAAACCCGCTGTTTCGTTAAAGTATGATATTAAAAAAAATGGAACGAAATTGCTTTTTTGTATGTCGTGTTTTCGTTAGAGTATGCGGCTCGCGTCTCGGGCTGTTCTCGAGCTTTCTTTTTCGAAAATTGTTGGTTTTAATAACTCGCGTACAAATATAGCTTAATTTATACTCGATTTATATTTTCGATGTTAGTCGTATTCGATATTCGATTATGAAATCGATATCAAATATTCGGAATGATTATTTTAGAAAAGATAAAAAAAAAGTTTTGTAAATCGTTTTTGAAAAATTGAAGAAAAGCCGATGTTGATTCTCTCCGCGTTAAAATCGTTGTATTTTGTTTTTTAGATCATGTAACGATTTTTTTAGCATCAACGAGATTAATTTAGTTCTTTTTAGATACGATATTTGACTATAGAGTCAATATCGTATTTTAAGAACGTTTGTTTTATATGAGAATAGTTTGTAGTATCGATATTAGAAAAAGAAAGAAAAACGTGACGAAGACCCATACAAAAAAACGGACCGATGACGCAAAAAGAGGAAAAAGACGAGAGGAAGAGGAAGAGAATGGAGAGAATGGGTTTGATTTTACACCCTAAACCTACATGCTTTGTGTACTCGGAACGGGGCTCGTCGGAATGTGGCTTAGACACGGGAGCGTCGAGGTAATGTCGGTGAGTTATGGTGGTTTTTGGACGTGTTAGATGTCGGGTGAGGTGGCCGGTTTCTTCGGGTTCGGACGGCGTGATCTCGGGTTTGAATTATCGGTCTTTTCGATGCTATGAATACGTGTGTGTATGAGTTGTGTATGATTATGAATCTCGAGGTTAATGTGTTGAATGTATGTGTGAGAGGGTCCTATTTATAGGAGAGGTCCTCTATTGAAGCTAGAATAGGTACTCTTGCTTGGGTGATAAGAAATACCGATTAGGATAGGAAAAGTAAGAAACTGAGAAGAAGGAGAATTCCGTTTCTTGGTGAGGAAGAAAATGAACCCGGCTGGAATTGGGGTACTCGGCCGAGTATGCTTGTGCTCGGTCGAGTATTTGGTCGGGTATTCGGATAGAATTCCTACTAGAGATCGAATTCTATCCTTAACGGAATTGTTTAATATTTTTTGTAGCTGATTTTTGTAGTGTTTGAGCTCGAACCAGACTCGTGGGGTGACACGGATGTCTTCACGCCTTGGAAAAAAATATCTTCGACCGGGTTTTGTCTCGGTCGCTAAAAGACGGTTTTACTCTTGGTGTCGGATTCGACCCAAATTATTCTTATTTGACTCAAAATGACCCACTGGGCCTGAATTTGAGATTGGTTTTGTGAGATTTGTACTCCGTAAAAAGCCCAAGCCAAATGCCAATGATTTCGAGCCCATATTCGAGTACGTTATAGCATGTTTGCGTCCGATCATCATCGGGTGTTCTTTGAAAACTGCTATAGACACCTACCGGCCAAATGTGGGTGTCTACACCTGCTTTCTTCTACACTTCTAGTATGTGACATTTCGTATATATTGCTCCCAGGCCACAACCTATTATTTCCACATACATTTTAACCCTAATTCCTTTTTGGTTCATCCTAGAAAAAATTTGGCTCCCTTACGGCCTTATGTATCTTCATGTACGCTTAAAAAAAGAGAGCCTCACATACTATCTGTACTTATCTACATATATAACGTATCAACACTCTCCCAAGCATTAAAATTATTGGATTTAGATAATCTCTTGTATAAAAGAGGTATTTTTCAAAAATAAAATATCATTGGAAATGTTGTTGATAATATTTTACATAAATCCATCATGAAACCGATTCCCCGTTATCAACACAGCGTGGTCGCGTTGACATAACCGATCCCCGCAACGTAAGTAATCAAAACTAAGTTGAAGTATGAGGTGTTCATTGATTGTGACCCTTATTCCTCATTTCTTTAAACAGGGCACCATACAATTATATCCACAATATAATTAACACACCACTTAAACTGTGAAATTTCTTTGTGTTAATCCTAGTAAGTAAGTGAGTACCTTCGGTAGGGAAAGGGACAATCCCAGCATGGTAAAGGACAATCTTGAAGGAGGGCTCGGCCAAGTCAAACTGTTGCAGTCTTCGCCACCTAAGAATCAAAAAATCATCAAGTAAAGTTTATGTCATCTAAGACAATCCTTGAATAAATTAAATTATCCAAAAATAAAATCAAATTACGAACTAGGTCAAATCAAACATGAGACATAAATAGTAGTAAAACATATGAATAAACTTATTAAGTAGAAAACTAAATATTTTATGTCCACGGGGTCTTATATGTTCAAATCTCAAGTAAAGTTTCTTACACGGGGCTGCAGACATTGTCTAGTATCAAGTAAAGTTTCTCTTTATGATATGTTTAGAGAAAGTAGCCAAGGGTAGGGCGGTATGCAGCAGGGTACTTGTTGTTGGTTGGTGCTCTCTATGGTGGTATTTCTTTGCTCATACGATATAAAAGGTCTCTCAGGCGGCGAGATCATCATTTCGGATAATAAGGGCGTACTCGGCGGACCTGTTTCAATTGCCTGTTGGACTATCACAGACTTGGGCAAGAATTGGCGCCATATGGGTGGAGAACACCTGAGTGATACAGGAGCAAAGATGATGGTGAAGTTATTGATTTGCAGAGTATTAGCTTTAGACTGTTATATCTGAAACTACTTTATTTAAAAAATACCGTGAATTTGATAGGTATAGGAAGAAAGATGTACCTGTAGTAATGAGGGCGGACATGATGGCAACAGGGAATTATCCATTTGATTATTCGATAAGATATTGAATAGATAAAATTGGTAGATAACATTAAGCGCTGGCATTTTTCACAACAATATTGGAAACGGTTATAAACACTACACTCAGGTACATCAATTTAGCAGTAACATCATACAATGTGTCCAATATCTCTCAGAGCTTCCAAAGAAAGTGAGATCACACGTAAAATGGACTATTTTAATACCTACGATAAATTTTGGATAAACAAAGTGAGAAAAGGGGCCAATAAAATCGAAATGGAGGATATAAATTCTTGACCGCACTTAGATTTGTCAGAGACATAAGTAGTACTTGTGCATCGTTTACATAAACATCTGAAAGAACAACCGCCTATGCAATCCATTCTTTAATTGTTTATGATGGGGGTCGGAAGCCTGCGCTGGGTCGCCTGCCCAGCAGGCCCCAAGGCGACCCGACCCGAGGAACCAGAGAGCCTGCCCAGCAGGCTGTCAGGATAGATCACCAAGGAACCCCCAAGAGGTAGCTTCAGGCAATCGCCTGCCCAGCAGGGCGATGCGGCCCACCGAGCAAGGCTTCAAGACCCCCTGCCCGCCTGTCTCCAGGGGACTTCTCCCCCAGGAAGGGCAGGGGTTACCAGGGGCCCCTTCTTCATTTCGCCTAAGGTAAGGGAGAATGGGTGGATAAATGGATCCACGTGTCGCTTTACCATCCACCCATTCTCCCGCTCTTTTTCCCTCTCTTCTCTCTCTCTTGAGGAAAGGTATAAATACTCTTTTTCCTCCAACTTTCCAAGGGTTGGATTTTCTCTCTCTAGACTCTTACTCTAAAAACGCCACCTAGCTCCTCACGAACTAGGTTCGTTAAGGCATTCACGGACTGACTTAGGCATCGGAGAGGGTTTCCTCGGACAACCTCCGAGGCCCTGTGTGTTCATTGTGCAGGGAGCAGGCTCAATCCGCCGGGAAAAGTCCGAACCGTGGAGTAAGAAGAAGGAGAGGATCGTGAGATCATTCAAGCAATATTCGAACATTAAGAACCCGAATTCGCAGTCGGGTTAATTGATTCCAATACCGGAAGAGTTTATATGAGAAACAATGATAAATTATTTTTAGCGTTAGTCCATACCACTTAACACATTGAAAAAAGTATATCCAATAAAAATTAAAATAAGAAACAGTCATAATAATTCAATTTATTTCAAATAATGTCCAGACCACTAATTAGCATTATAGAAATGATTGGTTGATTGAAAAAATGATTACACATAATTAAAATGTACTTTAAAAAATACATAAAAATGATCCACAAAATATCAAACTCAGAATTTTTTTTTTATCATTGAGGTACCTCAACTTAAATAAAATTGTCAAGTAAATAAGTTTGATTGTTCAATTAAAATCAAATAGAGTAGTCTAGATATTAGTGGCAGAGAAGTTGTGACTTGAAAATACGCTAAAAACCAAAAAAACAAATTCGTGGTTGGGCATTGCAAACGGAATTAATGAAGGCACAAAGTGAAATAGAATAGAGATTTGTAAAAAAAAATTGTAATCCACAATTTTGAATGTAAATAGTATTTAGAAATGTCTAGAGTGAAATCCACTTGGTGGGTAATTGTACCGCACTTAAAGGAAATTATAGGGTGAGGCGGTGTATAATCCTTTGCAGCATCCTCATCCGTTAATCATGTAAGCAATCTTCATGGCTCTGGAGTTGTAGTATGGAGTGTGCTACGCACCCTGCACATAATACAATAATGACATAAACGATAACAATACAGATCATTAGATAAAAATTATATTTGAGAACATTTTTATTCCTTCGTATTAAATGATCACGAAGATACTTTACAAAAATGAAATTATTGAACAATCGAGGAACAACTTCACCATGTCGGTTACACAAACCACATGATATATACTCTCAAAGAACGAATTGTGAATTAGTAAAAGCGTATCCCGCTTCATATTCTTAGATCCTTAGTTCCTTAAAAGCATCAGAACAAACTTCAGATTCTTGCTTCGGATTATAGAACAATTCAGGAAGTTCACCCTCTAGCACATCAGTCTCAAAGCCAACAATATCGTAAAGTAAGCAAAGTGTATCCAACATAAAGTAGAGAGAAAAACCATCTTACATAATACCCAAGATATCTTCTAAAAATCGGAATTGTCAGCTAAATTAGCAATAAACTATGTTTATTCTTAGAAATGGGATATTGATGTATACCTCGGGACAAATATTAGCAAACTCGAGAATCCGAAAGTGAAAATCCCCTTTAAGTGTGAATACCTTCTAGTGCATTTTAGTTCTAACATTAATAACAGGATTTTACCCAAATCTTGACATTCCATATTTGCCATAATCAGCTACTCATTCTCATCCAAAACCTACAAACCCATCAATTAATCAAGAAACAATAACTAATTTCATCAATTACCCAAAAATGAAATATAGGAAACTGACAAAATCCACAAATTAATGTACCCTTTCAATGTAATTCAACAAATTAAAATTCTAGGGTTTAAGAAAGACGAAACCTTTTGAATCAAAATAAATTACCTACCCTCTCTCAAAAAAAAAAATTACCTACCCAATAAATAAAATAATACCCATATAAGAAAAACACAAATTATCGCACAATTTTAATACAATTCAAGAAATTTTAATACTACTTGTCAGTTGTCAATTCTTCAATGAAATTATCGAAAGTTCTATTTCTTATCAGCATAGCATGTCCATCATCATGCACCTTCTACTATGATCGCTGCTGATAGGTGTAGATATACCTTGAATGCATATGGTGACGGTCAAGGAAAGGTGGTGGTTGCGTCACTTGCGTGGTAGCTATGAGTGATCGGTGGTTTGTGGTTTCGTTCTTTATCGTTGGTTTTGGAAGAGATATTTACTGGTTTCTTATATAGGGGTTGGAGGATGGGGGAAATCTGGGAAAAGAAAAAGGGGTGGATAGTTTATTTGGTAGGGGATGTGCAGTTTTTTTAGGGGGAGTGGAGATAAGCAGTTAGGCAGTGAGGTTGAAGTTATTAATGATAGTTATAGGCAGAAATTGAGGTTATAAATTTTCCACGTAAGTTGCCACATCAGCCGACACATAAGATCCAACTCATCATCGTAGTCATAATCATACGTGGCGCAATATAGAGCCTCTAAATATTGCAGTTTTATATAATAAAGAATAAATCAATAAAATGAAAATCTTCCAATACCTCTCAGAATCAATGACTACTTCAGTTATCTGGAGGTATAATATCTAACAGCATGAAATGTTAACATCGGGATTGGCCGATTGCCCTTAGAATCAGTGAACTAGGTAAAAACTAATTAATAGGAGGATCCTATTGACTTAAAAAAATAGAGATATTTATTTTGTAAAATTACATTTCGTAATCCAAATATGTGAATATCAAACCTTATACATTACTTGAGTAATGCTATTTCTTTATCTATAAAATATAGATAAATTATTAGTGGTAGTATCATAATATATAAATATATTTCCACGATTTACCCAAAATTTGGGTTTAACGTTATAGTAATATATTAAAAAGTAATATATACATCCTAACATGTGAAACATGGTAATACACCTAATTTATGATGCCTCTCATACACCACTTCTCCCAGCGCGCCACGTGTCCCCTTTTTTGGAATTTTCCCTTTTAAATTTTCCGCTTGATTCCCTCATTAGTTACCACTATATAGGCCCCGTTTGGTTAATAGTGGATCCACAAAAAAATAGCATACTGAGAGAATTTGACATGTTTGACCAAACAATATGCTGATTGGGTTGTTTGGTAATTGACATGTTGTAATGCATACTAGGGTATACTGTTAGGTTTAGTATGCCGTTTTGCAATATGCCGCTAGAAGAAGCATATTAACTGGTGAGCCTAGGTCGTATGCTCCCAAAGATAAATAATTAAGTTCTATTACCTTTAACAATATAGTTGAGGTAAGTCGGGTGTCGAATCCACAGGGAAGGCGATGTAACTAATTAAAATAAAGTAACGTAACAATAATAATGGGGGTTTCGTGATTGATTTGTCTAACAACTAAAATTATAAAAATAAAATAACTAATACTGACGAATTCAGATAATTAAGAGACTCGACTCAAAGAAAATCCAATAACTAGTTAAACAATTGATCATCGACTACTAACCTTTATTTAATCCTTGAGTATTCTATTGTGAAACTAAAAGTCTCAATTGTTCCGTAGATAATATTACTTAGGTCGAAACGCAATACTAAGCAACCTAATTATTGAACAACCTAATCCACGCGTCTAGATTTAATTCAATAACAGCATGAACGATATGAACAAATCAATAAAATTAACGACCTTTAACACACACGGTTATTGGTTCGAATTATATGTTTATTCCTCGATCCCTTTACCGAATTACGATGAAACGCATACAAATAATTAGGTCTAAAGGTTGCAACTTTATCCAGTGAATTGAACAATTACGGATTCAAACACAAAGAATTGCAATAGATTGAAGATTAAAATAATTAATTGGCCAAATAGATTAAACAAACAACAATCATAAAATTAGCACAAGGAATAAACAATACTCAAGTAATTAAATAGAGATTAAGAAAGTCTCACAATCAATTAACTACAAAGCTTCATATCTTTGATCCGAGAAGGAAGATTAGGTACACATGAGAAAATTAGGGTTCTTCTTCCTTCAAATGAAAGTAACGTGTACATTCATGAATGATATGAATAACGTAATACTCCTAATTGTAATAGTCGTAATCTAATAATAAAAGGAAAGTAATATAATAATAATAACAATAATAATAATAATAGCAATAATAATAATAATAATAATAATAATTATAATAATAATTATAATAATAATAATAATAATAATAATAATAATAATAATAACATGCGAGAGACCAGGTCACTTTGGGCACTGCCTGCTCTTACCGTCGCCGGCCACCTTCACGGCGGTCGCCACCCTTCTTGCCGGCCACCTCACGTGCGGTAATAATAATTGCATAAGTGAGAGAGAGAGAGAGTGCGAGAGAGAGTGCGTTTTAGGGTGCTGCCGCTGGCCACCTAACCGCCGCCGGCCACCCTTCGCGCCGGTCGCCACCCTTCGCGCCGGCCACCTCACGTGCCGGTCGTAACAATTCGGGTTTTTGGTTTGAGGGAGAGGGTGGTGCATGCGAGAGGACGTGCGATTAGGGCACTCCGCCTCTGTTTGCCCTAGCCGCCGCCGGCGCGCTGCCGGTCTCCACCCGTCACGCCGACTGCCGCCGGTGGCACGGAATCCGAACAACGAAGTGGCAGAAGGGCAGCGACAATGCCCTAGTCCCACGCCCAAAACGCATCGGGTTCTTTCTCGGTGAGTGAGGTCGTGCCTTCCCGGTTCCGTTCGTCGTCTGGTCATCTACTTGCTTCTCTCCCGCTTTTCGGTTTCGGTTTTCCGGGTCGTCGTCGTTTTTTGCTTTCTTGTTGCTTTCTTCCTTCTGCGGTTACTGCGTGTAGTTGGTGCCGTCTGTCGGTACTGGTTTCCGCTGTGGTTTGGGTTGGTTGTGGGTGTTCGCCGGCCTTCCTTTCGCTGCCTTTGTATGCTTTCCTCTTTTGTGGTTTTTCCTTCCTTTTCTTCTTCGTGTGTTGTGTGTTCGTGTCATGCCTGACCTTGTACGGTTCCACTGTCCTTTTGTAGGCCTCGGTAGGTGTAGGGATAGCTGGGGTAAAGGGTTTGTTAAACATTCTCTGCTTGTCCATCTCCGTGATCATCACTGTAAGGAAGGTGCCCGGGACGCCACGCGACAATCTCTTGCTTCTTTACCTAATTTTTTGGCTGATGAGTCTACTTTTCGGCGGATGGGTGTTTGGCTATGTAGGGTTTGTTTTCGGACACATACTCATAACAAAGGCTGTCGGCACGATGCAGAGCCTTTTGTTGAGGCCCCTAATTGTGGTGATGGTGTTATCCGTTATGTTCTTTATGGTTTTCCCCGACCATCTGCCCCTACAGTTTCGTCACCTAGTGGTGTTGTTGATCCCCCAGTTGTTGGGTTTAATGTGACCTCCCTTGATCACTTGTTGGCTAAGGGGTTACGTACTGTTAAATCCATCCCTCCAAAGTGTCGTTTAGGGTTTTATAGGTGTTTTCGGCCCTCGTCACCCACATGGACGCCTGAGTTGAGGCGCACCAAGACTCAGGCGCCTGGGTTCAGGCGTGGGAAGTCTCAGACGCGTGAGGTAAGGCGGTTGGAGTTTTGAAGATACGATTTTGATACTTTCCAAAACCGAGAGGGAGGAGTATAATACGTATCTTGGGACAAAGGTTTCCCCGGGTTTGACCTAGTGTCATGAGCTTAGTAGGCCTCGGGTGTGCATCCCGAGGTTCACTTGGCGCGGTGCTGACTCGGTTCGAGTTTCGGGACCGACTTGGGGTCCCGGTGTCAGGATTGACTCTAATTAGTGTCTATGCGACCGTAACGACACGACTAAGGCTGCCATCATGTTAGTTTAATTTTTTCGAGTAATTTATTTGATTCGTTCTATAGAAAAAACTACCTAAAAAATTGCGAACCCGCGTCGCGTTGCAATGCTATCGTCATTGGGTGTTTGTTGGGCACTTCTGCAGCCACCAGGTCCAAATCTGGGTGTCTACAAAAGCCCCCACTTTGACTGAGGCTTGGACAAGGCGAAAGTTAAAGTATAGCCACCCAGGTCAATCGAGGATAACAACCTGGTGGCTGTCTGGTCGGGTCATTTTAAGTCCAGTGGACTACATGTTGAGGCTCGTCTGCCAAGGCTTAGAAATCATACCTGACGTCTTCGTTTGTGGTTGCTTGCTTAGGCTCGGCCCGGTGCTTGTCGGCTTGTACTTGGTTCCTTGCGCGTTTTGCCTTTTCGGATTGTTTAAAAAGTTCGTTTAATTTTAAATGTTTTCGTGTGTAGGTGACGCGCTAAGCGTAAGTGCAAAGAATGTTCATATGTGTTGGCTTCTATTTTAAAAAATGTTTTTGGGATGCTTGTGAACCCTTGATGAATACAACGTTTGTCTTCGGGATGCTTATGACCCCTTGGGCAAAAAAGTTAAATGAAATGTTTCAGGGCGTCAGTCTCCACTCGAACACTTGTTTTTGGGATGCCTCTGACCCCTAGGACAAAATAAAACAAGATAAAATACTCGAGGGCGTCGGTCTCCACTCGAGTAACTGTCTTTTGGGATGCCTCTGACCCCTAGGACGAAATAAGATGAGATAAAACTATTTGAGGGCGTCAGTTTCCACTTGAATAGCTGTCTTTCGAGATGCCTCTGACCCCTAGGACAAAATAAACCAAGATAAACTACTCGAGGGCATCAGTCTCCACTCGAATAATTGTCTTTCGGGATGCCTCTGACCCCTTGGACAAAATAAACCAAGATCAACTACTCGAGGGCGTCAGTCTCCATTCGAATAGCTGTCTTTCGGGATGCCTCCGACCCCTAGGACAAAATAGGATAAAACTATTCGAGGGCGTCAGTGTCCACACGGATAGCTGTTTTTCGGGATGCCTCTGACCCCTAGGACAAAATAAGATAAACTATTCGAGGGCGTCGGTCTCCACTCGAGTAGCTGTCTTTCGGGATGCCTCTGACCCCTAGGACAAAATAAACCATTCGAGGGCGTCAGTCTCCACTCGAATGAAAAATGTTGTGAAGGTATCAGAGTCCTTCGAAAGCGTTGGTATCTACTCAAATCAAATTGCTGTGGAGGCTTCAGACTCCTTCGAGGGCGTTGGTATCCACTCGAATCAAAATGCTGTGGAGGTTTCAGACTCCTTCGAGGGCGTTGGTATCCACTCGAATCAAAATGCTGTGGAGGTTTCAGACTCCTTCGAGGGCGTTGGTATCCACTCGAATCAAAATGTTGTGGATGTTTCAGACTCCAATGCTTCTCGGATAACTAAGACCCGTTAAGCGAAAAAAAATTGTTGTTTGTTTATTTGTTTTAGTTAAGTGTTTTTTTTTGTTTTGTGGGTTTGTCTTATTTTGTTCGAGTTTGTTCTTGCTTTATTTTGGTTTGTTATGCATTTGAAATTTGTTCAGAGTTTGTTTTGATGGGTTCGGTTTAGGTTGCTTTATTTCGTGCTTGGGCGCAACGTTCACGTTAAGTGAGACTCTTATGCTTGTTTCATTATCGAGTGTGCTTTATCGATATTGATTAGTAATTATTCCATTATTGTTATTTTGCTTGTCTTAAAAGGTGTGTGTTTCATGTGTATCAAATGTTAAGCCTCGTTTGTTTTTATTTTAATCTTTGCTGGATTGTTCAGATGCCCACCCATCAGCGCCTCAATCTTCAGGCGCCTAGCCCCCAGCGGTTCAGGATCCAGACGCGTCACCTGAGGCGGTCGGGCTCTCGTGGACCGGGTCTGCTTAAGTAAACGAAAGTTGGGGGCGATGGTTTATTCGATCCAAAATTCGAACGCATCGCCCCTTTCGCCCCTAAATCAATTTCTCGATTTTTCTAGCCAACTCTCAACTCGATTTTCGTCGTATGTGACAATGTCGACTCCGGGTAAGTGTTCTTTACTTGTTTATTGTCAGTTTTGTTTGATTTATTTGATTTGCGAATTTGTTTCGTTGAAAACCTAGAAAATCGATTTGGGTGTTTTTAATTTACTAATTTTTGATGTTTGTGCTTAATCCCATTGTTAAATTAGGGTCGATTAAAACTTGTTAGGGTAGTTATAAGCTTGACAGGGATTTTCGAGGTATGACAATGGCTTCCTACAGTGATAGGTTCGAGATGCTAGGGTTAGGGACCATTTTCCCGGATGTTCCCGAACTCGTTTTACGTAATCTTGCTCTAATAGTGTTTTTGAGGGTATGGGTAGCCCCCTCGTCGATTTTTACGGGCTAGGATGGCTTTTAGGGCTCTCCGTGAGGTTTTGTGTGTCTTACGACAGACCAAAAGGTGTCGTAACGATGCCGGATTTCCCCGAAACTACTTCCATTGTGACCAGGATCGAAAATAGGTGTTAGCGGCCTCTTCGGAATTTTAATATTCTTATCCGAAAATTTGACCCTATTTTGACCTTTTTAATCTACTTTAGCCCGACCCGAGGTATGGGTTTTTCGTTTTTTGTTTGATTTTATAGTTAGAGGTAACACCGAGCGTCCCGAGGGAGTTTTTTTGGTCGGTACTAGATGCGACGCTGCCGGGACGAGTTCATAGACTCTTCGAGGGATTCGTAGGAGCCGACGGAGTATTTCATCTCAGCGTCGTGATCCGGAGGCCATAAATGAGGCCGATTTTGATAGGGTGAGGAAGCGTAAGCTTCCAGAGACAGTTGCTAGGAGGGCTCATGTTCCGGTTCCCGTACCGGAGAATGAGGAGATTGGCTACGAGGATCCCGAGTGGGCTCAGGATTGGGATGGTCATCAGTTGCTGTTTCATCTTGACCTACACGTTTCTCACCGCATCGTGCGTGGTCTGGTGAGTGTCCTATTCATGTTTATTAGTTATGTCTAGGGTTTTGGCTCGGGTTAGGTTAGGTTTGTTTTGTTTACACTTGTATTGTTTCGGTTTGCAGCCCCCAGGCCCGATGAGGACTTTCTCGGGCTTTACTACATGTCTCGAGATTTATTCTCAGAAGTTGACCTCCACGGTAAAGAGGATTATTGCGAGGACTGCTCTAGGTCTCGTGGTTGAGCAGTGGGTCCGGTTGGTGGGTTGCAAGACTAAGTGCAACCTCATGGTGATTAGAGCGATGGTAGATCGCTTCCACGATACCACCTCGACCTTCCACATGGCCTTTAAGGAGGTCGGGATGACCCTAGTGGATTTTGGGATGATTACCGGTTTGCACTGGGGGGCCGGATAGGATTAGGTGGGCTGCCAAGGGCCTTAGGCTAGATAGTGATGAGGAGCGGGGCCTTATCGGAGATTGTTTGGAGCGTGAGGCATATAGTGCGCCTCATGCTCTGGTGAGCTCATACATCACCGATCACTTCGAGCGGGTGGCGGTGTTAGAGGGTCGAGAACCCAACACACCGGAGCAGGATGCCCGGTTGTGGTTGTGGTACTTCCTAGGGTCGACCTACTTCTCGGATAAAGGCGAGAGGTTTAACACTAGGATTTTGCCTCTCCTAGCTGACTTGGGTCAGCTAGGACGTTATGATTGGGTAACCGCGGCTTTCGCGGAGATTACTCACCGCCTGCAAGTCATGGTAAGGCCGCTGGCGATAACGTCAGCCTTAACTCTGCTTATCGTGGGTCCGGGCCTTATACTGGAAGTTAGTTGCTATTCTCACTTTTGCATCTCAAGTTCCGCTTAGTTTTGGTTCAATGTTGCTAAAGGTATTTTGGGATTTTGCAGGCTTGGATCTATTCCTATTTTCCTTGTTTCGCACCTAAAACGGTGAGGGTTCATTCGAAGAGATTCCGGCGGGGATCGAGTGGAGGCTAGCTCAGCCTAAGAATACAATCAGCCACTACCCGTCGAAGAACGCGTTGGTCAACCAGCTAAGCCTCGAGGATGTAAGTTTTCTCTTTATGTCCTACTTCGTTTAGCAGCCCCCAAGGTTTAGGATTTATTGAGATGTTGGTTTTATTCGTGTAGTTTGTGGCCCGTCTTTGGGCCGATTATGAGGGCGTGCCCGGGTATGTGGCTGCAAAGTTGAGGCCTCGGAGTTATAGGAGGATGCTCCTTCCTGTTTTGTTTCGCCCGGTTTGGTATCTGGGCGAGCGGTTGGTGCGTCAGTGCTTGTATGACGATTTTAGGGTGCCGGTTGATCCTCCCTGGACCATGTTTAGACCACCGACCACTGCAGAGGTCCTCGAGGATAGGGATGGAGAAGGAGGCGATGCGCTCTTGGTACCTGGTGCCTCCTATCTATCCCATGTCAGCCAGCGGCTAGCTTGCCACAGCCTTGTGGTAAGTTCTAATTTTTGGTTCTAAGGTTTGTTTCGTGGTTTAGCGTTTTCTTGCCCCATGACCAACCGATTTGTTGCTTTCTCAGCTGGCCGATCCGGCAGATGCTGTTCAGCCCCCAGATTTTCCCTTGACGCTACTTATGGTGAACGCGGCTGGGATACCTTTCACCGAGCCTCTCCCCCGTGTTCCGCCGAGAAGATGGACGCCGGGATAGAGTGGCGTGACCGAGTGTACCGGGTGAGTTTTGGCTTTCGTTTTTTTGGTTTGGGTCTTAAGAGTTAGGGTCGGTTCGTCTAACTTCCGTGGTTTCAACTCTCAGGTTTCGTCAGCCTACCAGCAGCGCGCGGTTGTGGCAGGCCGCTAATTCCTTCTGGGTCTACACTTCGAAGGTTTACCGTGACACTTCGGAACCTCGATCGTTGAGTTTGCGTGACTAGGGTGGTTTTCTAGGCTGCTTGTGTGTTTTCCTAATGTTTAAATGTATTTGTAGGATGTCCCGGATATGGTGGGGCAGCTAGAGACTCGGGTGATCGAGCTCGAGGCGGAGGCGGCTAAGGCACAACGGTTCCTGCAATCTCGGGCTGACGAGATCGCTTTCCTTAAGGAGCAGCTGGCTCGGTCTTGAAGTGAGACCTCCGCGCAAGGTGAGTCTAGGCATCGGATCGAGAGGGAGAATGAGGCTGAGGCTGAGGCTACGGGTCGAGCTACGGGTGCTACCGAGGAGATTGGAGAAGTCCCCGAGACGGCTACCCAAGATATTTTGTCAGGGATGGGCGGTAGTGAGTCTCCTCTTCTGGATCTGGAGGATCTAAGTTTGGACGACAGCATCTGTGAGGTTGTGATGGCCATTGGTGTGGCTTCTAGGGGTCCTTCCTAGTCTCGACTTTTCTTGAGATTCTTAGTATCTGAATTAGTTGGATTTAGTCTCGTGTTTTCGTTTGGTGAATTGTCTGCCTATATTGACAAGTAATCACCTTTGCGTTCACATATTTGCGATTTAGTTGTAGTTTAAGATGTGTTGGAGTTGCATGGGAGTATGAAAACAATTCCTTTTGGATGTTTTGAAATGCGTTAGTTTGAGCCGGGAATCGGATCAGATAGTACGTCGATTAAAATGTTTTGGCTCAAGACGGACGAGATGTAAAATATTAACGTGTTTTGACCGAGTGTGTTTAGGAGATGAGTGTAGCTGTTTTGACATTCAGAACAGGACGGAAATTGAAAATTCGGGCAACTTTAGAAAAAAGTTAGACCACTTTTTGCATACTCATAATATTTCCTTATTAGGCTGCAGACGCGACTTGACAATAACCGTTAAAAGGCACAACACGCCTAGGTGGGGTAGCTTATCCCCCTAAAAAAAAAACGTCTAAGTCTCGCGCGTCCGACGGGTGAACTCGTGTTCCTGTAGCTCCTTCATGGGTATTTTTGTTTCCGAAGCGGGTTTTGGTGACTTTAGGAGGTCGTTCCCGATGTCCGAAGTGTCGTGTGATAGTTATAGTGATAACGCGGGATCGATGTTTCTATTTTTGGGGTTGGTCTGAATGTTATCTGCCTAAGTATAGGTGCATGGGCTAAGGCTCTCAGGTTCTGGGCCGCTTGGGCTCGGACGGCTGGAGACTCGGGCGCCTAGGCCAGGGCGGTTCGAGTCCGAGTTATGGAAATTTTTGTTGTTTCCTAATTCTTGTGGGATTAGGGCTATATATACGGGTTATGGGTGCTTGTTTTAGACATACTAGAATATCCATAGGGTCTAGAACATCCATATTTAGGGTCATGTCGGGTTTCGGGAATATCCTAACCGAGTGAGCGGGTTCTTTTAAGAAATATGACCCCGAGGTTTGTTCAAGTGATGGTTTGGCAACGGTCGTTGCGCTGAGTCGAGTTAAGGTACAAGATGACTTCTTATTGGCATGTCTTACCTAACATCCTCCACCCCCCCCCCCCCCCCCCACAAGCTGATGAAGATCCTTCACCTACCTTACTTTGAAAAAAGTCTGGTATGTTGGGGTCAATCATCTCAGATGTTTCCAGGTTAAGATTTTTGGCTTTGGTGTTGACTTCTTTCTCAAAATACAGAGAACAAAAGTTGGCTATCTCCTCCATTAGGTAAGCATTACATATGGAGCCCTCGACACTCGCCTTGTTACCAAATTTTTTCTTCAAATGGTTAAGAAATCTATGACAATCAAGCAATTATATTAATAATAAATTACAATATTTAACATTAGTGGTTCGTTCATTAAGTATTTGAAAGTTCTCACCTCTCAAACGGGTACATCCATCTATATTCGACCGGTCCTCCCACTTTAGCTTCGTAGGGCAAGTGGACTGGTAGATGCTCCATTGAGTTAAAGAAGGAGGGTGGGAAGATCATCTCAAGTTTACACAGTATGAGGAATTTGATCCTCCAAACGAGTCATGTCGTCAATTGTAACTGTCGACGGACACAAATCTCGAAAAAACTGAGATATCTCAGTAATAGGATTCCAAACACCTTGCGGCAGGAGTTGCTTCAACGACACAAGTAGTAACCGCTCCATGAAAACGCGGCAGTCATGACTCTTCAAACCTTGCAACTTCAGGTTCTTAATGTCGATACACCGACAAAAAACGGATGCGTACCCATCAGGGAACTTCAATTTCCCTAACCACTCTAACACGGCCTTTCTCTGAGACGGCCTTTCTCTGAGCCTTATCAAGGCTAAACAAGGCCCTATGCTTAGACCCATCCCGCTTGATATGCAAATTCGAACGGTCATAAATTCTCTTCAAATCTTTTTGGGATCCTACGGTGTCACATGTCTTACCATCTACATCCATGACGATGTCCAGTTGCTCAAAGAAATTCTTCTCAATACGCATCACATCCAAACTATGTCGAGGTAATAAAGTACTCCAATATGGAAGGTCGAAGAAGATGCTTCGTTTATACCAACCATTTTTTTAATTTTTTAAGATCCTTTATCTCTTGATCGGTACCGTCAACAGTAGATGGCATCTCCGAAATCACATCCCACATCTCATTTCCCCGAAGACGAATTGGTTCTTCATCTAGCACCATCTCACCCTTCTTGAAAGCTCTCTTATTCTTCCTGTACGGGTGACCCTCGAATAGGAACTGTCTATGACAGTCAACCAATTAATTTTGCTTGAATTTCTTAGGTAGAACGCTTTACTTTCACTCATGCAACAAGAACATGCTTTTTGGCCCGCCGTAGACCAATCGCTCAACATACCATACGTAGGGAAATCGTTTATAGTCCACAAAAGCAATGCTCTAAGCTGGAAATATTTTTTCAACGACACATCATATGTCTCCACCCCTACTTCCCACAACTCTTTCAATTCCTCTATTACTGGTTGTAAGTAAACATCCAAGTGGTTTTTGGATTTTTTGGGCCGGGAACAATAAGAGAAAGGAAGATGAACGGTGCTTTCAGACACAGCCATGGGGGTAAGTTGTATGGTGTGACCATGACAGCCAGCAGGAGCTAGTACGACTTACCGAACTGACCGAAAGGGGCAAACCCATCGGTACACAACCCAAGTCTCACATTACGGGGTTCCTCAGCAAAATTAGGGAAAATTATAACAAAGTGTTTTCACTCCTCCCCGTCACTAGGATGAAACATCTTCCCCTCTACACGAATTTCTTCTTTATGCCACCACATTTGTTCGACAATGGTTCTGGTTGCATATAAGTTTTGAAGCCTAGGGGCGATGGGAAAGTAGGTAAGTCGGCTAAGTGGTATAGGTTTTTTATCCCTCGCAACACTCTTTCCCTTCCTACCCCTCAAAACAATATTCCCATCTACACCATTGTATCTATCCTTACCATATTTCTTACATTCCTCAAGTAGGGCGTCGTCCTTCCAAAAGAGCATGCATCCATCGGGAAAAGCATCGATCTTTGGATGTGGAAGTTGAAGACCTTTAACTATTTTTTTAGTAGTGTAGAATGTTTTGGTCATGGTGTTGTCTTTTGGGATGACCTTCTCAAGCAACGCATGGAAACCGTCTACACATCCAAACGATAGGTTATACTCACATTTAAGAGTCACTACCATAGACGCGACTTCTAACAATGTCACATCACACCTTCCATATAACGGCTTCTCCAAAGCGTCTAACATATCAAAAAACGCTTTCGCTCGTGGATTTGGCTCTTGTGGGGTTGGTTCGTCATCGTCATTAGTGTACTGTAGACACCTAGATTTAGACCTGGTGGCTGCAGAAGTGCCAAACAAACACCCAATGACGATAGGACTGCAACGCGACACGAGTTCGCGATGTTTTAGGTAGTTTTTCTATATAACGGAAAAAATAAATTACTCGGGCAAATTAACTAACATGATGGCAGCCTTAGTCATGTCGTTACGGTCGCATAGACACTAATTAGAGTCGATTCTGACCCCGGGACCCCGAGTCGGTCCCGAAACTCGAACCGAGTCAGCACCGCGCCAAGCGAACCTCGGAATGCACACCCGAGGCCCACTTAAACCGCGGCGCTAGGTCAAGGGAGGGGAACCTTAACCCCCAAGATACATATTATACACCCGCCTCACGGCTTTGGAAAGTATCAAAATCGTATCTTCAAAACTCCAGCCGCCCCACCTCACGCGCCTTAGCCTCCCCACGCCTGAACCTAGGCCCCTGAGTCTTGGTGCGCCTCGGCTCAGGCGTCCATTTGGGCGACGAGGGCCGAAAACACCTATAAATACCCCCCTCACCTCATTCATTCGACACAACTTCTCATCTTATCTTCTCCCTCTACTCTCTCGCTAAGGGCTCGCACTCCGACACTCGAGGCAAACGATCCACTTGATCGTAGTTCCGATAAAATAGCGACATCGATGCTACTCCTCTCCTTCGAGCACCCCATTCGATACCGAGGTGCCTGTGTTCGACTAGCTCAAGTCTAGTAAAGAAGTTCTGCCGGATTAGCCGCAGAATCAGTCCATAATAACGAAGCTCTGCCGGAGTAGCCGCAGGAAGGGTTGACGGTAACGGAGCTCTGCCGGAGTCACCGGGCAAGCTAGGAGGATCCGCCTATTGAAGTCGAGTCGTCACTAGGTTTCCATCTAAACAAAACTTTTCATATTCGTACTTTCTTTTATTATGCACTACGACAATACTAGATGCGGACACCAGGTCCGCAAGCACTCACTAAAATACGTAATGTCCCAACTTCAACCACAAGCACTAAAATACACTAAATAGACACTAGTAATTCCGAGATCCGTTCTCAAATTATCTATGCATTGTGTCCCGTTTAGTGTATACTCCTAGGGTACAACTCCTCACTACTTGATTTACTTACGTTCGCATTTACAGTTTTTCGTACGATTTATTTCTTTTATGACTTTATAATTGCATGTTAAATCACTTAACACGGAATTCAAAACATAAAACAACTAAAATTGAACAAAGCGATTTTCGGGTTCCGTATTAGTCCGGGTGCTCGCCTGACTAGGTTCGACGCATCTCCATTAATACCGAACCGACGTATCTTAAGCACAATACCGGGTAAGGTATACCACGAGAACGACTAATATCCGTATTATCACGTTAAAGCTGATTTGCTAATACGTATAATACTATTACTCTCTACTCTCCTACGTGCATCTTTTCATGGCTTGCCTGTCACGTGTAATCGCATGCAAAGAATGTAAACACAACTACTTCGACGATAAAACTTACTTGTCTTTAAACAACGGACGTAGCAAAAGGTACAGGGTTAAAACAACGGATGTTACAGTATTTCCACCACAACAAAAGAACTAGTTTATCAGCCCACCGATTGATTAGTAGAGGCCACTATAGTGCGGGCGGGATTGGGTGTTGACTTCTATCGGATGTTGGCTTCCCAATACGTACCCTCACCCCTTACTCAGAATCCACGGTTTCCGGATGTCCGAAACCATTGGCAATGAGAGTCATTCCAGGCATGCATGGAGTGCTTAAGGGTTCAACTCTTTATCTTTAGGTCCCGTGCCACTAAAGTTTGAGCCAGCAACGTATCAAAGTTGACTTGAACGGTTTCCGAGTCCCCATAATTGACTTGGTGGCGACTCCACAAATCGGCAACGAATTCAGTTCACTAAAAAAGTCGCCTTACCAAACAAATCGGCCTTTAAACATTTACAACCATGACTCGATCGATTCCAAATGGAAACACGGGTGCGCGCACCCGTCTAGTACAAGTCAGGATCGTCATCCGAATCGAGGTCCGACATATCGTCCCGTACGCGAGATCGGACTGGCCCCCGACAGGGAGGGAGCCGCGTGGGTGGCCGCCGCCACACGTTGAAAAACCGGGACGGTCCCGCGCGGGCGCACGCGGGGCGGCGGGCGGTGCGGACGAACGTCCACAGTTTGGCGACTCCGCTGGGGATTTGGAAACAATTTTCCACTGGTGGTGTAACTTGAACGAGGTCGGTGAAGCTCATTTATTAGTTCCTAGTTGTGGTCACTACAAGTTTTGGCCCTAAAAAGCCCACCCCAACCGATATCAGGACCAATCAACCTCTTCGCGGTAAGATCTTTAGGGACACGCGGAGAGATCCTCGATTGACGCTCGGCCGCCTAACGCGTACCCCGCGTGAATAATAAGCGGATAGTTCTGAACGAACGGTATGACACTCGTCTCCCCAGATAATTGTCAATGCCTAGGTAAAGACTATTCGTGGGCTGTAGCCTATCCTAACCTACCCGTGTCTGCATTCTGCATGAGTGTATGCATTCCTAGTTATGTGTAGCGTGTTTGCATACAACCCAAATAAAACACTAAAATTTTGGATTCAACCACGCCAACATATTCAACCGCACCCAATTCCGTTTTCGAAAAATACCTCATCTTTTCAAAACGACCTCTTAAACGCCGATACTCCGGTCAAATCATGACTTCTAAAAAGGGAAAAACATTTTTAGATGTCGTTATCATGGCAAATTTTAAACTCAAAAAATGATAAATAATGTATATTTTTAGTGCCATCACCTTGGCCAAAGTAAAACCCGTCAACAACAAATACCGTTAATGCCACTGAGACTCCCGATCAACGGGATAAAGGTACACCAAACAGTTACTTTTTTTCACACACATACCGTTAACACAACCAAAGCTTCAATTAATGAAGTCAAGAAATCCAAAACGGTTACATTCTCGAAACACTTTTCACAATACATCACTCCCCACCGTCAAAATGCTAGTTAATGCAACTGACAAACGTGCATCACTAGTTTTAAAAGCTTTTTCTCAAAACACTATTCACTACCTAAACCCTTAATAAGGATCTAATTACACCTTTAGAACACCATCATTAGACTTCATGCTCTACCACGAGTACCACATCCGCTACAAGTATCGAACTAGCTAATTAATAGCAGTCTCGATAAAAGCATCACGTCATCATTTTCAAAACTGGTTCCCCTAAGAACCATGTTCCTTTAAAAAAAACATTTACACTTTTGCTATCGTCAGATTCCCGACGCACACACATAGAAACACATTTTTACGTCACGAACGATGTCACCACGCCATCGTCACCCTAATTTTATAAAAATCTTTTTTTTTTCAAAAGACTTTCCTCTGCGAGTATTGGTCATTTTCAAAAAAAAAAAAAATCTTTGATCCTGAGCCGGGATCGCGATCAACTTCTTACGTCGTACAACCATGTGATTAATTGTCTGTGTTAGTTACTAGGATCACCTCTACTCGAGGTCTTACATTTTGGGTCGTCTCATTTTGAGAAGTCCTCTTTAAGCCTCACCTCCGAGGTTTGTGTCAAATCGTCTTGTCACAGAGATCCAAAATTCATTAGGCGTTTCGCCGAATACACCAAGAGTCTAAAGCACCCGAGTCCCTAAACCAATGACCGCACGCACAAGCGAGTCAAGGGTCTCATTTCCGCGTCGCTCAACTACGGTCATTCCTCGAGTTCCTAAATCGTTTGGTGGATTCAGTCTCACCTTTAGCCCTATTTCGCAGATCTAAAAATGTCCCCCAACGACTACACCGAACCACTCAACATAATGCTAGGGCTTGTTAAGGAACTCCAGAATAACATGGCCCAAATAACCGTCGCCCATGACAACATCTTTCTCTAGCTCGGCAAGCTTGAGAAAGCGGCCGATGGGACACGAAACCTCCCTCAAGAGGAGGTGGACGAGAAGCCTTTCATCCCTAAGGGCAAGATGAGATTGAGGCCAGCTAGGTTTGTCCCGGCCCTTGGGGGATGCCCCTTTAGAAGCCTTACTGACCTGGGCATGACCTATGCCGAGGCCCTTAGAATTGACAACGAGGACTGGCAGTTATCCCAGCTCGTCCCTACCCCAGATCCACCCCGCGGAGCCCGGGGGCGGATTGGGATCCCAGTGCATATTGCTTGTATCATCAGGGCAGAGGACACAATACGGAGGACTGTGATCGCCTCAAACAGGACATCCAGGACCTGGTGGATGCCGGAACCTTCCCTCTGATGAAAAAGGAGACACCACAGCCCGTTGACGGTGGGGCTAGTGGCGAAACATCCGCGTCTGTAATAGTGAAGACATGCAGCACCATCAAGGTGTTATTCCCTGTGGGAAGCCTCGATGCCTAAAGGCACGTATAACCGGCCTTAGTCAGAGTCTAGTTCATCTTAAGGCCTAGACTAAAATAATAATAATAAATATCTTGTCTTTTATTCCTTATCAAGTCCAGGGAGGTGCGAGGGGACATGTCCTCCACCTCCCCCAAACTTAATCACGGGCATCTAGCCCATCTACTATATTATCAATAAAACAACATTTTTTAACAAACGTGCCTCGACAATCGCTTAACCTTATTTCAACGGTTTACTTTAAACGCTTAAAAACTCGACTTTACGCCAATTATCGATGACAATTGATTAAAACGCAAGGGCTACCACAAACAGCCCATTTAGCTTCACCCTAAAAGAAAGATCGGGAACAACAACCCTGGGATCGACCCGTCATCGACTCCCTAACCAAGCAATAATAAACTCGTTACAAACGAACCTCCATCCGACTAAACTACCCCAACATAACCAAATATGAAACCTGCCTAATAGGTCTAAAAGCAGCCATATCTCTAGGAGTTAAAAACCTTAGAGTACACGGAGATTAATCCTTAGTAGTCAACCAAGCCACGGGAACCTAGAAGGTTTATAGTGAAAGCCTTACCCCAAAGTGGAAACAATGTCCCAGGAATTTACCCAAAATCAACTTCATACACATACCCCGCGAAGAAAACCAATTCGCTGACGCATTGTCCAAACTAGCCTCCCTGATAAACATGCCCGATCACCTTTTCTCTATGCCTATCTGTGTAGAGAGAAGCGAACAACCGGCCTACATCCATAACCTCGAAACCGACGACACCCCCAAAGGACCTTGGTACAAAACAATCCTAGACTTTAAAACCCACGGGTCATATCCGCCCAACACCAACACCAAGAACAAAAGAGCCCTACGAATACAAGCCACCCATTATGTCCTGAATCAAGGACTACTATACAAACGAACCCCACAAGGAGTCCTCCTTAGTTGCATAAACAAAAACCAACCCGAGAGAGTCATGGAAGAGGTACATGACGAAGAGTGCGGACCCCACATAAGTGCACACCCACTGGCCCGAAAAATAATGAGACTGGGCTATTATTGGATTACCTTAGAGGCGGACTGTCGACATCACGTCCGTCACTGCCACAATTGCCAAATATTTGCCAACATCCAACACTTACCGCCATAGCCACACCCTGGCCTTTCTCTACTTGGGGAATAGACATCATAGGAAAAGTCCACCCATCTGGGACCGGCGGGCACTGCTTTATTTTAGTGGTCGTCGATTACTTCACCAAATGGGTAGAAGTCGCCTCTTACACCGTGCTAACCTGAAAACAAGTAGTGAAATTCTTACAAAATAACATCATCTACCGCTACGGTATACCTCACGAGATCATCAGTGATCAGAGGGCTCACTTCAGGGCCAACGCCCAAAAGCTCCTCGAAAAATACAAAATCCAAAAACACAAGTCATCACCCTATAGACTACAAACGAACGAGGCCGTAGAAGCAGCCAACAAAACCATAACCACAATCCTTAAGAAAATGATAGACAATTATCGGGATTGGCCAAACAAGGTCCCCTTCGTCTTATGGGGATACCGAACATCCTATCGAACTCCCACTGGAGCCACACCATATTACCTAACCTATGGTTCCGAAGTGTTACAACCCGTAGAGATAGAAATACCGTCACTAAGGATATTAGCCGAGAGCGGTATTCCTGAAGAAGAGTGGAACCAAAAATGATATGACGAGCTAGTACTCCTAGACGAGCGTAGGATACATGCTTTATCCAACGTAAAAGCTTACCAACAACGCATCCAACGAGCCTTTAATAAACGAGTAAAATCCCGAAACATACACGAGGGAGACTTAGTAATCAAATCCATTAGAGCACCCCTTCCCGTCAACCCTAGAGGGAAATTCAAACCAAACTGGGCAGGCCCTTACCTCGTTAAGAAAATACTCTCGGGGGGCGCGGTGATCCTCACCGACTTAGACGGTCAAGAATTCACAACCCCAACCAACATGGATCAACTCAAACGATACTACCCATAGACACCCTGGCAACCAGACCCCGACCTCCGACTTAGGGGGAAGCCATGCAAAACAAGAAAAAATTGAATAAGCTCGCATCGATAATTGACATAAACGAGTCTAAAGCAAAATTACTCATATTTTGAAAGAACTACGAACATGGTTTGATTCCGTCTAAACGCGGATACGTAGGCAACCCTTCCCCGGGTACAACCAAATAAACAAACAAATATCGATTACTCGATTCATGTACAAAACGGGACTCGTTCCACGTCCCGGCCGACGGGTGATTTAAAATGACGAAGCACAAACGACGAGCCGATGACGGGGTGAAAACTCGAAAGGGCGCCCCTGGCAAAATGAAGAAACGAGTTACGAGCCTCGTTAAAAAAAATGACGAGTCGAGGACGGGGTGAAAACCCGAAAGGGCGCCCCGGGGAAAATGAAGAATCGAGTTGCGAGCCGTCAAAAAAAGAGAGAGCAAAATAAAAGAATAAAAAAAAGGGTGAGCCGAGGACGGAGTGAAAACCCGAAAGGGCGCTCCAGGTAAAATGAAGAATCGAGTTGCGAGCCACCACAAAAAAAAAAATAATGACAACATGCTTCTCATTAATAATAAAATTTGGTTAAATCGAGCCTTTGTCGAGGCATTTACATCAAGTATCTGAAACCCGGACATCCCGGAAAGCAACAACGTGTCAAAACTCCACAAAAAACTAGTACTAATACGCTACATAATATCAACTAGTAAGACATAATACAAAAGGGCTTAGCTCTACCGGTCCAACCTTTTATTCCCTTTGCCATTCGGGTGTACCTGCTTGCGTTCCTCATCATCGATCTTCTGAATGCAAGCTTCTACCGCCGTAGCCGAAGGCGAGCCCAGCCGACCCCACTCTCCTTCCTCTGTCACAGTTTTAATATAGGTCTCGTTAGTCTTGGCCCGCTTAGATGAACTGACGGAACTAGGATCGGTACCACTGTCTTTGGATAGGCACTTAGTGACGGTCTCTCGAATCACCTCCTCGCCTCTTAGCGGCGCTGCCTTCCTAACTTTTGAGTTGCTCTGTCCTCACGGGTTTTCACAAACCCTTCTCCGAACCCAAACATTGTTGGTCGGTCGAACACTCTCAATAACAACAGAACGCAAGAACTTCTGTTCCCAAGACGCCCTAAACTCCCTGAGCGAATCCTCTGTCCATGGGTCAAAACTAGGAGTAACTTTAGCATCCAGCGAAGCGGGAGGTTTGACATCCATTTGATTCGACAACATGCTCGGATAAATATAAACCTGATCCCTCATGGATAATATTAACAAAGCCTCGGTTGAGGACGAAAATGGAAACCCGGTACGCCCACTAATATTCCACCACGGGATAGACCACCTGATGATCACTTCACCCTTAGCCAAATAGGAAAGCCACTCCGCTTCCTTGTGACCTTTGCTCCACACCTGCACCGTCTTCCGGCCCGTGAAACCCCTGTAATTATAATCTTTAAAACACCGGGGAGGGACGACCAAACCAAGCTGCTCCTGCAACCAAACCTGTACAAACCACTACAAAACATCACATCTCCAAAACCAAAGCAACCACAAAAGACAAAACAAAACAAAAAAAGCTATAAAGAGAAATGACACCAAAAACACCTGTAAAATGATCCTAAAGCTCCGAGAAGGTGTCTCATGAAACCGGGCACTAGCATCGAGGCCCAGAATGAGCTCACCCAAAACAAGCAAAGAGGGTGATCGTCCATGTTCCATTACCGCTACCACACCCAAAACCCGAGGGTTACCCCAACCTTCACGTGCCCTCGCATCCTTGAAAAGATAGTAACAAGCAATAGCAATGTTTAAAGCCCGCCTACGTGCTAAGGCCGAAACATAATAGGAACCAACCTGTGAGAATGTCCTGAAAAGCAACTCTAGGTTAATGCCATCTCTCCCAAAGAAACCATTAGCCCTCTCCAACGAAGAAAGGTCCAAAAAGTAAGAAAACTGTTCCACGTAAGCATCATCTACCGAAAGCATGCAAGACCGAACCAAACTCCACCCACCTATGACATCAATCTCTTCGGGAAGAGGACAAATTTTATCCCCGGGGAAAGCAAAAACATGGCCTTTTGAGTCCCAAAACTTAGAACATGCCCATAAGAACTTATCTTGTACCTTGACTCGACTCAGCGCAACGACCGTTGACAAACCGTCATTTGAACTAACCTCGGGGTCACGTTTCTTAAAAGAACCCGCCCACTCAGTTACGATATTCCCGAAACCCAACATGACCCTAGATATGGATGTTCTAGACCCTATCGATATTCTAGTATGTCAAAAACAAGCACCCACAACCGGTATATATAGCCCTAATCACACAAGAATTAGGAAACAAAAAAAATTCCATAACTCGAACTCGAACCGCCCCGGCCCAGGCGCCCGAGTCTCCGGCCGCTCGAGTCCAGGCGGCCCGGAACCCGGGAGCCTTAGCCCAAGCGCCTGTAGCCAGGCAGGCGACATCTCGAGCAACCCAAGGATAGAAACTCTGATCCCGCATTATCACTATAGGTATCACACGACACCTCGGACATCGGGAACGACATCCCGAAGTCACTAAAAACCCGCTCCGGAAGCCGATATACACACGCAAGAGCTACAAGAACGCGAGTTAACTCGTCGGACGCACGAGACTTGGGCATCTTTTTATTTATTTTTAGGGGATAAGCTACCCCATCTAGGCGTGTTGTAGCCTTTTAACGGTTATCGTCAAGCCGCGTTTGTAGCCTAATAAGGCAATATTATGAATGTGCAAAAAGTGGTCTAACTTTTTTTTCAAAAGTCGCCCGAATTTTAACTTAAGCCTCGTTCTGAATGTCAAAACAACCACGCTCACCTCTTAACACACTCGGTTAAAGCACGTTAATATTTTACATCTCAAGTCAAAACGTTTTAATCGACATACTACCTGATCCGATTCCCGGCTCAAACTAACGCATTTCAAAACATCCGAAAGGAACTGTTTTCATACTCTCATGCAACGCTAACACGCCCTAAACTAGATCAAATCGCAAAGCAAAAGAACGAGAAAGTGATTACTTGTCAATCTAGGTAAACAAATTCGCCAAACACAAGACTAATCCAACTAATTCCAATACTAAAAATCTAAAGCGAATATACAAAATATACAAATTCATACACAAGCCGAGACTAGGGAGGACCCCTAGAGGCCGCGCCAACAGCTATCACGACCTCACAAATGTCGTCATCTAAACCTAGATCCTTCAAATCTAGAAGAGGAGACGCCCTACCATCCATCCCCGACAACATGTCTAGGGTAGCCGTCTCGGGGACTTCTCCAACCTCCACGATAGCACTTGTAGCCTCAGCCTCAGCCTCAGCCTCAGTCTCCCTCTCTATTCGATGCCTCGCCTCACCCTGCGCAGAGGTCTGATGCGCAGGCGTCGCGACCCGTACGATCAAACAATATTTTTAACACCGACAAACCTAACTAATGTAGTAGTGGTAGGTCGGGATCGATCCAAGGGACGGTCTACGTAAAGTCGGTCAAGTCTCAGTCGATAAGTGTTTGGGTTTTAAGGGGGGTTTGAGTAGGATTAGAACTAAACTAAGATGGTCGGTCTAATAGCTAACACGAAAATCAATATAGGAAGAGTGTTAGGGGGAAGTCGGGGAATCGGAAACGGGACACAAAAACAAGGAATCAAGCAAACAATACACAATTGATAAAGGATGGGTCACCTTTCGGTCTCTACACCCGACCTCACTAAGACTCGCTTTCGCGACGAAGAAGCTAGGTCACTAAGTCGGAATTACCCAAGCCCCGAGTTTCCCCATATTGACGTGGGTGAATACGAGTCAACTAAATTGATCAAGTAAAGTCAACAAGCATACAACAATTCCAAAATAGACAAATCAACCCAAGTGTATTCAATCATAAGAATCCTTAATCTATGTTGCCCAAATCCATCCTCCCCTAACCCCTAACAAAGATCTACTCACTAATCATGGTGAACAACAAAACATTAACTAGGGAGAAAATAACTACAACATGCATAATGACTAAATATAAAGAAATTATGAAGATTAGATCTAAACTAGAGATTAGAGAGTGGAAGAGAAATATACCAACTATGAAGATCTACAAGAAATAAGAAGATTGCATAAATAAAGATTGAATCTTTGATGAAGAGAATGAAGAACTTGTCACTAATTCTTCAATAAACCCCACAAATCTTCAAATAAATCTTGATATAATCTTCTACAAACTTGAGATCTAGAGAATTGTTGATGAAAACTATGTAGATCTACTACTAAATTATTACCAGAATTTATAGAGAATTACTACTAGATTGTTCTAATAAGAGGATGGTGTAACTAATGGTGGATCGAGTGGTGTAATAGTGGATGGTGGCTTGGGCAACAAACTAGGGTAACATATATATAGTAAAGCCTTAATGGGTCTTCTTAACCTAAAGCCCAAATCTAATCCTTGCCCATTAGTGAGACTTTGTCCTTTGAGATGCAACTTTGCCCAATGAGTCTTCATGGGGTGAAACTTCACCCTGCGGTTGACGACATTAGCACCACCGGGTGAAATTTCACCCGGTGAGATTTTCTTCTCGAATCGCCATTTTTGACGTTTTTCTCCATCGGGCGAAATTTCACCCGGTGGGCGAAATTTCGCTCGGTCGTTTCGCCCGGTCATCTCATAGGGTGAAATTTCACCCTATGAACTTTTTGTCCAAAATGGTAATCTGGGGAGGAACACCGTCGGGCGAAATTTCGCCCGGTCAAATTCTCATCGGGTGAAATTTTGCCCTGTGACTTCAGAGGGCCATAACTCTCTCGTTTGAACTCCGATTGGGGCATGTAATATGTTGTGCGAAAGCTAAGAAGATACGCTTTCACCTTTAATTGGAATCGCTTCAATCCGAGGTCTGGAACTCTAGATATGTTTTTTTGAAGTTCGACCTCTCCGGTGAAGATGCCCAACGGACTATACTTTTTCCTTTTTGCTCAAGGTTTCACCTCTTGGGTTTGGACTTTGGATTTTAAGTTGTGTGCTTTGCTTTTCGGACGGTTTCCCTCTCTCTCATGCTCATAGAAGCTCGGACACGTTTTTGGTCGAAAATCCTATCAAAATAGACAGAAAACTACCAAAAACACGTAAAATGCAAAACAGAGACGCTAATGCGAGAAATACTCAAAATGGGGCAATAATCGCACTTATTCCTCGCAAAACGGGGCAAAACGGGTCTAAATGAGGGGAAAAATGGTCCAAATTTAGCACACAACAATTCCCCCACACTAAACCGTTGCTCGTCCTCGAGCAAAGACCCAAAAAGAAATTACATACTACTACTACTAGCTGGACTATGCTAAGCCGATACGGGGCAATTAACGGGCCCGCTCCGTCCCTTCAACTCACATCGAAATACCCATGAGGTAGAGTACTCCCATGCAAGGCAAGTTGGGTCTTGCTCAAAATGGTGGATGCGACTAAACACACAAAAACACATAACACGAAAGAATAGACGCATCCAAAGCAAAAATAAAACACCGAATCCCTCATCGAGACGGCGGGGAAAGACACCAATTACTTACCTAAAACAACAATAAACTTCCACCCACGTAAACAAGGACCAAAGCCTAATACTATGACAATTAACCAATATAGATGTTGATGACTTAGCTAGGTCCTCCTAATCTTCTAAAGGGGTACTACGGGGCGTATGACGGAGTGGAAAAAGTGAACCATGGATTCGTTCGACACTGTAGGTAGGTGCAGTCCCGCTATCTTCGGCTAAGCCGAGAGGGTCGTTCCAAACTCGAATTTCCTAAATTATCCCAAACAAAAAGGTGGAGTGTTTACAATTTTTGGGGTGGATCGACCAATCACCGCTATCTTCCTTCCTCGGGACTCGGTCCTCTAGTAGGCACTTCACGGCGATGAATCGATCAAAGGGCTTTTTTTTTTTCAAGGAGACGTTTTTGACGATACGATTTTTTTTCCATTTGAAGCTTCTTTTCTTTCTCCTTTGTTTTTCTTTTTCATGTTTTTGTCATGTTTTTGTGCCATTTTTCTCTTGCTTTGGTTTGCCCTTTTTTTGGCTTTTTGATGTGGTTCGAAACCAAGTTTTGAGGTTATTTTTGTGTAAACTTATTGTGGTGATGTATGGGTGAAAGGATAAATAGGTACCCGGAAACGCGGCCGCCATCCCCGAATAACCCACAAAAAGGCGAATAGAATTTGGACTAAAGGTGCAATGGTCATTCGAGCAAGGTCACCTAGAAAACGGGATGCAGAAAGCAAGGCCTAACTCCTCCATGGGTGGTCAAGGTGGTCAAATGCAAACCCCGAAGTAAACCTCTAGTAGAAAAGGTGGACTCAAAGCTAAAGGATCAACAAATTCATTGCCTAAGAGTCATTCTACTAGATTAAGCTCCAAAATCTACAATGGGTTATCTATAATGGAATGTAAACTCTTGCAATAAGTTCGTAATCGGGTTTTCGAAAACATTTAGTCCTAGACACGCTATACAAAAGCAAAAAGAACACAAGAAAAAGAAAAGGCAAATAAAAGAAAACACGAGTAAAGTCATGCACTTCGTACTCCATCGACATCTTAGCACGAAAATCAACCACAACACCCAAAATGCTCATCTTTTCGAGAGCCTCCCAATAGCAACAACCTAACTCCTCTACGAAAGTAAAGAAGAAAGTGAAAAGGAAGGAAGTTACCAAGCGGGTGCTTTCATGATCTCTTCAAATCGTGTTATTAAGGTGGTGGTTATCCTGTAAGAGTAGAGAACAGGACTATGCAGAGGACAAGAAAACATAACGAAAACGAAAAAAAGAAAAAGGGAAAAAGAAAAGGAAAATAAAAAGTTTCTGGTTTTTCGGAATTTTTCAATTTTTATGGTTTTTGAAAAGATTTTTGAAAAACAAGAGGATAGTAGATCCCTCCCCCACACTAAAACTGTGCATTGTCCTCAATGCACACGTAGGGGAAAAGATCGAAAAAGAAAAATAAGAAAAATCTTTTTGGATTTTTATAATTTTCAAATGTTTTTGGTTTTTTCGAAATTTTTGAAGAAAGAAAACAAACGAAAAGAAAACGATAAAAGGATGGCGGGCCTAGGTGCAATCACATCACCTAGACCCTAGCCAAGTGACTAAGAAAATGAGAATAAAAGAAAAGAAATTAAAAGAAAAGATGAAAAATGGGCGTAGGTGTAGTCACATCATCTAGCCCGGATTAAGAAAAATTTGAGAAAATGGAAAGAATTTGGATTTTCAAAAGGTCAATGGCGTAGTCACATCGCCTAATGACCGGGAGCAATACCAAGGCTGCTTTGGCCGCAACAATCTAACGATGGGACAGCTTGCAAAGTTATGTTAGAGATGAATCAATCACAATGACAATAGGATAAAAGGAATAAGAACGGAATCAACCAAAGGACATGCAATTATAAATGATTAGAGACTCACCGACTCAACCCACACACAAATACCCAACACACACACACACCACCGACTCAGGAGAGGGTCTAATCTAAGTGATCGATCGACGCAAATGAAGCGCTAGGAGACCCATAGAAAAAGGGTATACCCTCGGAGGATGGCTCGGGAAAAAATTCCTCCGGACCGTCGCTAAGCGAGAGGGCAAGGTCGGATTCAATTGTAGTGTGCATACTCCCAAACTCCCCTTCCTCCCGACTCAGTCTTGGTCAGTCGGAATTCACTGGGACCCAAGGGTAGGTCCCAATTTTGGTGAACATCGATAGTGTTTCGGTGTGTGTTCGGAACTATTAAAGCTCTTCCACGGCTAATGTAGACGAGGCGTTGATGAGGTACATGAAAAATCCAGGTCGGAAAATAGGCCTCGTCAAGCCATATGGAATCGTCTAGTAGGGTGAGGTGATCGGTCGAATAACCCAATTTGTTCGCAATTACTGTCACAAGACCTCCACAGTCAAAGGAGGGGCGTTGAGTAATAATAATACGGTGGAAGTGCAACGCCACGACAAGTGGTAGGTCTAAAGGGTTAGGGTTACCCAACAAAGAGTCACAAATCAATTCCAAGAGGAACTCGCAAGTAAGGTCTTTATAGGCGAAGGCCGTGAGGCTAAGGAGCTTGCTAGTTCTGGTCCTCGACGATAACTCTTTAATATCGTCTACTATTCCTAGATTGGTCATTGTGTGGGGACAAGGCCACCTAGTGCTCTGAAAGATCTTTTCAGAGAAGGTTCGAGCTAGAGAAGTAATAAGACAAGGAAATTTTATAGGCTTAGAAGACTTAGAGGATGTAGAAGATCTAGAAGGTGCAGAAGTCGAAGCCATACCTTGTTTACGAGCGGCTCGCCTTGCTCTTGTCTCCATACTAATAGATTTGCAAGAATATTCCCAAAAACTTTAGCTTCACCTCTTCAAGCACCCAACAATATGGGGAAACTCCAATAATCACCAAAGATGGGATGGAATGGAGGTATGATTGTGGTTGGGGTATGGAAGGTGGTGTTTAATGAAATGAGGAGTGATAAAGTGAAATGAAAGTGAGGTGAAGGTGATATAAATAAAGGAAATTTAGGAGGGAAATGAAAGTTTTTTAAGTAGATTGTAAATATTTGGTGTTTGTGTTTAGAGGGAAAGTTATGTGAGGTAAATGTGAGAGAGGGAATTGAAAGTGTAGTGAGTAAAAAGGTGTAGGTGATCCGGCCAAACTCATGTCGCCGGGTGAAATTTCACCCGGTCAAGCACCATCGGGTGAAATTTCACCCGACGGTTTTTCGTCGTGAAAATCATTTTCTGCCAACTTTTTCCACCGGGTGAAATTTCACCCGGTGAAAATCTCACCGGGCGAAATTTCACCCGGTGGTATCTTCGTCAATTATGGCAATTCTGGCAACTTTCCGTAGGGCGAAGTTTCGCCCGGTCGAGTCTCACCGGGCAAAGTTTCGCCCGGCGGTCTTCTTTCCTTCATTTTTCCGCCTTGCCATTTCATGGCTCTTCAATAATCACCTAGAGATTCAAATATTGACTCGACTCACATTACATAATCAATATCTCCCACAAACATGCTTCTGGTCTTCAAATGAGCTCCATAACTTCTCCAAAAGCTTGATCTTCATCTAAATAAATGCTCCTTTGCGAAATCCAAGTTCAACTATTGTTCTCAAGCTAACAAATATAAAAATATGATACATATATACAAGGTGGTTGTTGAGGATACCACCAAACCTCATCAAACGTGATACAAACTCAACCTGGGTCGCCATCATAGCAACCGATACATAGTTCACCTCCAACAAAACTTGCCCGTGGCTCGGACACACACATGATCCTTGATAATTTTTGGAGGATGGTTTCAACTTCTTGTACTAGCCGGGATACTTCGTCCCATATTAACTTTTGATTGCCAACTTCGACCTTTGCTTTATCAATGGGGCTTAAACCCTCATTGCGCGTCATTAGCTCTCCGTCTCTTGGTTCCATGTTCACCACACTTCTCGATTTCTTCTTTTTGGATTTTTTGATAGCTCCCCTACGGGAAGTTGGAAAAGTGTTGGAAGATGAACTTGTAGGAGGTTGCACGGTGGTCGAATCATTAAGCTTCACCTTTGTTTCAACATTATCGAGTAAATTACTCGACTTGGCTTCATTCTCCTTTTCTATCACAAGGGACTCGGCATCTAGAAGGTATCCAAACATTTCATTTCCGAAGACATCACTCACTATTGGATTTTCAAACGTGATAGGTAATTTGAATTGCACGATCTCTTCACCGACATTAAACGAAAGCTTCCCCTCTTTAACATCTATGATTGCTCCGCCGGTGGCCAAAACGGGCCTACCTAGGATTATGGGGGCGTGCTTGTTTACTTTCATGTCCATTACCACAAAGTCGGTAGGGATCGAGAGATTTTTAACTCGAACTAGCACGTCTTTAATTATACCAACCGGAGTCTTGATGGAACCATCGGCTAATCGAATTTTGATTGGTGTTTGCTTCATGTTGCTAATATTGAGATCATTCACGATTGATAGAGGGATAATGCTCACGGCCGCTCCAAGATCACATAGAGCATAATTGATTTCTACATTCCCGATTGTGCAAGGTATTGAGAAACTCTCGGGATCACCCATTTTGGTGGGGATCTTGCTCGATAAAGCCGAATTACACTCTTCGGTGAGTGCGACCAAAATTGTATCATCACATCGGCCAACTATCTCGATGAGAGGGGGAGTTACCTTATCCTTCTTCGGCAAGTCGGAGAATGAGGTGGCCTTGATGTCCTTCCTATTGATCGTAGCTCGAGATGAAAATGGCAAAGGTGGCACATGTGGCTTAGGAGGTGATATATTTTTCTCTTTTTGAATTTCCTCTATCACATACCCCTTATCTCCCGTGATATACTTAGAAGGGTCCCTTCTTTCAAGTTCGGTTTCATCGGTCACATAATGATTTTCCTCACAACAAGTCGTGGTTGGAGGTTGTCTTGTTACCTTGCTTGAATGAGGGACACTTTGCTTTTCAACATGTTTAACCTTCTGTTTTCCCACTTGCTCTAGACCCATGATTTTGTGAGGTCCTACTAGTTCTTTTCCTTCATTCCATGTGGCGGTATTGGCATATGCTTGATTTTGTGAGTGATTAGGATTTTGAGGTTGTCCGGGTAGTCCTTGTGGTGGATTTACCGGAAAGGTAGGAGCGTTGGTGGCTTCTTGTGATTTTCTACCTTTGAGTTCCTTTCTTATATCCAAAATCTCGGAAGCTAGGAATGTCATTGCCCTTATCATGAATTGAATAGGATCCTCACATTGGTCATTCCATTGACCTTGTTGGTGATCGCCATGGAAAGGTGGAGGTTGGTTATATTCGGGATTGTATCCTTGGGAACTTTGATTGGAGTTGGAATGATACCCTTGGATATAATCCCCTTGATTGAAGCTTTGAATACCTTGATTATAACCTTGAAAACCGTGGCTATTCCCTTGATTGCAAAAATGACCTTCAAGATTTTGGTAATTGTTTCCTTGATTCATGTGTTGATTATGGAATTCACCTTGGCCTTGAAAATAATTGCCTCCTTGATTGTTAAAATTTTCCTTTTGAAGAGGCGAGTAGGGAGGAGGCCTTTGAATGAAAGAACTTTGTTGATGGCGTGAATTGGATGGCCTTTCTTGTTGTGCCCCTTGATACATTGGTCCCGGATTTTGTACACCATGATTTGCATAAGAGTTGTATTGTCGCACATGGTTCCTTGTTTCGGGATTGTATGTGTTTGGAAAAGGGTCATTTTGATGCATTGGATTGATATTTTGAAACACTTGGACTTCATTGCATTCTTGATAGGACATTCCTTTATAAGGACGACAATTGTTGGAATTATGACCATAGTTTCCACAACACTCACAAGGGATTTTTGGTAGTGGAGGTCGTCTTGGTGGCCTTGATTCAACTTGGTTCACATCCCTTAAGTTAGAATTAGATGTTATACCTTCAAACCTCTTGGTTAGTTCTTCCGATTTTAATTCGAGCTTTGATTCATTGTTCATGGAAGTGCTTTCCAAGGGTTGGGAATATGAATCAAGAGGTGGCATGATGGGTTCCTGGAAGTTTCTTGAGGGTGATGGTGAAATGGGAGGTGTAGAAGGTGAAGAAATTTTTTATGGAGTGATAAGAGGTGATGTAGTTGGAGAAATTTGTGGAGGGAAAGGTGTAGGTGGATTATTAGTGGTGGGAGTGGTAGTAGTTGGTGATATGAATGGATTTGGAGGAGGTGGAAGGATAGGATGAATGTTTGGTGGTGTGAGGTATGGATGTGGAATCACCTTTGTTGAGTTATTTCCCCGGAATCTCATAGCTTTAGAAAACATCTCTGGCTCGGGATCGAACCAAAATGTGATAACCTGTTCCTGGGCAACGACTCAAGTAGAAGGTGAGTCTCCTAGCACCAAGTGGTACTGGGGTAGAGAGAAGCAAAACCAAACACAAAAAGACAAAAACTCAATCAACTAATCGCCGTCGCCGGCAACGGCGCCATTTTGATGCGCGGGCGTCGCGACCCGTACGATCAAACAATATTTTTAACACCGACAAACCTAACTAATGTAATAGTGATAGGTCGGGATCGATCCAAGGGACGGTCTACGTAAAGTCGGTCAAGTCTAAGTCGATAAGTGTTTGGGTTTTAAGGGGGGTTTGAGTAGGATTAGAACTAAACTAAGATGGTCGGTCTAATAGCTAACACGAAAATCAATATAGGAAGAGTGTTAGGGGGAAGTCGGGGAATCGGAAACGGGACACAAAAACAAGGAATCAAGCAAACAATACACAATTGATAAAGGATGGGTCACCTTTCGGTCTCTACACCCGACCTCACTAAGACTCGCTTTCGCGACGAAGAAGCTAGGTCACTAAGTCGGAATTACCCAAGCCCCGAGTTTCCCCATATTGACGTGGGTGAATACGAGTCAACTAAATTGATCAAGTAAAGTCAACAAGCATACAACAATTCCAAAATAGACAAATCAACCCAAGTGTATTCAATCATAAAAATCCTTAATCTATGTTGCCCAAATCCATCCTCCCCTAACCCCTAACAAAGATCTACTCACTAATCATGGTGAACAACAAAACATTAACTAGGGAGAAAATAACTACAACATGCATAATGACTAAATATAAAGAAATTATGAAGATTAGATCTAAACTAGAGATTAGATAGTGGAAGAGAAATATACCAACTATGAAGATCTACAAGAAATAAGAAGATTGCATAAATAAAGATTGAATCTTTGATGAAGAGAATGAAGAACTTGTCACTAATTCTTCAATAAACCCCACAAATCTTCAAATAAATCTTGATATAATCTTCTACAAACTTGAGATCTAGAGAATTGTTGATGAAAACTATGTAGATCTACTACTAAATTATTACTAGAATTATAGAGAATTACTACTAGATTGTTCTACTAAGAGGATGGTGTAACTAATGGTGGATGGAGTGGTTTAATAGTGGATGGTAGCTTGGGCAACAAACTAGGGTAACATATATATAGTAAAGCCTTAATGGGTCTTCTTAACCTAAAGCCCAAATCTAATCCTTGCCCATTAGTGAGACTTTGTCCTTTGAGATGCAACTTTGCCCAATGAGTCTTCATGGGGTGAAACTTCACCCTGCGGTTGACGACATTAGCACCACCGGGTGAAATTTCACCCGGTGAGATTTTCTTCTCGAATCGCCATTTTTGACGTTTTTCTCCATCGGGCGAAATTTCACCCACCGGGTCATCTCATAGGGTGAAATTTCACCCTATGAACTTTTTGTCCAACATGGTAATCTGGGGAGGAACACCGTCGGGCGAAATTTCGCCCGGTCAAATTCTCATCGGGTGAAATTTCGCCCTGTGACTTCAGAGGGCCATAACTCTCTCGTTTGAACTCCGATTGGGGCATGTAATATGTCGTTGGAAAGCTAAGAAGATACGCTTTCACCTCCAATTGGAATCGCTTCAATCCGAGGTCTAGAACTCTAGATATGTTCATTTGAACTTCGACCTCTCCGGTGAAGATGCCCAACGGACTATACTTTTTCCTTTTTGCTCAAGGTTTCACCTCTTGGGTTTGAACTTTGGATTTTAAGTTGTGTGTTTTGCTTTTCGGACGGTTTCCCTCTCTCTCATGCTCATAGAAGCTCGGACACGTTTTTGGTCGAAAATTCTATCAAATTAGACAGAAAACTACCAAAAACACGTAAAATGCAAAACAGAGACGCTAATGCGAGAAATACTCAAAATGGGGCAATAATCGCACTTATTCCTCGCAAAACGGGGCAAAAACGGGTCTAAATGAGGGGGAAAACGGTCCAAATTTAGCACACAACAATGTCTCACCCCGAGATCGAGCCAGCTGCTCCTTAAGGAAAGCGATCTCGTCAGCTCGAGATTGTAGGAGCCGTTGCGACTCAACATCTTTCGCCTCGAGCTCAGTCACCCGAGTCTCTAGTTGTCCCACCATATCCGAGACATCCTGCAAATGCACTCAAACATTAGGAAAACACGCAAGCAACCTAGAAAACCGCCCTAGTCACGCAAACTCACCGATCGAGGTCCCGAAGTGTCACGGGAAACCCTCGAGGCATAGACCCGAAAGTAGTTGGCGGCCTGCCACAACCGCTGATGGCAAGCTAACGAAACCTGAGAGTTGAAACCACAAAATTTAGGCAAACAGACCCTAAATTCTTAAGACCCAAACAAGGAACGAAAGCCAAAACTCACCCGGTATACCCGGTCACGCCACTCTATCCCGGCATCCATCTCCTCGGCAGAACACAGGGGAAGAGGCTCGGTGAAGGGTATCCCGGTCGCGTCCACCCTAAGCAGCGTTAGGGGGAAATCTGGGGGCTGGATTTCATCAGCCGGATCGACGAACTGAGAAAACGACAGATTGGTCGGTCAGAGGGCAAGGAAACAATAAACCGCAAAACAAACCTTAGAACCAAGAATTAGAACATTACCACGAGGCGGTACCAAGCTAGGCGCCGGGTGACGTGAGATAGGTAGGAGGCACCAGTCACCAAGAGCGTATCGCCTCCTTCTCCGTCCCTATCCTCGAGGGCCTCTGCGGTGGTCGGTGGTCTGAACATGGTCCGGGGAGGATCAACTGGCACCCTGAAATCATCATATAGACACTGGCGCACCAACCTCTCACCCAGATACCAAATTGGGCGAAACAACGCAGGAAGGAGCATCCTTCTATAACTCCGAGGCCTCAGCTCTGCAGTCACATACCCGGGTACGCCCTCATAATCGGCCCAAGGACAGGTCACAAACTACACAAATAGAACCAAAATCCCCATGAATCCCAAACCTTAGGGTCTACTAAACAAAATAGGCTATAAAAAGAAAACTTACATCCTCTAGGCGTAGCTTGTTAACCAGCGCATTCTCCGACGGGTAGTGACTGATTGTGCTCTTAGGCTGAGCCAGCCTCCACTCGATCCCCGCCGGGAATCTCTTCGGGTGCACCCCCACCGTCTTAGGAGCCAAACAAGGAAAATAGGAATAGATCCAAGCCTGCAAAATCTCAAAATACCTTTAGCGACACTAAACCAAAACTAAGTAGAACTCGAAAAACAAAAGTGAGAATAGCAGCTAACCTCCAGTATAAGGCCCGGACCCACAATGGGCACAGTTGAGGCTGACTCTATCTCAACGGCCTCACCGTGACTTGCAGGCAGCGAGTCATCTCCACGAAAGCCGCGGTCACCCAATCATAACGTCCTAGCTGAGCCAGGTCAGCTAGGAAAGCCAAAATCCTAGTACTAAACCTCTTACCTTTATCCGAGAAGTGGGTCGATCCTAGGAAGTACCACAACCACAACCGGGCATCCTGATCCAGTGTGTTGGGTTCTCGACCCTCTAACACCGCCACTTGCTCGAAGTAATCGGTGATATACGAGCTCACCAGAGCATGAGGCGCACTATATGCCTCACGCTCTAAACAATCCCCGATGAGGCCCCGCACCTCATCACTATCTAGACTAGGGCCTTCGGCGGCCCATCTAATCCTATCCGCACCCCAGGGCAAACCGGTAATCAACCCAAAATCCTCTAGGGTCATCCCGACCTCCCCAAAAGCCATGTGGAAGGTCGAAGTAGTATCATGGAAGCGGTCTATCATCGCCCTAATCACCATAAGGTTGCACTTAGTCATGCAACCCACCAGTCGAACCCACTGCTCGACCACAGGACCTAGAGCGGTCCTCGCGATAATCTCCTTTACCGCGGGGGTCAACTTCTGAGAATAAATATCGAGACACTTAGTGAAACCCGAGAAAGTCCTCATCGGACCTGGGGGCTGCAAACCAAAACAATGCAAGAATAAACAAAACAAACCTAACCTAAACCGAGCCAAAAAATCTAAGACATAACTAATAAGCACGAATATGACACTCACCAGACTACGCACGATGCGGTGAGAAACGTGAAGGTCAAGGTGAAACAGCAACTGATGACCATCCCAGTCAAGAGCTCACTCAGGATCTTCATAACCAATCTCCTCATTCTCCGGTACAGGAACCGGAACATGAGCCCTCCTAGCCACCATCTCTGGAAGCTTGCGCTTCTTCACTCTATCAAAATCAGCCTCATTAATTAATGGCCTCGGGGTCGCGGCGCTGAGATGAGATGCTCCGTCGTCTCCTGCGAATCCCTCGAGGAGTCTGTGAACTCACCCCAACAACCTCATCACTAGTACGAACCGAGGAAGTTCCCTCGGGACGCCCAACATGGCCTCTAAATGCAAAACCAAACAAGAAATTAAAAAAAAAACGTACCTCTGGTCAGGCTAAAACAGCTTAAACAGGTCAAAATATGGTCAAAATTTCTGAGAAGGATATCAAAATTCTGGAAAAGCCGTTAGCACCCATTTTCAATCCCGATCACAATGGAAGTAGTTTTGGGAAAATTCGGCATCAGTACGACACCTTTTTGTCCGTCTTAAGACACACAAAACCTCACGGAGATCCCTAAAGGCCATCCTAACTCATAAAAATCGACAAGGGAACTACCCATATCCTCACAAATACTATTTGAACAAAGTTACAAAAAACAGATGCGAGAATATTCGGGAAAACGGTCCCTAACCCTAGTACCTCAAACCTATCACTATAGGGAGTCATTGTCGCACCTTGAAAACCCCTATCAAGTTTATAACTACTTTAACAAGCTCTAATCGACCCTAATTTAACAATAGGATTAAGCATAGGCATCGAAACTTAGTAAACCAAAAACACCCAAATCGATTTTCTAGGTTTTCAAAAAAACCAATTCACAATCAATCAAATCAAGCAAAGCCGACAATAAACAAGTAAAGAACGCTTACCCGGAGTCGACATTGTCGTGTATGACAGAAATCGAGGCGAAAAATCGCAAGAAAGATCGAGAAATCGGCTTTGGGACGAAAGGGGCGACGCGTTCGAATAAGGGGTTGAATGAACGATCGCCCCAATTTTCGTTTACTTAAATAGACCCGGTCCACGAAAACCCGGCCACTTCAGCTGACGCGTCCGGATCCTGAACTGCTGGGGGCTGCGCGCCTGAAGATTGGGGCGCTGATGGATGCGCGTCTAAAATGTCCGGCACAGACTAAAACAAAAACAAACGAGGCTTAACACACATCTTTTAAGATAAGCGAAATAACAATAAATGGAATAATTACTAATCGACGTCGATAATGCACTCTCGATAGTGAAACAAGCATAAGAACCGCACTTAACCTAAACGCTGCACCCGAACGCGTAATAAAGCAATTCGAGCCGAACTAACCTAAACAAACTCTGAACAAATCGTAAATGCATAACAAACCAAGACAAAGCAAAAGCAAACCCGAACAAAATAAGACAAACCCGCAAAACAAAAACACTTAACTAAAACAAATGAACAAATAGCAATTTTTAGCCTAATGGGTCTTGGTTATCCGAGAGGCATTAGCGCCTTAAACCTCCGCAGCAATTTTTCGCCTAACGGGTCTTAGTTATCCGAGAGGCATTGGAGTCTGAAACCTCCACATCATTTTGATTCGTGTGGATACCAATGCCCTCGAAGGAGTCTGAAACCTCCACAGCATTTGATTCGAGTGGATACCAACACCCTCGAAGGAGTCTGAAACCTCCACAGCAGTTGATTCGAGTGGATACCAACGCCCTCGAAGGAGTCTGAAACCTCCACAGCATTTGATTCGAGTGGATACTAACGCCCTCGAAGGAGTCTGAAACCTCCACAGCATTTTGATTCGAGTGGATACCAATGCCCTCGAAGGAGTCTAAAATCTCCAAAGCATTTGATTCGAGTGGATACCAACGCCCTTGAAGGAGTCTGAAACCTCTACAGCATTTTGATTCGAGTGGATACCAACGTCCTCGAAGGAGTCTGAAACCTCCACAGCATTTTGATTCAAGTGGATACCAATGCCCTCGAAGGAGTCTGAAACCTCCACAGCAATTTGATTCGAGTAGATACCAATGCTCTCGAAGGAGTCTGATACCTCCACAGCATTTTTCATTCGAGCGGAGACTGACGCCCTCGAATGTTTTATCTGGTCCTAGGGGTCACAGGCATCCCGAAAGACAGCTACTCGAGTGGAGACTGACGCCCTCGAGTAGTTTATTTCGTCCTAGGGGTCAGAGGCATCCCAAAGACGAGTGTTCGAGTGGAGACTGATGCCCTCGAATAGTTTATCTTGCTTTATTTCGTCCTAGGGGTTAGAAGCATCCCAAAAGAAAGCTACTCGAGTGGAGACTGACGCCCTCGAACGTTTTATTTCATCAAGGGTTCACGAGCATCCCAAAACACTTGTTCAAGTAAAAGCCAACGCGTTTACGCTTAACGCGTCACCTACACAAAAAAAAACACTTAAAATTGAAAAAAAAAAAAAAAAAAAAAAAAAAAAAAAAAACCAAAGAAGACAAAGCGCGTGCGCACAAAAAATCGAAAACGAGATGTCAAGCAACAGTCCGAGCCCAAGCAAGCAATCGCAAGCGGATTTCTAAGCCTTGGCTGGCGACCCTCAACACGCAGTCCAATGGACTTAAAACGACCCGACCGGACAGCCACCAGGTCGTAATCTTCGATTAACCTGGGCGGCTATACTTTGACTTTCGCCTTGTCCAAGCCTCAGTCAAAGTGGGGGCTTCTGTAGACACCTAGATTTGGACCTGGTGGCTGCATAAGTGCCCAAAAAACACCAAATGACGATTGGACTGCAACGCGACACGGGTTCGCGATGTTTAGGTAGTTTTTCTATAGAACGGATCAAATAAATTACTCAGGCAAATTAAAATAACAAGATGGCAGACTTAGTCGTGTCGTTACGGTCGCATAGACACTAATTAGAGTCAATTTTGACACCGGGACCCCGAGTCGATCCCGAAACTCGAACCGAGTCAGCACCGCGCCAAGCGAACCTCGAAATGCACACCCGAGGCCCACTTAAACCACGGTGCTAGGTCAAGGGAGGGGAACCTTAATCCCCAAGATACATATTATACACCCGCCTCACGGCTTTGGAAAGTATCGAAATCGTATCTTCAAAACTCCAGCCGCCCCACCTCACGCGCCTTAGCCTCTTTACGCCTGAACCCAGGCGCCTGTGTCTTGGTATGCCTCAGCTAAGGCGTCCATATGGGCGACGAGGGCCGAAAACACCTATAAATACCTCCCTCACCTCATTCATTCGACACAACTTCTTATCTTCTCTTCTCCCTCTACTCTCTCGCTAAGGGCTCGCACTCCGACACCCGAGGCAAACGATCCACTCGATCGTAGTTGCGATAAAAAAAGCGACATCGATGCTACTCCTCACCTTCGAGCACCCTCACTCGATACCGAGGTGGCTGTGTTCGACTAGCTCAAGTCTAGTAACGAAGTTCTGCCGGATTAGCCGCAGAATCACTCCATAGTAACGAAGCTCTGCCAGAGTAGCCGCAGGAAGGGTTGACGGTAACGGAGCTCTGCCGAAGTCACCGGGCAAGCTAGGAGGATCCGCCTATTGAAGTCGAGTCGTCACTAGGTTTCCATCTAAACAAAACTTTCCATATTCGTACTTTCTTTTATTATGCACTACGACAATACTAGATGCGGACACCAGGTCCGCAAGCACTCACTAAAATACGTAACGTCCCAACTTCAACCACAAGCACTAAAATACACTAAATAGACATGAGTAATTCCGAGATCCGTTCTCAAACTATCTATGCATTGTGTCCCGTTTAGTGTATACTCCTAGAGTGCAACTCCTCAGTACTTGATTTACTTACGTTCGCATTTACAGTTTTTCGTACAATTTATTGCTTTTATGACCTTATAATCCCATGTTAAATCACTTAACACGGAATTCAAAACATAAAAAACCTAAACTTGAACAAAGCGATGGTCGGGTTCCGTATTAGTCTGGGTGCTCGCCTTACTAGTTTCGACGCATCTCCATTAATACCGAACCAACGCATCTTAAGCAGAATATCGGGTAAGGTATACCACAAGAACGACTAATATCCGTATTATCACGTTAAAACTGATTTGCTAATACGTATAATACTAGTACTCTCTACTCTCCGACGTGCATCTTTTCATGGCTTGCCTGTCACGTGAAATCGCATGCAAAGAATGTAAACACAACCACTTCGACGACAAAACTTACTTGTCTTTAAACAACCGACGTAGCAAAAGGTATAGGGTTAAAACAACGGATGTTACAGTACTTCCACCACAACAAAAGAACTAGGTTATCAGCCCACCGATTGACTAGTAGAGGCCGCTATAGTGCGGGCGGGATTGGGTGTTGACATCTATCGGATGTTGGCTTCCCAATACGTACCCTCACCCCTTACTCAGAATCGACGGTTTCCGGATGTCCGAAACCTTTGGCAATGAGAGTCATTCCAGGCATGGAGTGCTTAAGGGTACAAGTCTTTATCTTTAGGTCCTGTGCCACTCAACTTTGAGCCGGTAAGGGATCAAAGTTGACTTGAACGGTTTCCGAGTCCCAATAATTGACTCGGTGGCGACTCCACAAATCGGCAACGAATTCAGTTCACTAAAAAGGTCGCCTTACCAAACAAATCGGTCTTTAAACATTTACAACCACGACTCGATCGATTCCAAACGGAAACACGGGTGCCCGCACCCGTCTAGTACAAGTCTGGATCGTCATCCGAATCGAGGTCCAACACATCGCCCCGTACGCGAGATCGGACCGGCCCCCGACAGGAAGGGGGCCGCGTGGGTGGCCGCCGCCACACGTTGAAAAAACCGGGTCAGTTCCGCGCGGGGCGCCGTGCGGTGCGGACGGACGTCCGCATGTACTTGCTCTCACCATTAAACACATTCCACTCAACTAGATCAACTATTATTCCTCTCAACCCCCCCCCCCCCCCCCCCCCCCCCCCCCCTCCCCTCCCTCCCCATTTTGCTCAACCTCAGATTCCTCAACAGGAGACGTCTTGCCATGACAAATCCAACGATAATAATTTGGATAAAACCCATTTGAGATAATATGTTCCTTAATCAAAATAATCTCCAAGAATTTGAGGTTTTTACAATTCACACAAGGACATCTAAATCTACCGTTCGATGCGTATTCGGGGTGGTTTTTAGCAAACTCCAAAAAACTACCAACACCCTCTAAAAATTGCGTTGTGGGACATCGTCTCTTATCCAATCTTTCCTCATACATCAATTTTCGTTCAAATCTCTTCTTTTTTATCTAAAAAAATTTAGACAATAACCAAATACACATTATTTCCTCTAAAGTAATTTACTAATATACACTACTCACATATTTTACAAAATTCTCAATTCACCTAAATATAGTATTATTTGCACCTAATCCATCTATAATTACATCACTAAATCGACATAATTGTATTTTCACTTCCAATTTCCCAACACATTAGTACAACTCACTAAATCGACATAATTGTATTTTCTTGTGCCTTTTGTGAGGCCGGAAATGGAATGTGTTAGAACACCCTCTTACTCCTTAGTGCTCAATGGCTCTTCCTTTGGGTTTTTTAAGGGTAGAAGGGGGTTGAGGCAAGGGGAGCATTTATCCCCTTTATTGTTTGCCATCTGCATGTAGTATTTGTCTAAGATTCTTCATGTAGTTCAAGACTTTGATGGCTTCAAATATTATTCACTCTGCAGGCAGATGAAATTGGATCATTTATGCTTTGCTGATAACCTTCTTTTATTCTCTTATGGGAATAAGGCCTTGTAGACACCCACATTTTGACCGTCAGGTGTCTATAGCAGTTTCCAAAAAACACCCGATGATGATCGGACGTAAACATGACCTAATACACTCGATTTACGGACTCGGAATCAATAGTATTTGGCGTGAGCTTTTAGCGGAGTAAAAATCTCACCAAACCGACCTCAAATTCAGGCCCAGTGGGTCGTTTCCAGTCAAATGAGACTAATTTGGGTCAAAACCAAGACGGGTTGTTTCCAGTCAATGAGACTAATTTGGGTCAAAACCGAGACCAAGGGCAAAATCGTCTTTTAGCGACCGAGTCAAACCCCGGTCAAAGGCATTTCCGAGCCATAAATATCTGACGCAGCATTCGAAAATCCAATTTGAAGTCATATTCCTCACAAAAATCAGCTACAAAAACATTAAACAAATCCGTAAGAGATAAAGTTTTATCTTTCAAGAAGGCATTTCACTCGTCCAGCCCCACTGGATCGGGTGGACCGACTCACTCGGTCGAGTGGTCTCCAAAAACGCACCAAAAAACCGGGGTTAGACCGGGCACTCGATCGAGTGTCATGCACCACTCGATCGAGTGACCCTCTTTTCCAGCCGAGATCAGATTCCTTTCCTACTCACAAACGGAATCCCACTTCTTCTCAACTGGTTGTTTCTTCCTTTGCAAGACACCTTTTTCCTATCCCAAGTCGGTATTTCATCCTATAAATACCCCACCCCCGCAACACAATGGAAGAGATCAATTATTCATATCACACACAACATAGAACATACACACATCCATACATCCCGAATCTCTAGCAAACCTTAGGAAAATTATACCGAAATACCGTCCCGATTTTCCTAGAAATCCTATAGCAAAACCACACAAAACTACAACACCTTAACTCCTCCTATATTCTCGTTACTCCTACGCAAGCGCCGTTACTACGAGTTCGATCCTAATCGAGAGCGAAATTAGCATGTAGGTTGAGGGTGTTCCGAATCCCGATTTCTCTTTTCTTCTCTTTCTTCCTCACGTTTTTTTTTTCTCTTCTTCTTTTTTCTTTGTCTTCTCGTCCGTCGTCAGTCATCATCGTCTTTTTTTCATCGTTTATAATATTATTATTACTATTATCGTAGTTAACAATAACGAGTCATCCCTAAGGATTCGATATCGACACTATAGTCGAATATCGGATCTAAAGGTATCAATCATCAAAACATGTTAAGCATAATACCATTGAAGCCGAGTAATTACTATATTACAACGTGGAGGAATTATCGCGTCTTGACAACATTCAAAACAATTTTCCAAACAACTTTTTCAAAATCCACTCTAAATATCCGATACCGATTCTATAATCGAATGTTGAATATTACGAGTATCAATATTTAAAGTCGGGTATAAATTGCATCGTATTTTTACGCGGCTTAATCAAATTATCAATTTTCAAAACCGAAAACAATTTTAGAGTCAAAATTAAACCGGACAGCAGTCCGTACAGGGGGCACTCGATCGAGTGCCTAGCCCACTCGATCGAGTGGCATCCCAAAAGTCGAACTAGAAACTTTTTTTTTTCGAGACCACTCGATCGAGTCCATCCATCAATGACTCGATCGAGTGGCCCCTGATATAGCAAATCAGCGAGTTCTTAGCACGTCTCGAGTCCCGATAAAATTATTTCAACGACTTTGGTCGTCACGTGTCAAGCCTATCACGTGTTCGTCTTTTCAAAACCATGCATTATATTCGCGTCTTCTAACTCGTTTGCTCCTTTATTATCGCAAGCAATAAGAATCTGGGTGCAGAAAAATACAGATTACATAGCCGGCAGCCGGCCACATCAGGGCCCGGCGCGCAAAAAGATAGTAAAATCAACGAGGAAATAAAGGCGCGGGAAGATAGGGACAAGAACCCTCAGAGGACGACTGCCCAGTGTATTATGCAGTGGGGGCATTCTGGTCTGGTTCAGGACCATCCTCAGGTGACTTGCTGGCCCTGCCATCATTCTTGGCCGCATAGAGCACCCCAAAAGCATCCTCGTCAAAGTCAGGCCGCATCTCCCGGATGACTTCCATAATAAACTCAGAAGAAGAGGAGGCTCCTGACTCAAAGGCCTTCCCTACTTCTGCGTTAGCTTCCTGAATGATTTCCTCTTTCTTCTTAAGCCACTTCTCACCCTGGATCTTCAGCTCGCTCTGGGCTGCCTAGAGATCAGAGTCAACCTTGGTCAGACGAGTAGCATACTCCCCAAGGCAACTCTCCAGTTCAGCAGCATTCTTCTTAACCTGCTCCAGCTCCACCTCCAGGTCCACCGCCTCCCTTACAGCCTTTTCACCCTTATCCTTCCAGTGGGCGGCTTGACTCTTGGCCGCCCCCAGCTCACCTTCACACCTAGACAGCTGAAGCTTCAGGTTGCTAATAAGAGCAACATCCCTCTCAACCTTCATTATGCGTTCAGAGAGGGAGGATCCAGGAGTGGTGGTTAGCTCCTCATCGCTTAAACGGTTGAGGGCCGCCAACTCCGCAGAAGCCTGAAAATTTCGGGAGCAGCGGAGGATGAGCTGGGCTGCTTGGCTACAGGAGTATGTCAGGGATTTGGCAGTTTGATCCATAGATGTGGAGTTGGAATTTGAGAACAGAGTTGAGACATCAACACTTTCACCAACTGCAAAGTTGAACTCAGCATTCCCCTCAGTGAACAGTTTCTGGAAGCTCAGGAGCATGGCGCTTTGAAGGGGGAGTGCTGGCATCTGCCTCCAGGTCCACCACCAGGTTATCACCCACAAGCTCATTGTCTTTTCTCTTCCTGGTAACCAGGGGGACGCTCTCCCCAGTCTCCTCAAAGAGAAAGGGCCTCGCTGCCGCGGAAGGATGAGCTCCAGGAGAAGTGTCCCTGCGCCTGCTCGCCGGTGAAGGGGTAGCCTCCGACGCAGCCCCTTCCTCTGCTGGCTTGGGAGCAGGGGTCAAAGACGCAGGGCGTTTAGGAGCTGGCTTGGGAGGAGGAGGAAGCCTCGTTTTGCTTGCTGTGATGCTCTTTATATTTCCCATGAGAGTCTCTCTCTTAAAGCTAGAAGGAAGAGCAGGGCGGTTAGTGAGAGGCATGCGTTCTATATCTAGTCCGAGGCACTTCAACTGTTTCTTCTACCAAGTGTTTTTCTGGTACTCTGCAGGAAAAACAAACTAAGCAAGTGCACGGTAAAAATATCCCAAAAAGAGTCCATTAAACACCAAACCCCCTGAACTACCTGAAGAATGACCAAGATTCAATCCCAAGGGGGTCAGATATTCGTCGTTCGATATAAGGTCTGCATGAGGAAGCCAGATGGTGGGGCCATACACGCCTTTCCCGTCCTTCACACAGGCAACTGCTCTACCAAAGACTTGTCTATGCTGCGCAGCATAACTTCAAAAGCCTTTCAGCCAACCTCAGGGTGATATTCATCACAGGTCTCTAGGCGAGTGTGAACATGATTCCTGAAATGTCGGGGAATTCTCCACCCCTCCTCACTATGGACGTACAAAAAATTGTTCTTCCAATTTTTTAAGCTGTTCATGGCAGGCCAAACCAAGGAGAAGCGTTTCTGTCTAAGAAGGGAAAAATACCCTAGAGCCCCACCCCCCCTCTGCAGAGGAAACCATCTGCAGACCGATCATGTACCTAAGGGCGTCTATTGAAGGGTCATCCCAAAGGAATAGGCAGACCCAAGCATAAGACACCAGCGACCTGACAGCCACGGCGGTCAGCTGGGCAACGGCGACATTCATGCGCCTGAAAGCCTCTTCAAAGAAAGGGTGAAGAGGAAAGCGCAGGCCAAACTCTAAGCACTTATGGTAAACAGCTATATAGTTGTCAGGGGGATTGCATACATTGTCCTTCTCCCCAGGAATGACAACTGTGTAGCCCTTCCCAAAATTGTATATGCTGGTTATGGCTTGAGCATCATTCTTTGCCATGATCGCCTCCCGTGGCATAGGCGCAGGATATGTGTGCAAGGAAACCCTATACTTCGCTTTATCCAGATAGTAAGCCTTCCCCGGTTCTCTAGGTATAAGGTTGTCGCCAACGGTGAAGGGGTCAACCTCCAAAGCCTCATGATCAGAATAACAACATCAACCGGGGCAGGGTCAGGGGAGTTGGCGCCCCCGCTATCCTTTGAGGGTGGCCCCCTGGCCACCGTAACCCCCGGTCCGGCAGAGGAGGAGGGAAGGTCAGTATCAACCCCACCCACATCTTCCTCTGACCCCTCAGTAGACGATTCATCGAAAGAAAGGATTCGAGGATGGCGATGGGTCATGATGTCTAGAAAAGCAAGAAAAACAAGAGTAATTGAAAGGCGAGGAAGTCAGAGATCAGGGTTCTAACCTAATTAAGGTCTGCTGGAGGAAGATGCCGGAGAAATCCTCAGTCTAAAGTACTCGACGGGAGGAGAGATGTGCAAGGGGACGGATGTTTGTGAAGGTTTGAAAATGTGAAAGGGGGAGTAGTGGGGATAGAAACGCTTTTATAGGAAGGGGAAGATGAGAAGCCCCTCCTGAGAAGCCATCCAGTCAGATGCCCTCCCTATAAATCCCCCACGTGTCACACTTTTCGAACCTACCCATCCACCACTTCCCAAGATTATTGAAAACATAAGTAAGAAAGCGGGAAATGATTGCGATGCGGCACCCAAGATGCAATTAAAAAAAATAACACAACAAATAAAAGCCCACCAAACTTTTTCATTAATCAAGGGCCCAAAGGGCCAGGATTACAAAACAAGAGATGGGAAACAAAGGAAAGGAAATAAGATGATTACAAGCAAAAGGAACCTAAGGCCTGGCTCAGTCAGTTAGGGAGTGCAGGGAAGGCCTAGTCTTCATCGGAGCCTGGGAAGGAGTAGTCCCTTGGGTTGCTGCAACCTCCATCATCATACCCCCAGTCCCAGCTGCCTGAGTCTTTCATGGGGTCATCAGGACCCTCTTCCCCGCTTTCTAGGGCATCACGGCCTGACGAGTAGCCTCGGCCATTGCTGTCACCTGAGTCGCAGCTGCTCAAGTCCCAGTCTTCACCAAATTTGGCCACCCTGGTGCCCTCAGGGTAGCCGTAGTCGTCCTTCGGCCTCTTAGATACAGGAGAAAAAAGGACCAGAATCAGGACAGTCAGGGTCAAAATTCTCCGGTTGTAACCATGGGAAACACCGGTGGCACCCTTTGAAGGAACAGCCCCCTACCTGAGTGCAGTACCTGGGCCTCGGTCTCGCAGAGGACAGAGTCTTTCTAGGGCATTTGATAGCCCTTAACAGAGAGTTTGCCACAGAAGCCTGCAAAGAGCGGAGGTAGGTTCGCCTGCTACGACGAATGGCTGAATGCACCTGCCTAGGGTACTTGAGCCTCTTACGCCCCCTGTAGCGAAGGGCGATAACAAAAACCCCTCGGCGAAAGATTTTATCTCTTATCCAAGACTTTTTTTAGGAAGGAAATAGCAAAATAGGATATCCAAGAAGTTTGCAAAGGAAAATGGAGTGAACCCAGATTTTATACACAAAAGATGAAGGTTGTGCAGTAAATGACATCCCAACCATCCCTACAGAGAAGGGCCAATCACCAGCCCGGCACACGGCTCAAGGGACCGATTTACGAAGTATAATCATGAGGAAAAGGCCTCCCAACTCTTCGCATGCCCGAGCCATTTAAGACATTCCTCCTAGGGAATGCGCACAACATTTAATGCGAAGAGGGATTTAAAAATCAACCTCCCACCATGCTGATCAAAGATCTTCTGCCAAGGGGAACCCTGCTTCCCCCCTGTCGACGAGGGCCAATTGATGGGGGTCGGTAGCCAGTCATGGGCCGCCCGCCATGCGGATCTCGGGTCAACCCGGCCCAGATCACAGAGAGGCCGGCCGAGCAGGCCAATCAGCGAGATCTCTCTCAAAGACCCCAGGGAGCCTCCCTGGAGAAGCCACGCCAAACTCCGAACAAGAAGTCAAGTGTAACACCCGCTATTTTCCCTAGCATTTTTATCCTTTCCGTTATGACTTCGTCATAACTCTGTCACATTTTGACCTTATGTTTCATCTTTTTCCAAGCTTTATTTTCATTTTTGGGTTTAATGATATTTATTTTTATTTTAAAGGATTTTAATTATTTTAAATCTATTTATTTAATTTTCTTCGTAAACTATTTATTTTTCCGCGAGGAATTTTATTACCCATCGTATTTAAGCTCGGATTTGAGTTATTCCTTTTTCTACAAATGTCTAAACATATTTTTACAATATTTTCAACTAGTAAATATTTTTATTTACGAAAATTTAGCCATTAATGATTTTATTACGAAGTTTCGTAAATAATTATTTTCTTACGCGAGGTTTACTCGAATTACTTTGAAATGCCTTTAACTATTTTACGATTATACTTCTTATCAACTTACAAATTATTTGAGACCTTTTCCTCATATTTTGGACCGACGAAGCTCCTTGTCACAATTTTACTACGTTTTATTAATACGATTCATTTTATTACGTAAACCGAAAAGATATGATTATTTCCCTTCTCATTTAATTGTTGCATTATTGCTTAAACTCTTCACACTCCCTCTTAACCTCATTGGATTCCTCATTGGATTCCACATTGATGATACCACATTGGATTCCTCAAATTATTTATTCTCATTTAACCTTCTCATTTAACCTTAAGAAACCTTCCAACTCTTTTACATTCATTTCTCATAAAAAAATAATTCAATACCCTATTTTCTTCTTCCTTGGCCGTGAGACTTCTTCCTCCTTCTTGGCTGATTCTTGCTCTATTTCGAGTCACAATCGTCTCATTTTTTTTATCGTCAAATTAATCCTCTTTCCGAGCCTATCGTTAAGGTAATAATCGATTATGTTTTCGATCGTTATTCACCTTGATTTTCTTAGTTTTTCTCATGGTATTTTTCTACCATGAATTTTGTGTATGGTAGGTTTCGTTGACGATCCCGAGGTCGACGAGTATATTATTGATTCCGATTTGGATTAGAGGTAACGTCCATGTTACTCGGTATTTCGTGATTTTAATTGTGTAATTGCATGTATATTTTTATATTTCATTTTTGACAATATATGTATGTCATATAATCTGGAAAATTTTTAAAAGTTAAAAATTTGCATGTTTCGATATTTTTATCGCTTTTACGAGATTAACAATTAAATTGTTGTACTAATTTGTAAGATCGTAATATTCGGCCTAAACTTGTAATATATGATTATATTCTGTAAAAATGAAGTTTTTAATGATTTTTAATAATTTGGTATTTTTCTGATATTTTCGATATCGATTATTGAATTTTTACCATTTACGAACAAAAACGATTAAAAACTGATTTTTGTTTTTAGCACTTACACATTTTATTTTAATCTGAAACTTGACGTGGATAATCTTTCTGACGAAAAATCATTTTCTGAATTTTTTCATAATTTTTCAGGATTATTAAGTGGGTGAGTTAATTAATCACTTTAAATCATCGTTCATCGTTAAAACCGTGTTTGTCGTTTAAATTCTCGATTTTAAATCTAAAAAATAGTAGTTTCTGGAAAATCATTATTTTAAAGTTTAATAATAATTTTTGGATATTAATACTTAAATCGTTTTGTAATTACTATTTTTATTAATCGTTATTGTCGAGATTAGACGATTAACGAGAAAACCCTTTAAAAACCAAGTTTAAGGATTCTGGAAAATTCTCTTTTCGGACAGAATGTCCAAAAATATATTTTAGCTATTTTACGTAATTTTTGTACTATTTATTAATGTCTTTAAATAATAGTAATGATTTTTGGACAAAATTTCGATTTATCGTTAAAATGCTTCGTCTTACCTAAAAGAATTATTTTTCCAGCAATTTTGAAAATATTTAAATCTGAAACTTTGATAGTTAAATCACCCCTTATCATATTCTAAATTTTTTTTAATGGTTTAATTAAATAAAACACGTTAAAAGATTTATTTTTACATTTGCCGTAAAATCCTATTTATGTTCGTATTGTCGATACTAATAATAATTGGGGAATTTTAATTTTATAAATTTTGGAAACACCCTAATTAGTAGTATTAAAATGTTTAAGACATTTTTAATCATTTCATAAACACTCGTATGATATTTTAATAATTTCATGAACTCAAATGTTTTCACTTTAACAATTAATATCGTTAAGGCCGAAAGTATTAGTTTTATAACTCTACATCTTTTACTAAAAACGTTTTATTAGTATGAACTAATATTTTCGCTATTTTGATATATATGATGCTATTTTTGTAAAGTTTCTAAATATAAAAGTTTCCTAAAATAGAAAGTTTCCTCTTTTGGAAGGCGGTCCGTTTTCCCTTTTGTTCTCTTATTATTTACAATGATTATATCCTTTTGAATATCAATAATGGCTTTGTTTAGGAGTTATGGAATAAGGAAAAGTGTGGGTTAGAGTAATATAGTCTGGGCTGTACGTTTTGCCATCAACTATAAAGCTGGTGTGTCTATGTTGAGACACATTGGTCGTTGAACTGAGCATGGTTTGTGTTCAGGAGAGTGTATGTTTACCTTAAACTTAGATATCGCATCGTGTAAGTCGCGTCGGGTTGAACTTTGTATGGTTTGTATCCAGGAGGGGTGTGCACTACTTAAACCAGGACCTCGCTGCACGCAGTCCTGTTATAGTTGAGTTGCCTAGTTATAGACCAAAGTCTGATTTGTTTTGACTAAGTTCTCGAAACTAGATTTTAGTATTGTCCTAGTGAAAGTCTAGATTCTACATTAATCCTATCCATAACGCCATTTTGATTACTTTTATTATTATCGATATAATTTTGATTTGAAGGTTGGTAGATGTTTTATGTTTTCTTCGGAAAACTCATTTTTATTATATTGTTTCGTTACGTGAAGTTTTTCACTGAAAGCTTATTTTCCTTATAATCTTTTAATGATTTTTATTTTTACTATTTTCATATAATAGTAATTACAGTTTTAAAATCATGTTATACGGCTGGGAGAACGTTGACGTTACTCCCCACTGATTGTGGCTGTTATGTTTTTAACATGGCAGGTATGTGTGTTTTTCTTCGGGTGGGCTAGCGAGCAGTTATGGATCCTGCTTATTTATTTTAATAATTATGTCTTATGGATTGTTCAAACCCCCTTTTGTGGATTGTTTAAATTTTGGCCATTTTATTTAAGGCCTATTGTTTGACTTTATCATTTTAATTTTACTAAGACATAGTTTTCAGCGTGTTTTAATCCCGACTCTACAGTGTTTCCGCCGCTGTATCGCGTTAGAATTTCTAGGGGATTACATCAGGCCCCTAACCGTCAGGGTCAGGCCATGGCCAATACAGCCAAGGAAGAAAAAGCCCATCCCTGCCAATCAGGCGTCAGAGAATCTCCTCATGACAAGCTCAGGGGAGAAGGTTAGAGCCCTCCAGCTCATGTCTAAGGTAAGAGGAAATGAGTGGACAAGGGGCACCCACGTGTCGCTCACTCATTTCCCCTCTCTCCTCTCTCTATCTCTCCCTTCACCCTCTCTTATGGGAAACTATAAATACTCATTTATTTCCCACAAGAGAGGGTAATTTACTTTCTCTCTCTAGAATCTTACTCCAGAAAACACCACCTTACTCCTCTCGAGTAAGGTCCGTCAAGTGCATTCACGGACTGACTTAGGCATCGGAGAGGGTTTCCACGGACACTTCTGAGGCCCTGTGTGCTTCCTGTGTGCAAGTGACAAGCCCCCTCTGCCGGGAAGGTCCGACTACTAGGGTGAGAAGAAGGAGAGACTTTGAGAGTAAGACAACTCCATCAAGGAACCACAAACTCAAAGATCTGAATCCGTTTTGGGTCAATTGTTTCCATACCGGAACACTAACGAAATTAACATTTTATTATTATCGTCGTTATCGTAACATTTTTAAATTCGTTACCCAAAATATATATAAAATATAATAAGTCAATACATAGTATTTTATAGATGATTAGGAAATCGAGTTAAAACGATAAATTTTAGAAAAGAGATGTTTTAAGAAAAACGATATCAAAATTAATTGTGTCGACGAGTTTTATAAATTAAACAAGATTTTATAAAGCTTTCAAATTAGTTTTAGCCAATAGATTTTACAAATAAATAATACTGATTTTATTACAAATAATCAATCGTAGACAAATGAGAAATTATTAGGGAAAATAGTCTCGACTAAAAATGTATTTAAAACAAAATCGACTACTTTTTCATTTATTAAAATACATCGTAAAACAAAATTAATTTATTGAACAAGTACACAAATCTTGATTATAATATAAAAATACAATTTTGAGTTAAAATTATAAATTAACGAAATATGATGAAAATATGAAATCGATATTATTTAGTTACTAGTGTCACAATAACCAACAAAATATTGTAACGATCGTAAATAATTAAATTACTAACGATTTATAAAACGATATCGAAAACTTGTAAAATATTTATAAAACGCACGATTTAAAGATATATTCTTAGCAAATAATAAATAGCCAAAATTAATTAGAAAACGGAAGTTAAAATATTTACTACATACTACTACTCAAACATACGATATAAAATCGAGTAACGTCCTAAAGTTACCTTCGGTCGATAGCCAAAACGAACACGTACTCGTCCATGATCAGTCCAAGCTCCAAAACGTTAGTGATGTCTTTAAGATCCAATGGAAATCGAGACAGAAGAAAAAGAAACAAAGAAATCGGAATAAGAAATGTAGGAACGAAAGACGAGAACGAAAGAATAGAAGGACGGAAAGAAAAGAAACAAGAATGAAGGGAAGAGCAGACTGAACAACAACAAGACGCAGCAGTAGCAGTAATAGACAACATCAGTGCAGCAACAAAAGAAGAGGGAGGAGAAAAGGAAGAAGACGATCAAGGAAAAATCGACGATCGAGGCACGAAAACAACTAATTGCAGTAATCAATAGCAGTAGCAACTAATAACGAAACAGAACATGAATCATCCCAACTAACATCGAATAACAACGGGAAACTGGAGACAACGCAACAGCAATAATAGTTACACACACGGACAACAACTAAAGCAGGTCTAAGAAGAAAAGGAACGACGAAAAGGGGATTGCAAAACCATGTTTATGAGCGGAACAAAACAACAATACGACCCAATAGCAGCAGGAGCAAAAGAAATCGAACAAACAGCAACAAGAAATCAGGACGAAGAAGAAGAGAAACGGGCAGCACTCAACAAACATGACAGCAGTAAATAAAATGGAAGAGAGAGAGAGGAAAAGAAACAGGAATGAAGTCGGATAAAGTGAGGAGCAGCAGTACAGATACCACCAACAAACAAAATCGGAAAAGGAAGAAGAAAAGAAGAACATCAGACTGGATACGAACCACCGAAAACGGAGAAGAAGAAAATGAAACGAGATGGAGGAATGAACAAACTTACACAGCAGCAGCGGTCGTAGGTGATGGTACAAAACCGAAACAACAAAAACGGAACATGGGCAGGGGTTCGACATCCGAAAGTAGCAGCAACAACAGCAGCGTAGCAGCAGTGAAACAGAGGGTCGATAGCGATGGAGGAGATCGAATAAAGGTGCTGATTGTGATGGCATAAAGGAAGGAGGAGATAAGCCGATCAAACAGAGGACGGAAAAACAAACGCACCAGTCGGAAATAGCAACAAGAACGAGCATCAAATCGCATCGGAAAAAAAAGGAAAACAGAGGGGGATCGGTGGATGAAGATATCAGATGAAGGGGAAAGAACGAAGAGAGAGGCTGGTGTATGAAGCGGTGTAAACAAAGGAATGGGGGAGCCAATTGGTGGATACCAATAAGCAGAAGGGGATGTGTACATTAAATGAGGGAAAACAAAAAGATTGGGGGGGGGGTTGAATGTCAGACAAGTGAGATATACATAGTATATGGATAATTAAATGAATCGGGTTAGAAATACGAATTAAACGAATTCCGTAACGATAAATTGACTGACTCGCGAATTGAATTAAAACGAGTTTATAACATTAATAAGTAATCGGGTCGTCAAATAAAATGAGTAAATAAATTATTCGAGGCGAAAACGAGGCTTATAGAAATTAATAATTAGACGATGAAATAGAAATTCCCCATAAATAATAAATCTTCGATAGGGTGAATTAAATTGATTTCTCATGGAAAGGAAATAAATGTTTTGACGAAAATTAAAATAAATGAACTTCGAGCCGAAAATAGAAATTCGAGCTTAAATATAAATAAATAAATAAATTTAGAATTTAAATCGTCGAAATAGACTTTCGATAAGAATTAAATTAAATATATGAAATAAATCGAAATAGAAATAAAAATATGTTTTAAATATAAGAATAGTTTCCGAGACCAATAGAATTTTAGGAGTTTGAAACAATTAAGCGATAAATTCGTTTTATAATACTTTCAAGAATTACGAGTTAAATCGTAAATAAAATAAAATGCGAATATAGCTTTAATTTAATTTATTTATAAAATCAGGGGTGTTACATCAGTTGCCTTTTAAATACCTGGGAGTACCTATTTCTTTCAAAAAGTTAGGCATTATGGACTGCTCCATTCTGGTTGAGAGAATTGTTGATAAGATCAGATCCTTAGGTTCTAAGCATGTGTGTAGAAATTTCCTTTGGGGGGCACTTTAATTACATCTCTTCTCCTTTGATATCCTGGAACCAAGGTTTGCTCTACAAAGGAGCAGGGTGGCCTAGGGATCAGGGACTCAGTTACTTGGAACATGGGTGCGGTTGCTAAATACATTTGATAGATTGCAAGTAAGAAGGATCACCTTTGGGTGAAATGGATTAATTCTAACTTTTTAAAAGGTAGAGACTGGAAAGAGATGGAAGCTAAATCTTATTCTAGCTGCTCCTGGAAATCAATTTGCAGGGTAAAGGAGAAGGTGGTTACAGGGTATTGTGGTAACTGGTGGCTGTTATCTGATCAAAAATACACTGTCCAGACAGGGTATGATTGGTTACGGCCTGAGGGTTCCAAAACTCAGTGGCATAAGCTCATCTGGAATAAAATGGTGATTCCTAAACATGGTTATATAGGGTGGATTGCAATGCATAACAGGCTACCCACTAATGCTAGGCTATGCAGATTGGGTGGTACACAGTCCACTGAGTGCTAACTCTGTGGAGGTGGAGTTGAGGATCAGGAACATCTGTTTTTTAGGTGTGTTTATAGCAGTAAATGTCTGCAGCAGGTGTCTACTATCATTCAGATCGCTATTCCTGAGGTACAAACTATTCAGTGGTGGATTCAATGTCAGTTCCAAACTAAGATGTTAAAAAAATGGGTAGGTTGTTTGCTGGTTAGCCCAATTTATAATATTTGGTGGAGCAGAAATGCTAGTAAACATGATATGTATCTCAAGCATCCTGTGAAGACAGTTGAAGCCATAGTGAAGCAGGGCAGAGTTCGAGCGAGGTTTAATCTTCCACCTGCTAAAATTTTAGCTCTAGATGAATGTATGAAGTGATGTATGAGTTGTGATTGGAAGAATTAGTTGTGTTTGGTGACAATGTACCTCATTGATTATTTTGATTAATATATACTTACCTTTTCACCGAAAAAATAATTCAAGTTGATTTTAAGCGTATACTTTTCCATATTATAAATTATTTTTGTTTAAGGTTGATATCCAAACGTGATTACCTACATAGTAAGTCTTTTATTTAATTATACCCGTGCAACTTTGCACGGGTATTATCCTAGTGTTTTTATATAAATAGATACTTCCTCCATTTTCTTTTTATCTTCTCATTTACTTTTGGCACACTTTTTTTGTAATGAATATAAAATAATAAATTTAAAAAATAGTGATGGTAGAATGGTAAGTGTGGGTAAATAGGTAATAATAAATATGGAAAATGTTGTAAATAGTAAGGGTAGTATGGAAGAATGAGTGTTTTCCTAATGTAAGAATGAGTGTTTTCCTAATGTAAGTAAATTAACAATTATTCCGTTTTAGAAAATCTATGTTTAAAATTATTTCCCTTTAGAAAAATTGTTAACAATAACTTCTAAACCCTATCCAAAGTTAAAAAAATTGCTTCAAATTATACTATTCCCTCATAATACGAGTTAATTCCTCTTTTTGGCAGAAGAAATAGGAAAAAAAATAAAGAATTGATCAAAAGGACAATTTTTAAAAAACTGAGGGAACAATATTTTTTTAATATTCAACATATCTAATCGTCTTACCTACTAGGAAGAGAAGTGGTAATCTAAGAACTTTCTTTTGTGAGATAAGTTATTTGAAATACAAATCCTAAAGGTTGTATTTAATTAATTAAAATCTTTCAGTTCAATTTAGGTGTATTCTTTATTTATTTTTTATAAATCTGTATTCAGTTTAGTTTGACATCGTTTGTGGAGGGTAGATGTCTTATTATTAATGATACTAGATTAAAGCCCGTGCGTTGCATGGGTTAGTTGGCTTTGGGTTAATTGGATTAATTACATTTTTTTTTTTTGGTACGAATGAGGAGCAAGCTCCGAAAACTAAGTGTTAGCTATTACACGGGGAATAGCTACCCCAAAAATGTCCTCCCGAAGGATGGGACGCAGCTCTGTATATGGAGAATCAAGATGCGTAGGTATAGTGCTTGAATTAATTCCTCGATTTGCTAACGAATCGGCTACTCTATTCGCTTCTCTATAAGTATGTTCCAGCTTGACAGTCCATTGGGTCTCCCTGATTAATTCTCGGCAACGTTTCACTATAATCTTCAATTGGTTGCTTACCAACTGGTCTTCATTAATGATTTTGACACACGATGAATTATCCATATGAATAATAAGCTTCGTCAAACGCAACGATCTTGCTCTTTCTAACCCGGCTAGTAAGGCGAGTAGTTCAGCTTTCATAGACGAACAAATTCCGCATGAAAAATAATAAGCAGTAATAAAGTTACCCGTTTCATCTCGGAATATACCACCGCCACCTGCTGGGCCTGGGTTGCCTTTTGAAGCTCCGTCGGTATTTAGTTGCATCCAACCGTGGGGTGGAGGGAGCCATCGAACGAAAATCTCAGTGCTCGGGGGACGTGGCTGCGGGATAAAGATATCAAATCTATCAAAGGCCATTTTGGTATTCTCGAATTGTTGATATAGAAATGCACTTGGTTCCAATGGATTGTCATTTTCTCTTCCAAATACAATATTATTTCGCCACTTCCATATCCACCAGCATGTGACAGCAAAATAAATAGGCCAGTCCGCTACCGACGTACTAACATCATTACTCGCATTCATGGAGAGCCAATCATAAAATGGGGTGTCATAAAATGAGGTACTTAGAGGGTTAATGCCTATCAATTGCCAAATTTGTCGTGAAATCGGGCAAGAGCGGAGGAGATGCTCTGTTGTTTCTTCACCATCTTGACAGCGCGGACACATGGGATTATCTCCCATATTTCTCTTGACTCGGTTTACATTAACCATCAAACGACCGTGAGCAGATAACCATAAAAACATACAAATGCGTTTTTGTACTGGAAGACGCCAAATGGTCCGCCATATGGAAGGCTCAGGAATCGTGGAGGTGTCAGCTCCTTGTAAATACCCCAATGCTGACTTAATAGTAAACTTACCAGAGGACGTACCTTGCCAGTAGAGTGTATCCTCTAAGTCCGGGTCGGGAACGAGCGAGATTGAAGCGATCCTTTGTAGGATAGATTGTGGCAGCAAATCGGCAAAAGTGTCCCATTTCCACCCATTCCTTTCACACCACATATCGCTAACCGTGGCACCGAGAATTGTGTCCGGAATTGGAGCCAGAATATTGTCGGAAAGACAAAAACCATCCACCCAAGCATGGTCCCAAAACAAGGTCCGTCTTCCATTACCTACTGCAATAGCTGTGCCCCTTACTATAGTCTTGGCTTGGGATGAGATTCCGGCCCAAACATTAGACATATTACGCTTAGGCTGAAAAATATCAATGTCACATCTACTATTACAGTACTTTGCTCGTAGGACTCGCGACCAAAGGCTATGAGGTTCGGCAAGAACCCTCCACCCTAGCTTGGTTAAGAATATTGGATTAATTACATTGATGATGTATATTCGTTAAATAAGAAATTTGATCAATCTATATCATTATAATAAATAAGATGATCACATGATATTCGTAATTAAACTTAATTTCAACTAAGTTTATAATCTTAAGAGCTTATTCTAAAACTCAAAAGAATAAATGCGAATAATTTTTTTGATTGATAATATAAGATTCTATCGCCTCATCATAATTTTTCGATATAGGATAATTTACTCAAGGTTTATAGTTTTAAGATATGTTTTAAAGACCCAGAAAAACGCATGATTACTCTTACTTATAATATAGAATCAACACCTTATTTTAATTTTTTTGATGTAGGATAATTTTAGGTTTCTAGTCCTTTTAAAAAGCTTTTTCAGACTCAAAATTTGTTGGTTGATATTTAAAACCATAAGAATACTCACTTATGATATAGAATTTCATCGCCTCATCATACTTTTTCGATGTGGTATAATTTAATTACTTAATTAAGTTTATAATTTTAAGAGCTATTTTGAAGACTTAAAAGAGTTTGTTTTTATATCTATGTTAGATGATAGAGGATTACTCTTTACTTATATAATCGAATTTTAATTAAGTTTAGATATAGTCTAATTAAGAACTTTTATCTATAGACGGATGCATGATTACTCTTATTTATAATACATAAAATTTCATCCCACCATCTTAATTTCGATGCGGGATAATTATACATTAACTATATACTTTAATTATACATTTTTTTAAGTTCAAAAGATTGTTGGTTAATATCTAAGAACGAAAAATTACGACTAAAATTTTTTTTGTTGACATCTAAGGATGAATGATTAGTCTTGTTTGTAATATAAAATTTCATCACCATAGAATTTCATCGTCTTATTATGGTCTTAAGATTTTTTTGAAGACTCAAAAGATTTTGATTGATATGAACAAATAATTAGTCATATTTATAATATAGAACCATAACCATATTATAATTTGTCGATGTGGGATAATTTAGGTAAAATTTGTAGTCTTATTTATAATATAGAATCATCACCGTACCTTATTTTAATTGTTTCAATGTGGGATAATTTTAATTTTGTAATCTTATTAAGACTTTTTTAAACTCAAAATATTGTTGGTTGATATTTAAAAATAATGATTACTCTTATTTAGTAAAAATTCATAACCTCATCATTATTTTTCGATGTGGGAGAATTACTTAAGTTGGTTGATGTCTAAGGAAAAAATTATAATTAGTCTTTTGTGTATAGTCTTAAGAACCTTTTTAAGACTCAAAAAATTTTTGTTGGATAAAACTTTATAATTTTTCAGGTGTGGGATAATTTTACTTAAGTTTCACCTTATTATAATTTTTCGATGTGAGATTATTTTAGTTAAGTTTGTAGTCTTATTAAGAGACTTTTTAAGACTTAGAATTTTTTATTGATATTTAAGAACGAATGATTAGTCGTATTTATACTATAAAGTTTCATCACCTTATGTGAGATTATTTTTATTTAACTTTGTAGTCTTATTAAGAGACTTAAATGTTTTCTTATTGATATTTAAGAACGAATGATTTGTCTTATTTATAATATAGAATTCATCAACTTATCATAACTTTTCGATGTGGGATGATTTATTTAAATTTATAGTCTTCCACAAACTCGTCAATTTTTTTTCGATGTGAGACAATTTACTTAAGCTTATACTTTAAGCTCTTTTTAACTCTTGATTATAATACGAAGTATAGAATTTCATCACATTTTTCAATGTGGGATGATTTTAAGTTTGTAGTCTTGTATATTAAAAGCTTTTTTTAGATTCAAAAGATTTTTTGTCGGTATTTAACCCATAGTGTTGTATTTAAGCATTTAAAATATTCCACTTTTAGTATAAGCATATGGATTATCTTATTATATATTTTGGATGAATGATTACTCTTATTTATATATTAATAAAATTCACCTTATTATTTACTTAAATTTATTTAAGTTTAGATATAGTCTAGTTAAGAACTTTTATTCATAGACGAATTATTACACCTATTTATAATATAGAATTTAATCACTACATCATAATTTGGAGAAATGACTACTTTTATTTATATAATAGAATTTCATCGTCTTATTATACCCTCTTCGTTCACTATTTTTTTCTCCATTAATATTTGTGAGGGGTATTTTAACGAATTTCATCGTCTTATTATAATCTCTTCGTTCACTATTTTTTTCTCCATTACCTTAATATTTGTGAGGGATATTTTAATGAAATGATGCAAAAAATAGTGACCGAAGGGAGTATAATTTTTTGATGTGAGATATAATTTACTTAAGTTTATAGCCTTAAGAGTGTTTTAAGACTCAAAAGAAAGGGTATAATTTTTCGATGTGGGATAATTTACTTAAAGTTTATAGTCTTAATAGTTTTTTTAAGACTCAAAAGATTTTGATTGATATCTAAGAATCTAAGAACAAATAATTAGTCTTATTTATAATATAAAAATCCATCACCTTATTATAATTTGTCGATGTGGGATAAATTTAACTAAAATTTGTAGTCTTATTTATAATATAGAATCATTATCGTAACTTATTTTAATTGTTTCGATGTGGGATAATTTTAAGTTTGTAGTCTTATTAAGATCCTTTATAAACTCAAGACTACAAATTCATGACTTCATCATAATTTTAAAAACAATGACATAGAATTCCATCATAGTTTTTTAAAAAAACAAAAGTTTTTTTGTTGGTTGATATTAAAAACGATGATTATTACTCTTCTTTAGTACAAATTCATAAGTTCATCATAATTTTTCGATGAGGAGAATTACTTAACTTCATTGATGTGTAAAAAAAAAAATTTAGTTTTATTTATAATATAGAATTTCATCACCTTATTATAATTTTTTTATTTAAGTGTATAGTCTTGACAACTTTTTTAAGACTCAAAAGATTTATGTTTAATGAAACTTTATAATTTTTCAAATGTGAGATAGTTTTAGTTAAGTTTATAGTCTTAATATATATTTTAAGACTCAAAATATTTTTGGTTAATATCTAAGAGCACATGGTTACTACGGAGTTTTATTTTGGTATTGAAACAGACCAAAATATTATGAAGGGTAGTCTCGTAATTATCTTTTATATCTAGCTTATTCCCCAAGACATTTAGCGTATATATAAGAGGCTTAGGTAAATTATGGGGGATCTATCAAGAATTTATGAATGAACTTGTGACATTGTGTCATTTGTGTGTAATGGAATCTAGGTGATTATTCACCACAATTATGTTAATTGGGTAGCCTATCAATCATTTTTTATTGAACAACTGCATTTTCTATCTATCTCGATTCATTTCATTTTCGATCGTATCACCTTATTATAATTTTTCGATGTGAGATTATTTTTACTTAAGTTTGTAGTCTTATTAAGAGACTTTTTAAGACTTAAAAGTTTTTTTTGATTGATATTTAATAACGAATGATTAGTCTTATTTATAATATAGAATTCATCAACTTATCATATTTTTCGATGTGAAATAATTTATTTAAGTTTATAGTATTCCATCAGCTCTTTTTAAGATTAAAAAAAAAAATACATAATATAGAATTTCATCAACTCACTGTAATTTTGTAAATATGGGATCATTTTAAATTTGCAGTCTTATATATCAAAAGTTTTTTAATCGATATTTAAAACTGAATGATTACTAATATTTATAATATAGAATTCCATCACTCCATCATAATGTTTCGATGTGGGATAATTTAAAAGTTTTTCTTGGTCGATATTTAAAATGAATGATTGCTCTTATTTATAATATAAAATTTCATCATATCGATGTAGGATAATTACTTAAGTTTATAGTCTTATAAACTCTTTTTGAGATTCAAAAGACTTTTGGTAGATATCGAAGAACGAATTACTCTTTATTTATAACATAGAATTTCATTATCATATTCTAATTTGTCGATGTGGGATAATTTTAAAACTGTTATAGGTTATAAATTCATTACATAATGTGAAACAAATGATATGAAATTTATACTCTAATGAAAGCATTTTTTAACACGAATCTAATTATTTCATTTTTATAATTTATTTTACGATAATGTTTTAAAAAAATGAACTCTAAAAGTTTTGACGTCAGAATTGTAAAATATCACATTAATATAATAAATTAAATATATATTGTAATAATCAAAAGATTCTCTAATTAATTTTTTTTATTATTTATGATACTTTCCTAATTTGAGGCTTGATTGAACGAACCAATGAGATCGCTCGAAAAAAGCCTAAAATATATTGATATATTGATTGATTTTCACTCTAAACAAAAAATTAAAATCTTTCATATTAATATTTAATACGGAGTAAAAATATAGAGATTGAAATAAAAATTACAAATATCAATATAGTTTAATAATATTAAAAGATTACGAGATTTTTTTTCCCTAATCTCTTACCTACGACGTCTATCATTTGCCTTTCTTTTTACTCAAGAAAATGGGCGTAAAACTAAAAGGGAGGGAGGAGAGTTTTCTTGGGAAAGAATCTAACCGGGAGCGGTGAAAAAAATAAGGGAGAAAATTAAAGCGATATTCTCGAGGTTTCTTTTATTTTATTTATTTTTCTAATAATACGGAATACTCTATTTTTTTTTACCAACCCGGTTTTATTTCATTTATAAATACCTCTCTATTTTTCTTCTTTCCTTCTATCCCATCTTCGCATCATCTCTCCATCTCCCCCTCTTTTCAATTCTATTTCCTCTCCTATATTCATCCTATCAAACTTCACCATGACTGCTTACAGAGGCAAATACGCTGGTAATTTTTTTTTTTTTTGGATCTATTATGTTTGTCTCTGGTTGTATTTTGTACTATTATTTGCTCGTTTACGAGTTTATTGTAGATTTGTAAATCAAGTAATCGGTTATTGTTTGTTTGATTGCTTGGTTGAATTTAATTGACTCAGATCTAGTATGTTGACTATACTCTCTCAATTGTTATCATGATGTGCTATTTATTTTGGTAGTATAATGATTTATGAGATTTTTGTAGTTACGATATGATGCTGTAAGTATGTTGGAATTAGTAGCGATTCTATTGATAATCGGTGGGGTGCTCTGTTATTGGGTTTCTGTGTGATTGTGATGAAATAGGGTTATTAAGTTGTGAGCAGTTGTAGATCCAGGGAAAGCAGGGAATTAGTAGCGATTCCATTGATAATCGGTGGGGTGCTCTGTTATTGGTTTTCTCTGTGATTGTGATGAAATAGGGTTATTAAGTTTCGAGCAGTTGTAGATCTAGGGAAAGCAGGGAGGATATTTTATTTGTTGGGATTTGCAATTACTTGTTTAGATTGGTGAATCAATCTGATAAAACAAATTTGATTTGATTGCAGATGAGTTGATTGCCAACGCCGCTTACATTGCAACCCCTGGAAAGGGTATCCTTGCAGCGGATGAGTCTACTGGTACCATCGGCAAGCGATTCGAAAGCATCAATGTGGAGAACGTTGAGAATAACAGGAGGGCTCTCCGTGAGCTTCTCTTCACCACTCCCGGTGCCTTTGAGTACCTTAGCGGTGTCATCCTCTTTGAGGAGACTCTCTACCAGAAATCCGCTGCTGGTAGATTTTCACCTCTTTTCTGCTTTACTCCATCGACCAACCATCTTCTCTCTTCTCCACATTCTTAAGTCAAATATGTAGTATATTATTATAATCTGTTTGCATTTATACTTTAGGTAAGCCATTTGTTGAGATCCTCAAGGAAGGCGGTGTTCTCCCTGGTATCAAGGTTGACAAGGGTGTTGTTGAGCTTGCTGGAACCAATGGCGAGACAACCACCCAGGGTCTTGATGACCTCGGCAAACGCTGTGCCCAGTACTACACTGCTGGTGCCAGGTTCGCCAAGTGGCGTGCTGTTCTTAAGATTGGCCCCACCGAGCCATCTCCTCTTTCTATCTTGGAAAATGCCAATGGCCTTGCTCGCTACGCCATCATCTGCCAGGAGAATGGGCTGGTCCCCATTGTGGAGCCCGAGATCTTGGTTGATGGTTCCCACGACATCGACAGGTGCGCCGAGGTGTCAGAGCGGGTCCTTGCAGCTTGCTACAAGGCCCTCAATGACCACCATGTTCTCCTCGAGGGTACCTTGTTGAAACCCAACATGGTCACCCCTGGTTCTGAGAGCAAGAAAGTGGCACCTGAAGTCATTGCCGAGTACACCGTCAGAACCTTACAGCGGACAGTCCCACCCGCTGTTCCCGGGATCATGTTCCTTTCTGGAGGACAGAGCGAGGAGGAGGCAACTCTGAACCTCAATGCCATGAACAAGCTTGTGACGAAGAAGCCATGGACACTATCCTTCTCCTATGGACGCGCCCTCCAGCAAAGTACCCTTAAGACATGGCAGGGCAAAGAGGAGAATGTTGGAAAGGCCCAAGATGTGTTCTTTGCCAGGGCAAAGGGCAACTCTGAGGCAACTCTTGGAAAGTACACTGGTGGTGCCGGCGGAGCTGATGCTTCTGAGTCTCTCCATGTCAAGGACTACAAGTACTAATTGAAGTTTTGAATCATCACTGAAGTGTGACCTTTTCTTTCTTCCAAAGGAAATACCTTCAAATTCATAGAACTTGTGCGTGTGTTTTAGACTGGCAATTTGCTGTTTGCTTTTTGTTTTTTTTTTTGCTTTTTAGCTTTGTTGACTTTTGCTAATAATTTGCTTCCAGGATGTATTTTTTTTGGGAACAGAGTACTCATCCTAAAGACGGTGTTTTCTAAGTACCGCACCTAAATTTTTACTCCCTCAGTTTTTTTTACGTTTTTTCTATTTCGGTTAAACAATTCTCACAAATTGTATAAAGCGGGAAAAAATATAAAATACAGATGTACCAAGAGCACATCTCCTCACGGAGAGAAAAGAATGAGGCATGAAGAATGAGAAAAATTTAAAGTTGGAAGGTGTTTGGTTTGATGTATTTTTATTTTTATTTTTTTTAATAAAGATTGTCCTATCCTCCCACACACTATTCTTTCTTAAGAACAAAAAAATTACCGTATTAAAATTAATAATTCACATTATAAATGACAAATGTGTATTATTAAAAAAAATCTATGACTTCAAAAAAATAATTTATAAATATATGTTTTTCTCTCAAATTTCTTACATTTTTTTTTTATTATCTTACTATCTTAACAAATTACTACTCCGTACTATTAAGTTAATAATTTCAACTCAAGAAAAAGGGATAACAATAAATATAATTTCAACTGTATTTATCCGACATATCACGAATATAGTCGGTTTCTACGAAATAAAGGCCTAAAAAATCTCTCGATTAATTACATCCCCTTAGTTTATGCAATTTCTTGTTTCCGTTTAAATGTTTTTATTCATCATTCGCATTGCATTATTAAAGTATTTCGTATTTCGTGACGCAATTAGTCTTGTAACGTAATTTAATTGAAGTGTGGACGTAATATGTTACTATTGTTTATGTAAAATCTAATTTCCGTTTAAATGTTGTAATTTATAAAAAAAAATCTAGAATTTTAGTTCCAAATTATATTCGAAAAAAAAAACACAATAAGGTAAAAAACTCAAATGAAAGAACCGATTCGTAAATCATCGTTTTTATTAAAAAAAAAAGTTCCAAACTTACGAAATACTGTATAATATAATCATATGCGGGCAGGCTGACCTTGTTCCAATCTGTGTTATCCCAGTTACATAATTATTGGGCCATGATTTTTATTATCCCGAAGTATGTTATGAATAGAATAATTTCACTTTGCCGGGGTTTTCTTTGGACTAGTGGGGTGGAAGGAAATAATCGAGCGTTAGTGAGTTGGGAGAAAATATGTTATCCAAAACTGGAAGGGGGCTTGGGAATTAGAGACCTTTGTGCTTGGAATCAGGCTGCGGTGGCCAAACTAGCATCTTGGGTTTTTGATCAACCGGATCGACTATGGGTTCGATGGGTTAATAACATCTACCTGAAGGGGCGAGATTGGAGGGAGTATCAGCCTAGCACGGATGTTACCTGAGCTTGGCGAAAGATCTGTCAGGCTAAGGAAAAAATTAAGCACCTGTATGCTAATGGGCTTTGGCATGGTTCGTGTACCTATTACACGATTTCTGGGGGCTACGAGGAACTTCGGTCTCACAAGCCGAAGGCTCCTTGGGCTCGACTCGTTTGGAGTGGTTGGAGCGTTCCTAAACACAGCTTCATATCTTGGCTTGTTTTTAGGAGGGCTCTAAACACTAGGATTAATTTGGTCAGATTTGGTGTAGCCGAATCAGACCAGTGCTACTCATGTGAGGATCAGGAAGAGGGCTTGGAGCACTTATTCTTTGGGTGTGGGTGGAGTGCCAAGATTGTTGAAGAATTAAGCCTGTGGGTGAGGAAGCCGATTCCGACGAGTGATACTCTGAGGTGGGCGTGCAAGATGCGGGGCTCGAAGTTGCAATGCAACATTATCCGCGCTATGGTCAACGCCATGATTTACCATGTCTGGAGACAGCGGAATTTGTGTAGAATTGAAGGGTCGGTTCAACGACCTCATAATATCGTCAAAATGATTAAAATGGATGTATGAGATAGAATTATGGATAAGATTAAATACCCGCTCCGGGCTAGAGACTCTAGATGGCTACATAATTTGATGTAGCCATATAGTTTGTACATTGATCCATATTTTTTTAATACATACTTACCTTTCACCAAAAAACAAAAAATCATAATGTATAAAAAAATGGGGTGAGATGAATGAGAATCTCTATGGAGAAAAAAAATGAATCTATGTAGGAGTATTTTATAAGAGAGAGAGAGAGAGAAAATGAGCTAGAAAAAGTGAGGTGGGACTCCCTACGGAGAAAAAATGTATCTATAGATAATCATGGTCTAAGTACCACATCTTTTCTTTTCTTTTTTCCAACTTTGTCCTACACAATTGGATAAATTATTATAAATAATCTAAACTATGACGAGTCTTCTCATAATTTTTTGAACTTCCTTTAATATTAGAATAAATCCAACAATGACTTCCGCTTCTCAAAACAACTCAGGTAACCACCTTTACCATTTCAATACTTTTTTTTAATAATACGGAGTATTCGAGTAATCTTCATATCGCTCATCCCTACGCCTTCTTCATCACTTAATCCCTTGGTTAAAAAAAAACTGGTTGTTACTCCTTTTTATTTCCGGATTATAATAAGTCATAAAACCTCCCTTCACCAAATCAAGATCAGGAACATTTCAACTTGATGTTCTTATAATAATCAAACAGTAAACAAAAATCATATGTAAAAATCCTCAATTCCTCTTCAACCCTACCCAAAATACATTTGGAAAAGCTCAGTTTTCCTCAAAAATGTCCCCTGGTCTAAGTATCTAGACGCGAGAGGCCCTGCGCCTATGCTCCAAGGCGTCCGGGTCCTTACGCTCGAACTCTGTCCCTTGGTCAATATGCAACGCAATGCGTGGCTGATCAGGATATATCCAATGAATATTCAATTGTGTTTCTGTTTACATCTTCCATTTACGAGTTCGTTTATAGTTTACATTAACGTTCTAAATTCAATTATGCGATTTGTTCAAGCATTGTGAATTCCGGGTTATATTCCGTTCGTATAACTTGTAATCAATTTTCAAGTTATTTATTCCTTGTGTGGCAATTTACCGCTTTCCAAATGAACTCACTTGCTAAATACAACTTGTAGACACCCAGATTTGGACCTGGTGGCTGCAGGAGTGCCCACCAAACACCCGATGATGATCGGACTGCAACACGACACGATTTTACGATATTTTAGACGGTTTTTCTGTAGAACGGATCAAATAATTACTCGGAAAAATTAATTCAACATCAAGACGGTCTTAGTCGTGTCACTACGCTCGCGTCGATACTAATTAGAGTAAATCTGACTCTGGGGCTCTGAATCGGTCCCGAAGCACGCAAAGCCAAACTCGAGTCAGAGCGTCAGGCCAAGTCAAGCCTCGAGACGCGCGCCATGGCCCAACGGCGCACGCGCTAGGTCATAAAGCAAAACCTTAGCAACCAAGCAAGGGCAAAGATTACGTATAATCTCCGCTTTGGAAGTTTTCAAATCGGATCTTCAAAATCTCGATCGCGTCCTCCCCGGCGCCTCAAATCTGGATCGCTTGGTGTCTGGCTCCCTAATACTGGGTCGCACGACGTCTGGCGCCTGAAATCTCGATTGGAACTACGAGAAAAACTATAAATACCCTCCTTTCCGCTCATTCACAACACACAACTCACAATTCAGAATTCTCCCTCTCCTCTCTACGAGCTCCACAGCTCCTCTTTAGCGTCGCACTCCGACATTAGGCACGATCCACTCGATCGTTTTCTCCATGACTCGTATTATACGAATCAACACTACTCTCTGTAGTGAGTTGGCTTATAGACTCATCGTAGTGAATGAAGCTCTGTCGGAATCACCGCAGGAAGCTAGGAGGATCCGTCCATAGAAGTCGAATCGTCACTAGGTTATCATCTAAACACAACGTTACATATCGCACTTTTTAATTATGCATTTCGATAACGTCGAGTTTGTCTCATGTGGATACTAACTCCACGACGCGTCGTAAACTTACGTAACGTGCACAACTTCAACCCCAAGTACATGTAGATTTCTCATTAATATTTTTAATGAAAACATTAAATAAGAATCCAAAATAAAAATCAAAGAAAAGGAAATATATTAATGTCTCAAGGAAATATAGTAGTGGGTGGGCTCCACTTCGACCTCAAGGTCTCCCCGCCTCTTGTTTTTATTTGCTTGGAGGGATTTCTTAACAAACTTAGGGTCGGAGCGGGCTTTGTGGAACTGTTCAACTACGGCACCTACAATTCATATGAAGAGATCAGTAAGTGAAGATATAACTTTCTATTCAAGTACGAACACTAATTGAGTAATCAAACCTTTAAGGTATTTCTCTGCCTTCCCCTCATTGGTCAACTTGAACATGTTGTCCTTGTACCTTGGCTTGGCGACGTCCATGTAGCGATCCCTTGCAGCCACCTCGAGGCTTTGGTCCCACCAGTGTTTCAACTGCAAGATCGTTTGTCGTTAGTGAATTAGTAATTCGTAAATAGTAATAGGCAACTACTACTAAGCCCAAAAAATGGTGCACCTTGAAGTTGTTGAACCACTTCTCCTGCTGCCACGCAGGCACCTTGGTCCAAATGGTGCAGTAAGTCGTCAAGTCAGTTAAGAAGCTATCGGAGACACCAATCACGGTTACTCGATGCCGAAACCTACACCAAAAATTGAAATAAGATTGAAGTCTAAAAGTATTTGAAAACCCTAACTGGTTCACAATAATGAAGTTGCTAATATGATTGAAGTTTGAAAACCAATAATGAAGTTGCTAATAATATGATGTCTCACCATGTGTGATCAGGGCTCAGAATTAGGCGCCTGTCCTTCTCCCGATATCTAAGCTCGTGAGGTACCGGTGGTGGCTGAGGTTGCTCCCCCGTGACCATCTGGTTCTCGTCCAGCTGCTTCTCGTTCTGCTGCGGCTGCTGGGTCCTCCTGCCGCGGCTGCTGCTGGGTCCTTCTGCTCCCGCTCCCCGCCTGAAATTGTCTGCCCAACGTCATATCTGCTGACGAAGATAGAAAGTTAGAAATTAACAACAGAATCAACTACTCATAATAGTAAAGAAAGACTTAAATATTGAAATAATATAAATTATTAAAACTATACCCTACTAGCAATCATCGTCGCTATCGTTGTCATCTCCCACTTGCCTACTCGAACCAACTACATCCTCCTCCTCGTAGTCATCTTCCTCCTCTTCGTCATTGACCTCCAAATCATCGGTGCCTTCGACTTTGTTGTCTTCCTCCTCCTCGACCATATCACCAGAAGCACCTTCGATGTCCTCACCACCTTCATCGTCGCTAAAACCCTCCCCACGTCCACCTCATTATCATCATCACTTGCGAAAAGATTCTCAACGATTGGAGACAATGTTGTACCACTAGAAATGACCTCCTCTTGGAAGAGGTCAGTGTCAATGTGCCCCGTGGCTTAGTTTTAAACACCACCCACCACTGATCTTGACTTCTATCGTTCTTTGTGGTTGGATAAGGAGCAAAGTACACTTGGTGTGCTTGATGTGCAAGTATAAACGAATCGTACTTAAGAGTATTTTTTGATATGATTACCTTCAACTAATTTCTATCGCTCATGTACTCTAGTACCATGAACTGAGTTGTCCTTCAATTCGCATTTAAATACCACAACTCTATACCCACGCTCACTTCCAGCGTAGCAGAACTCAAAGATGTCCTCCAGTAGACCATAATAGTCATCACCATCAAGTGATGACACAGTCAAACCGAAATTACATCTAGCCCTACTGCTACGATGGGCAAATGTATGGAAATTGTATCCATTAACCGAATACCGGTTCCAAGTTCTAACCCTCCGCAAAGGACCTAATGCTAGACTCCTAACCAAATCATCCTGGATATTCGCTGAAATTACATGATCCTTAAGCCAACTGGGGAACTGTTCCTCATGCTTATTCTAAACATCATCAACATTTACATTTGGATTAACAGCGAGAAATTCAGTTACAAACTTCTTCTTATACGGCTCCAAAACTTCGCAGTTTGATAACAGGTAAAGGTGAGCACAATTGTATTCCTTCTCATCTAACATCCTCTACCCCCAGCTGATGAAGATCCTTCACCTACCTTACTTTGAAAAAAGTCTGATATGTTGGGGTCAATCATCTTAGGTGTATCGAGGCTAAGATTTTTTGCTTTGGTGTTGACTTCTTTCTCGAAATACAGAGAACAGAAGTTGGCTATCTCCTCTGTTAGGTAAGCATTACATATGGAGCTCTCGACCCTCGCCTTGTTACCAATTTTTTTCTTCAAATGGTTGAGAAATCTATGACAATCAAGCAATTATATTAATAATAAATTACAATATTTAACGTTAGTGGTTCATTAAGTTTTGAAAGTTCTCACCTCTCAAACGGGTACATCCATCTGTATTGGGCCGGTCCTCCCACTTTAGCTACGTAGGGCAAGTGGATCGGTAGATGTTCCATTGAGTTAAAGAAGGAGGGTGGGAAGATTATCTCAAATTTGCACAGTATCTAAGGAATTTGATCCTCCAAACGAGTCATGTCATCAATTGTAATTGTCGACGAACAGAAATCTTGAAAAAACTGAGATATCTCAGTAATAGGATTCCAAACCCCATGCGGCAGCAGTTGCTTCAACGCCATAGGTAGTAACCGCTCCATGAAAACATGACAGTCGTGACTCTTCAAACCTTGCAACTTCAGGTTCTTAATGTCGACACACTGACTAAAATCGGAGGCGTACCCATCATGGAACTTCAGTTTCCCCAACCACTCTAACACGACCTTTCTCTGAGCCTTATCAAGGCTAAACAAGGCCCTAGACTTGGACCCATCCCGCTTGATATGCAATTTCGGACGGTCGCAAATTTTCTTCAAATATTTTCGGGATCCTACGGTGTCACATGTCTTACCGTCTACATCCATGACGGTGTGAATCAGTTGCTCAAAGAAATTCTTCTCAATATGCATCACATCCAAATTATGTCGGAGTAATAAAGTACTCCAATATGGAAGGTCGAAGAAGATGCTTCTTTTAAACCAACCATTTTTTAATTTCTTAAGATCCTTGAACTCTTGATCGGTCCCGTCAACAGTAGATGGGAACTCTGAAATCACCTCCCATATCTCATCTCCTTGGAGACGAATTGGTGCCTCATCTAGCACCACCTCACCCTTCTTGAAAGCTCTCCTATTCTTATTGTACGGGTGACCCTCGGATAGGAACTGTATATGACAGTCAAACCAACTAATTTTGCTTGAATTTCTTAGGTAGAACGCTTTACTTTCACTCATGCAACAAGGACATGCTTTTTGGCCTACCGTAGACCAACCGCTCAACATACCATACGCAGGGAAATCGTTTATAGTCCACAAAATCGATGCTCTAAGCTGGAAATTTTGTTTCAATGACACATCATATGTCTCCACCCCTACACCCCACAAGTATTTCAATTCCTCTATCACTGGTTGTAAGTAAACATCCAAGTGATTTTTTGGATTTTTTGGACCGGGAACAATAAGAGAAAGGAAGATGAACGGTGGTTTCAGACACAACCATGGGGGTAAGTTGTATGGTGTGACCATGACAGGCCAGCAGGAGTACGGCTTACTGAAATGACCGAAAGGGGCAAACCCATTGGTACACAACCCAAGTCTCACATTACGGGGTTCCTCAGCAAAATTAGGGTAAATTCTATCAAAGCGTTTCCACTCCTCCCCATCACTAGGATGACACATCTTCCCCTCTACACGAGTTTTTTCTTTATGCCACCTCATTTGTTCGGCAATGGTTCTGGTTGCATATTACTTTAGAAGCCTAGGGGCGATGGGAAAGTAGGTAAGTCGACTAATTGGCCTTAATAAAATGGTCAAAATTTAAAACAATCCACAAAAGGGGTTTGAACAATCCATAAGACATAATTATTAAAATAAACAAGCAGGATCCACACTGCTCGCTAGCCCACACCCGGACCACGTATACCTGCCATGTTAAAACATAACAACCACAATCAGTGGGGAGCAACGCCAACGTTCTCCCAGCCGTATAACATGATTTTAAAACCGTAATTACTACTATAGAAAAATAGTAACAAAACGGAAAACAGTAAAACAGCATATTAAAAATAAGCTTTCAGCGCCAAAACCAAAATATTAAAATGGGTTTCCGAAGAAACATAAAAATAGTTGCCAATCTGTAAACCAATTTATATCGATAATATAAAAAATATTCCAAATGGCGTTATGGATAGGATTAATGTAGAATCTAGACTTTCACTAGGATAATACTAGAAACTAGCTTCGAGAACTGTAGACTTAACTCATAACAGAATCCAGTCTCTAACTAGGCAACTAAACTATAACAGGACTGCGTGCAGCGAGGTCCTGGTTTAAGTAGTGCATACCCCTCCTAGACAACAAATATGTCTAGTTCAGCTGACGGCGACTAACACGATGCGATATCTAGCTTAAGGTCAAAACATACACTCTCCTGGGCGAAACTACGCTCAGTTCAACGACCAAATGTGTCCCAAATAGGCACACCGGCTTTATAGCTGATGGCAAAAACGTACATCCCAGACTATATTACTCTAAACCCACACTTGTCCTTATTCCATAACTCCAAAACAAGCCATTATTGATATTCAAAAGATATAATCATTATAAATAATAAAAGAACAAGAAGAAAAGGATCACTTTCCAAAAGAGGAAACTTCTATTTTAGAAAACTTCTATTTTTAGAAACCTTACTATAAATAGCATTATATCAAAATAGTAAAAATATTAGTTTATACTAATTCGACATTTTAGTAAACGATATAGATTTATAAAAACTAGTACTTTCGGCCTTAACGATATTACTTATCAAAGTGAGAGTATTTAGATTTATGAAATTATTGAAAAACCATACAAGTGTTTACAAAATAATTAAAAATGTCATAAACACTTTAATACTACTAATTAGGGTGTTTCCAAAATTTATAAAACTAAAATTCCCTAATTATTATTAGTTACGACAATACGATTATAAATAGGATTTTACAGCAAACGTCCAATTAAATCTTTTAACGTCTTTTATTTAATTAAGCCAATGAATATATTCAGAGTATGTTAAGGGATGATTTAACTGTTAAAGTATCAGATTTAATATTTTCAAAGATTGCTGGAAAAATAATTCTTTTAGGTAAGACGAAGCATTTTAACGATCAATCGTAATTTTGTCCAAAAATCATTACTAATAATTAAAGACTTTAATAAATAGTACAAAAATTACGTAAAATAGCTAAAATATATTTTTAGACATTCCGTCCAGAATTTTTTTCCAGAATCCTTAAACTCGGTTTTTAAAGGGTTTTCTCGTTAATCGTCTAATCTCGACAATAACGATTAATAAAAATAGTAATTACAAAACGATTTACGTATTAATATCCAAAAATTATTATTAAACTTAAAAATCATGATTTTCCAGAATATACCAATCTTCCAGATTTCCAAAAATTCCAGATTTAATAAATCCCGTCAAAACCGTCTTTAAAACCCGTTTTCACAATTAACGATTCCATTAATAAAACTTATCGTTCCTAACATTTTATTAAAGCACTAAAAATCATAAAATTACATTTTATTATGAAATCATCAGAATCATATTTTTTTTTTCCAGATTTAAACCAAAGACCAGAAATCGAGAATTTAAACGACAAACACGGTTTTAACGATAAACGACGATTTAAAGTGATTAATTAATTCATCCACTCAACAATTCCGAAAAATTATGAATAAATTCAGAAAATTCTATTTCATCAGAAAGTTTCACCACGTCAAACATCAGATTAAAATAAAATGTTTAGGTACTAGAACTAAAAATCGGCTTTTAATCATTTTTGTCCGTAAACGGTAATAATTCAATAACCGATATCTAAAATATCATAAAAATACCAAATTATTAAAAATCATCAAAAAAACTCATTTTTACAGTATATAAACATATATTGCAAGTTTAGGCCGAATATTACGATTTTACAAATTAATATGACGATTTAATCGTTAATCTCGTAAAAGCGATAAAAATATCGAAACATGCAAATTTTCAACTTTTAAAAAATTTTCAGATTATATGACATACATATATTGTCAAAATAAAATTATAATTATATACATACAATTACACAAATAAAATCATGCAATACCGAGTAACATCGACGTTACCTTCAATCCAAATCCGAGTCTACGATATATTCGTCTTCTGCGGGATCACTTCGGAACCTTAAAAAAACATGAATTCCATGGTATGAAAATACCATAATATTGCTGAAAAATTAAGGTGACAACGATTGGAAAAGAAATCGATTAATACCTTAACCAAGGAGACGGAAAGACGATTAATTTGGAGAATATAATGAGACGATCAAGACTTGATTTTGAGACAAATATTGGCTGGAATTACTGCTGAAAACCATGTCCAAAGGAGAGGAAATGAAGAGTATTTGCCTTGAATAAATTGGTGAATGAATGAATAAAAGAGTATGAAAGCTTTATGCATAAATGAGACTTTAAAATTGATGAAAACAAGGCTACACAAACTTGATAAAACCAGCCAAATGAAGTGTATATGGAGTATGAAAAGTTTGTTCTTAATCCACCCAAAATAAATGAGAAGAAAGAAATATCTAAAAGCTTAATCCATGTTATAATATAAAATGTAGTAAAAATGTAATGTAGTGTGTGACATGGGAGTCACGGTCCACGAAATAAAAATATGAGTCCAAATTAGTTGTAGACTGATAAAAATAAGGATCGTAAAATTATTAAAAGCATTTCAAAGCAATTCGAGTAAACCTCGCGTTGAAAAATAATTATTTACGAAACTTCGTAATAAAATCGTTAAAGGCTAAATTTTCGTAAATAAAAACAAATCTTAGTTGAAAATATTATATAAATGTGTTTAGACATTTTTAAGAAAAGAAATAACATAAATCCGAGCTTAAAATGTTAATCATAGAGAAATAGAATTTCTCGCGAATAAATAAATAGTTTACGATAAAAAAATCAAATAAATAGTTTAAAATAATTAAAATATTTTAATATAAAAATAAATATTATTTGACTCGAAAATAAAAAATAAAGCTTGGAAAAATGATGAAACAGAAGGCCGAAACGTGACAGAGTTATGACGAAGTCATAACGGAAAGGATAAAACGCTAGGAAAATAGCGGGTGTTACACTGTGGCTAATCCGGCAGAACTCCGTTGCTAGACTCGGAGTAGCTAGTCGAACACGGGCATATCGGGATCGAGTGGAGTGCTCGGAGGTGAGGAGTAGCGTTCGATTTCGCTTATCGTAACTACGATCGAGTGGATCGTTTGCCTCAGGTGTCGGAGTGCGAGCCCTTAGCGAGAAACTCATAACGAGTGAAGAGGGAAGAGAGAATGTTGTGTGTTGTCGAATGAAGGGGGTGGAGGGGGGTATTTATAGTCGTTTTCGGCTCTCGTCACCCGGATGGACGCCTGAGTCCAGGCGCACCAGAACTCAGGCGGCTAGGTTTGGGCGTGTGAAGACTGGGAAGCGCTCGGAAATTTGAAGATATGATTTTGATACTTTCCAAAACCACGAGTTGTGCGTATTATACGTGACTTGGGATTAAGCTTTCCCCCCCTTGACCTAGCGCCGTTGCGCCGATTGGGCCTCGGGTGCGCGTCCCGAGGTTCGCTTGGCGCGGTGCTGACTGGGTTCGTATTTCAGGACCGACTCGGGGTCCCGTTTCAGAATTTACTCTAATTAGTGTCTATGCAACCGTAATGACACGATTAAGGCTGCCTTGATGTTAATTTAATTTTTCCGAGTATTTATTTGATTCGTTCTATAGAAAAACTATCTAAAACATCGCGAACCCGCGTCGCGTTGTAGTCCGATCGGCATCGGGTGTTTGTTGGGCACTCATGCAGCCACCAGGTCCAAATCTGGGTGTCTACAGAAGCCCCCACTTTGACTGAGGCTTGGACAAGGCAAAAGTCAGAGTATAGCCACCCAAGTCAATCGAGTATTACACGACCTGGTGACTGTCCGGTCCGGTCGTTTTAAGTTCGTTGGACTACGTGTTGAGGCTGGCTAGCCAAGGCTTAAAAATCATACCTGACGTCTTTGCCTGTGGTCGCCTATCGGGGCCCTGGCCCGTGCTTGTCATCTCGCTCTAGGTTTTTCATATTCGTGTGCTTTGTCTTTTTGGATGTTCAAGAGTCCGTTCAAACTTGGATTACCTCTTGAGTGTGTGTGTGACGCGTCAAGCGTGGATGTGGAAGAGAAGTGTTTGATGTGTCAGCTTCCATTCGAACAATTGTCTTCGGGATGCCTGTGACCCCTCGGACTTAATGAAATAAAATGCCTTTAGGGTGCTTATGACCCTTCAGGCTCGAGAATAACATAAAATGTTCGAGTGTGTCAGTATCCACTCGAACAATTGCCTTCGAGATGCCTATGACCCCTTGAGCTCGAGAATGAAATAAAATGCCTTTTGGGATGCTTATGACCCCTTGGGCTTGGGAATAAAATAAAATACTCCAGTGTGTCAGTATTCACTCGAGCAATATCCTTCGGGATGCCTTTGACCCCTTGAGCTCGAGAATGAAATAAAATGCCTTTTGGGATGCTTATGACCCCTCGGGCTTGGGAATAAAATAAAATGCTCGAGTGTGTCAGTATCCACTCGAACAATAGCCTTCAGGATGCCTATGAACCCTCGGACTCAATAAAATGCCTTTGGGATGCTTATGACCCCTCGGGCTAATATGTTTGAGCGTGTCAGTATCCACTCAAACTCAAATTGCTGTTTGCTGTGCCCTCAAGATAACTAAGACCCTTCGGGCAAAACACGTTTGAGCGTGGCAGTATTCGCTCAAACTTAAATTGCTGTTGCCTTCAGGATAACTAAGACCCGTTAGGCTAAATATGTCTGAGCGTGTCAGTATCCACTCAGACTCAGATTGTTGTTGCTGTTGCCTTCAGGATAACTCAGACCCGTTAGGCTAAATATGTCTGAGCGTGTCAGTATCCGCTCAGACTCAAATTGCTGTTGCTGTTGCCTTCAGGATAACTAAGACCCGTTTGGCTAAATATGTCTGAGCGTGTCAGTATCCTCTCAGACTCAAATTGCTGTTGCTGTTACCTTCAGGATAACTAAGACTCGTTTGGGTAAATACGTCTGAGCGTGTCAGTATCCACTCAAACTTTAATTACTGTTGCCTTCAGGATAACTAAGACCTGTTAGGCTAAAAGGTGCTTGAGCGTGTCAGTATCCGCTCAAACCCAAATTGCTGTTTGCTGTTGCCTTCAGAATAATTAAGATCCATTAGGCTAAAAGGTGTTTGAGCGTGTCAGTATCCGCTCGAACTTAATTTGCTGTGGAGGCATAGGACTCAAAAATGTTCGAACGTGTCAGTATCCGTTCGCACTTAAATTGCCCTCCCGATAACTAAGACCCGTTGGGCTCGAGGACATTTGCTGGCGTTTATTTCGGTTAAATTTGTTTTGTGGGCTTGTCTTATTTTGTTCGGATTTGTTACGCGCTCGGATTCGTTCGGAATTTGTTTGGATTAGATTTGTCTTGTTTGTTTTATCATGCGTTCGAGCGTGATCATTCTTGTTAGTCGTGGCTCCTATCCTTATTATAGTTCTTTGTTCGGAGTTGGTTTATAGGCGTGCTTTACCGGTATCAACTAGTAATTGCCTTGTCGTTGTTTATTTGCTTGTTCTATGAATGCGTGTTATGCGTACATTGGATATTAGGCCTTGTTTGTTCTTGTTTTTAGTCTTGTGTCGGGTTATTCGGACGCGCACTCTTCTGCGCTCCAATTTTCAAGCGCTTAGCCCCTAGCGGTCTGTTTTGGTAAAATTTTACCGGGTTAAGATTAAGTTGCGGGTTAAAGTGATCGAGCTAACACTATACGAGTTTATCGAGATGAATCGAATCTAGCAAATGAAAGCGTAACAAGAGAAAATAAAGGGACTCGAGTTTTGGTGACGCGGAAACCCAAATGTGGGAAAAACCGCGGGGGGAGTCGGAATCCCGCCAAACTTTCACTATGAACTGGAAATGCTCAAGAAAAGACTACGAATACAAATAGTTAGGCTATATTTTGGACGTGGTTGATCGGGAATGCGTAGATTTAGGTAGGTATGCTTGAATGGGTGTAATCAGGCCCCCTTCTCCCTTGCTTTTCTTGCCTTTATAGTGCCCTTGACCGTTGCCTCTCTCCTAGAATCTTGGCCTTTATTCCCCTCTTAATTGCCTAAGATCTCGTCCTTCAATTCTCCCTCAGCCGTTACCTTTTCCCCCTGGATTCTCTCCTGGTCTGCAGGAGGGTTTCCTAGCTTGTAGGGGGGGGGGGGGGGGGGGGTTGTTGCCTCCTTATCTCTTGGTGTGGGCTGGGGTTCATCCTCTTGTGTTAGGCCTTCTTCGCCAAATGGCCCACTGTTTTATTTCGTTCCCTGCTTGACCCATTACTTGTTTGTGATTGCGGGTTGATTTGATTTGACGACTTTTGACTTCCGTCTTTTAATCTCTGACTTTGACCTTTCACCCGCGAATTTCGACTCTCTTATCGTTGACCTTTGACTTTTGACCGTTCACTCGTATCGTGCCATGTGGCATTCCAAAGGTGCAAATTTTTGGCCCGAACAAATGCCCCCAAATTTCCGACTAAGCTCATCTTAGGCGGGAATTTCCGTTTGCGATTTTGACACTTTGGTTCTGATGACGATTTTCTTCTACAGAGTTTGTTTTTGAGTCTGTTACTTCTCGTTTCCCTAACTGACTCTTCTCCTTCCTCATGATGATTTTACTCTTGCCCCTCATTATTATTTGCGTTTCCCCATACTTCCTCCTCTCTTTATTCTACCCACTCCTAACTCCCCTCTCATTTACTATCATCCTTCTTGCTTCACTCACATCCCTAAATCCCCTTTTCAAAATTCGAATCATTCTACCTCTCTGCTCTTCGTCGTTCGCCGTCGCCGTATTTCACACTCCCGTTTTGCTCAGGTGATCTTCCGTCTTTGTTCGCTATTTTCTTTTTCTTTCATGGCGTCTAAATTGGTTCGGGGTAAATCATCGGCTCTTGCTCCATCGTCGCCGGCGATGACCTTCTCTCCTTCTAACAAATTAGGCAAAACTCATTCCTGCGACTCTTTCTTTGCCGATGTGGACCCTTCCTTTGTCAGGGGGGTTTTTGGCTTCGATGAGGGGGTTGAGATTTACCTTCCCTCCTCAGGTCAGCAAGCGGACTTCGTCCTTCCGGGATGGGTCTGCATGTATGCTTACCCCTTTCTCCTGGGCCTCCGCTTTCCCTTCCCCCCCTGTTCAAGAACTCCTAACCTATTACAAGCTTGCCCCATGCCAACTGGCCCCTCACACTTGGAGAGTGTTGTTATCCTTCTGTGTTTTAAATCGCCGCCATCGGAAGGACTTTTCGCTACTCGACATCTGTGCCGCATTCCAGGTAAGGCCCCTGGGGAATGGTCAGGTGACGATGCGCGTCAAGGATAAAAATTTTCCCGGCATAATCTTCCCTCCTAACCCTCCTGATGCGGGGTGGTTCAAGGGCTTTATCTTTGTGAAGGCTGACTCTCTCTCTCCCTCCTGTGATTATCTCTTTTCTCAATGGGCGCCTGTTGCAGGTATTCATCGTATCACTAGCTTTTCGGTTCCTCGCACACTTATGGTGCTTATTGGTTTCATACTGTAGGTCTTCAACAGCCGGAGAGAGTAACGTCGATCACCGATCTTGCTGCCAAACTTTCCGATTTAAGTTCCGAGCAGCTCTCCTTCAATAATCTGTTCGTTCCCTCCTCCGGCGGTGCCTGTTCCCCCTTTGACGACACAATGTCTTCTGGTGAGAATTGCTGAGTAGATTCTTGCTTTGTCTTCTTCCTTCTTAGTTTTTGCTTGTGAGGTTCATGTGGTATATCCGCCCTTCTTAGGTAGTGCCAAGGCCCCTATGACCCTGGATCGGGTCAGGAGAAAGAGTATGGCTACCCGCTCTTCATCCCGAAGGGTTACTGGCTCCTCTCCTGCTCATTCGACTAGTTCGAAGAGAAAACGCAGCTCTTCCCCTCCAACTCAGGTAGACTCTGCGGAGAAACCACATGTGATCCATGTGCCTGATTCTCCTCAGCCTTCTGTTCCTCATTCAGCTGGGTGCAGCTCTGATGAAATCACGATGACCTTTCCCCGGAATTTTGGGGTCATCAGGGACCTGGAAGACCTTTTTGTCTTGGACCAGTTCCTCTTTCCAGGCTCAGAGGCTGTGATGGCCAAGGATCCTCTGATTGAGACCGCGGCCCACATCATTGCCCATGGCTTCGAGGTAGTTCTGTTGTTTTTTTTTTGTTCTGAGCTTGTTCTAGCTTTGGGTTGCATTACTGACTGCTGCTGTTCTACTCAGACTCTTCAGATGGCTATCTTTGTAAAGGCCCGCATATCGCGCCTCATAGACTTGGGGGGTCATCTCCAGGCGGACAATGCCCATCTGATGGAGGAGGCTGCTCAAACCAAGGAGAGGGTCAAGGAGCTTGAGGAGGAGGCTAAGGCGGCTAAGGAGGAGGCCATTGAGCTGAGGGGAGAGCTGGACCAAGTCAGGGGGAAGCTTGCCGAAGAGGAGAAGCAACGGGAGGAGGCTGCTGCAGGGGTGAAGGCTGAGCTTGCCAAAGTCCAAGGTGCCAACTTTGATCTTCAGGGGAAAGTGGCAACTTTGCAGGAGCAAATGGTCGGTGCTCTCAGCTGGTCTGCCCTGAGCACTGAGATCCAGATGGTTGAAGCTTACGCCCAGGGGGAGCATGTGCACTGGGATTTGGCTGCTCTGAAGGAGAGAATGCAGGTGGAGTTTCCCCATGGCTTTGATCTGGAGGTGCTTGCTGATGGTGAAGGGGAAGCAGTGGAGGAGTCGGTTTCTTCCCCTCCAGCAGTTCAAAAGACGCCTGGTCCTATGGTGGCTGCTGACGATGCTGCTGAAGTGGTACCTCTTGCCTCTCTTCCCCCGGAGAATGATGTCTAGGCTGTTCAGCCTGTTTATCTTTTGTTATCTCTGGCCCTGTGTGGCGAAAACAAAAATATTTTGTTAAAAATTTGTTATGTCCTGAATTTTCATTCTGCTCAGGGGAGCAGAATGTCTAAAACCTCTTTTTCTGCTCAAGGGAGCAGAATCGTTTTAGACTTGTTTCTATGGTATTTGTTCTGTTTACTCGTGGTGTTTGTTTTGTTTGTTTGGCTGCTGTCAGCTGTTTGTATGCATGCCTTTGTCCGTATGGTCGACCCTGATGGTTGGTGGCCTGGGGTTTAGTATGCCCACTCAGTCAGAGGTGCCACGCTTTGCGTGGGTGCTGAGTGGCGCAGGGGACTTGTATTGCCCTGGTTGTAGGCATTCAGCACAAGACGCACGCCTTCTGTGGAAGTTATACGCTCCACCAGATTAATCGTTAAATTTTAAATTAAGGATAAAATGAGATCATGTAAAAGAAATTCAATTTGGTGGTATGAAGAGAGAATAAGATAAAAACATGTAAGAGAAACTTTGTTTTTATTTTTATTTTTTTTAAAAAAATTGCGTCTTCGAAAAGGAAGGGATCTCCTCTAAATTTCATGATAATTATAGTGAATTTTGAGGTACGAAAATGAGCTAAGTTTTGGAAGGAAATTTTGAAAGACTTTGTAAACAGGGATTTGAGAAGAAATAGGCTTAAAAGATAGAGTAGGCTTAACAAGAAATAGGTTTAAAAGATAGAGTAGGCTTAAAAGAAATAGGTTTAAAAGATAGAGTAGGCTTAAAAGAAATAGGTTTAAAAGATAGATTAGGCTTAAAAGAAATAGGTTTAAAAGGAATAAATGAGATTGAACCTGGGTTCTGGTGGAGGCGTACCTGGCAGATTGAATGCCTCAGTTCTGGCGACAATGGCCCTTGCACTTGGTGATTTTTCTTAGAAGAAATATTTTTTTTAAGTGTACTATGTTCCAAGGTTTTTGGATGATCTCTCCCTCCATGGTCATAAGCTGATATGCTCCATTTCCAACTACTTTCTCCACCTGGTAGGGTCCCTCCCAGTTGTAAGCAAACTTCCCTGCTCGTTGGTTTCTGGTGTTCTGGAATACTTTCCTGAGGACAAGGTCTCCTTCCTGTAGAAGCCTGACTTTAACATTCTTGTTGTAGCTTCTGGCGACAGTCTGTCTGTAGGAGGCCATTCTGATCTGAGCATCAGTTCTAAGCTCGTCTATGGTGTCCAAACTGTTTGCCATTTCCACTTGGTTTCCTTCTTTCGTTGTGCAACCATACCTGTGGGTAGGTACCCTTACTTCTGCAGGAATGACCGCCTCGGCACCAAAGACCAAGCTAAAGGGTGTCTGCCTAGTAGCCACCTTAGGTGTGGTTCTGTCAGACCACAGCACCAGAGGAAGTTCATCTGCCCATCTGCCCCCTGCTTCCTCCAACCTTCTCTTCAGGTTATCCATCACAATTTTGTTGCTGGATTCTGCTTGACCATTGGATTGTGGATTTCTGGGAGTAGACTTGTTGAGAGCAATATTCCATTTGACGCAATAGGCTTCCATTTTACTGCCAATAAATTGGGACCCATTGTCGCAGATGATCTCTGAGGGGACTCCAAACCTGCAAATAATGTTACGTTTAATAAAGGATATAACCTGCTTCTCAGTCACCTGAGGGAATGCTTCTGCTTCTATCCACTTGGAAAAGTAGTCGGTCATTGCGAGCATGAAGACTCTGCTCCCTGGTGCCCTTGGCAATTTACCGACAATATCCATTCCCCACTTCATGAAGGGCCAAGGAGAGATAATTGGATGTAGCGGTTCTGCTGGCTGGTGATTGACTGGTGCGTGTCTTTGGCAGGAGTCGCATTTTTTAACATATTCCTTGGCATCCCTTCGCATTGTTGGCCAGTAGTAACCTTGGCGGAGTGCTTTGTTGGATAGACTCTTGCCCCCTGCATGATTTCCACATTCTCCGCTGTGGAGATCATGCATTACCACCTCTGCTTGCTCCTGGCTTAGGCATCTTAGGTATGGCCCAGCGGCTGATCTCTTGAATAGTACGCCATCAATGAGTGTATATCTTGACGCTTTCATTCTGAAACTTCGTGCTTCTCTTTTTTCTGCTGGCTGAATATCGTTCTGCAGCCAATCTTTGTAGGGTTTTCTCCAGTCAGAGATCTCCTCCTGTTCTACAGCGTTGCTATAGATCCTTGCTTCTTGAAACCATTGCAGCCCTTGACCTGGTGAACCTCCTTCTGGTGTTCTCTGCTCCTGTGCGCTTCTCCGGATTGCTGGTTCCAGTACATGGACTATGGGTATGGTGGATACTTCTCCTGGTTTGAAGGTTGCCCCCAGAGTTGCTAAGGCGTCGGCTTCTACGTTCTGCTCCCTTGGGATTTGGTTAATTGAGAACTCTGCGAACCTTAAGGAGAGGTCTTTTGCCACCTCAAGGTAAGCCATCATTTTCGAGTCTTTTGCGGCATATGAACCGTTCATATGGTTGACTATCAGTTGGGAATCACCGTACACCTCTAGTTGCTTGATTTTAAGGTCTAGGGACAACTGGAGACCCAGGATCAAAGCTTCGTATTCTGCTTCATTGTTTGTTGTTCGGAACTCGCATCGGACTGCTTGAACTATGAGATCTCCCTGAGGTGACCTGAGTACCAGCCCTGCTCCAGATCCTCTCATGTTCGAGGCACCATCTACGTTGAGTTTCCACACCTGTTCACTCTTGCTTTCCTTCAGAAGGATGATGTCTTTCTCTGCCTGCGTCTGCAGTGTCGGGCTGAAGTCGGATATGAAATCTGCTAGGGCTTGGGACTTGATTGCTGTTCTGGGGACAAATCTTAAGTCAAAACCGCTCAAGTGCATGGACCATTTCCCCATCCTACCTGACAACTCAGGTTTTCTCATAATGGTTTTCAGCGGGTAATTTGTTATTACAGATATAATGTGTGATTCAAAATAGGGACGCAGTTTATATGGCGCAGTGACTAATGCAAGTACAAGTTTTTCAAGGGACGTGTACCTGGTCTCTGCAGGAAGCAGAGACTTACTGACGTAGTAGACCGGATGCTGTGCTCCATCATGTTCTCTTACCAACACTGCACTGACCGCCACCTCAGTCACTGAAAGGTATAGAAAAAGTGGTTCTCCAGGCTCTGGTTTTGATAGGAGTGGTGGAGTGCTCAAGTAGTGCTTTAATTCTTTGAACGCTTTCTCGTGCTCTTCCGTCCAGTCAAATCTTTGGGCCTTTCTCAGGATATCGTAAAATAAGCGGCACCTGTCTGAGGATCGGGAGATGAACCTGCTCAGGGCGGCAATCCTTCCGGTTAATCGCTGCACATCCTTCGGCTTCTGTGGAGACTCCAGTTGCAGGATGGCTTTGATCTGCTCTGTGCTGGCTTCGATTCCCCTCTGGGTGACCATGTACCCCAGAAATTTCCCACAGGATACTCCGAACGTGCATTTGGAAGGATTTAGCTTCATCTTGTACTCCCTGAGGGTGTTGAAAGCGTCCTCCAGATGTGCTGTGTGTTGTGTTGCTTGTTTGGACTTGACGACCATTTCATCAATGTATATCTCCATGGTTTTGCCAATTTGTTTCTTGAACATCATGTTAACCAGCCTCTGGTAGGTGGATCCTGCATTTTTCAAACCAAAGAGCATAACATTGTAACAATAGATACCTCTCTCGGATCTGAACGCAGTTTTCTCCTGGTCTGCTGGATGCATCTTGATTTGGTTGTATCCACTCCACGCGTCGAGGAAAGTCAGCATCTCATGGCCTGCTGTGGCGTCCACCATGGCATCTATGTGTGGCAGGGGGAATGGGTCCTTTGGGCACGCCTTGTTCAAGTCGGTGAAGTCGACGCACACTCTCCACTTGCCATTCTTCTTTGGGACTACTACCACGTTGGACAGCCACTCTGGGTATTTTACTTCTCTGATTTTCCCGGCAGCCAGCAGGTTATCTACCTCCTGGTTTATGACCTGGTTCCTCTCTGGAGCGAACTTCCTCCTCTTCTGCTGGACTGGTTTGTAGCTCGGGTCCACGCTTAATCTGTGAGTTATGATATTCGGATCTATTCCTACCATATCATCATGGGACCACGCAAAACAATCCATGTTAGTTTTCAATAATTCAATAAGGTTTTGTCGGATACTACCTGTGCATTCTGAGCCGATCAACACTTTCCGCTCTGGATGCTGTTTCTCTAGGTTTACTTCATCTACCTCCGCCTGAGGGGGTTCAAGGTATTCCTGCAGGGGTAGGTGAAGACTCTGTAATTGCTATGCTGGGGGACTCGCCGTCTTCTTCAGTGCCACTCTGTAGCAATCTTTGGCTTCCCTCTGGTCGCCACTGATCTTCTGCACTCCCCAAGGTGTGGGGAACTTCAAGCACTGGTGGTAGGTGGACGTGATGGCCTTCATTTCATGTATCCATGGTCTCCCCAGGATTACGTTGTAGGTGGACGGACCGTCAATAACCAAATACCGCACTTGCTTGTTTACCCCCCCAGCATAAGTGGGGATCGTGATTTCTCCAAGGGAGTATTTAGTTTCTTCACTGAATCCTATAAGGGGAACCGTCTTTTTGCTCAGGTCTTCCTCACTGAACCCCATGTTTTGCAAGGTTTCCAACATGATGAGGTTGACAGAGCTTCCAGTGTCTACCAGTATCTTCCTCACAGTGCAGTTTTCTATAGAGAGCGTGATGATTAGGGCATCATGGTGGGATTCTGGAGATGGTTCTGCATTAGATTCGTCGAAGGTGACAACGGGGAGGTCTGGACAGCTGATTCTACAGGAATGTTCTGGTTTGTCTCCTCTGGATTAGGAAGCATGTCTTTTGGCTGGTGAATAGGTCAGACCGCTTAATTCTGATCCTCCTGTGATCACGTTGACAATTCTGGTGCACAGGGGAGGGGGCGAAGGTAGCACCTGGTCTGCCGCGTTCACTCTGCTGGAGCTCCTTGATATCAGGTGATCCAGATTTCCCTGGTCATAGTGATATTTCACTTCCTTCCTGAGGAGCACACATTCTTCGGTGGTATGCCCAATATCATCGTGGAATTCGCATCTCTTGCTGGTGTCCCGACGGTCGTTGGCGTACTCCTGTCTTCTGGGCCATCTGACTTTGCGCCCTAATTCTTTTAGGGCCCTGAGCAAACCGGACACATTGGTGGAGAACCCGTACTCGCTGATTTTAGGTGGGAGTCCTGGGTTCTCCTTCCAATCTCTGTCTTCTGATATCTTGTGAACATTTCTGTCGTAAGGTTTGGATCTTTCGCCTCTCCTCTCTGCTGGTGCCTTCCTGGAGATATGCTCAGATCCATAGGTAGCTCTTCTGGGGCCCGAATCTTCCTCCAGCCTGATGGCTGCCAATGCTTTAGTTTGTACATCCTCGAATGTAGCACAAGGATACTTAGTGAGATCTTTGTAGAGATCTGAGTTTTGGAGAAGCCCTTGACGGAAGGCTTCGATGGCAGTGGCTACATTACATCTGGGAATAGTCACTTTCTCCTTGTTGAATCTGTTGAGGAAATCTCGCGTAGATTCGTCGACTCTCTGTACCACCCTGTACAGATCACTAGTTTGCTTCTCCGGTTTTCTGCTGCTGGCGAATTGTTGGTTGAAGGAGTTAACCAGATCAGCAAAGGAAGCGATACTCCTGTTTGGCAGGCCAACGAACCAATGCAGGGCTGCTCCTGAGAGGGTGGAGCCGAACCCTTTGCACATGCAAGCTTCCTTCAGAGGCCCCGTGGCGGTTATCACCATCATTTTCTGCTTGTACTGGTTGATATGATCCATGGGATCTGCAGTGCCATCGTAAAGCGTCATGGCTGGTGGCACAAAGCCCTTGGGCACCGCAACATAGGCCAGGCCGTCTGTGAAGGGTGAGTCTGCATAGCTGTCTCTGGATGCTCTCTCCAGGGGGCGCGGCATTCCAGGAATTTTGTTGATCAGCTCCCTCAGTTCCTTCAATTCTTGGGATTGCCGATCTGCAGCGCTGTTAGTTCCTGCAAGAGGGTTAGAAGCTGGGGGGAGAAAACTGAAAGGTGTACTTCCTGTTTGGGGTCCCCCAAGGTGCAGACTGTTTGGAGGAGGCAGCGAAGGGAATGCAGCTGCCTCAGGCCTGGGTTGCCATTCTGGTGTTTGCTGGTTGGGAGCAGGTGCTGCCCATGCTCCTCCAGAAGGTTGGCTGCTGGACAGGGGATACACTCCTGGCGATTGCGTTGGTTGCCATCTTAGCGTCTGATGGACCGGGGTACCTGTGGGAGATAATGCGTTAGTCTCTCGGTTTTCAATACCGGAGAAGAGATTACCTGAGACGCGCGATCTGTCGGATGTGGGCCCGTGGGTCAGGTAGCCTAGTCCTTGTGGCGCAATGGTTGGGATGGGTGGCGATAGCTCCAGATCCAGCCTAGTGACCACCTCCTGAGGAATTGCCCTTGATGCCTGCCCACTGACGGCGGGTTCTCTGTGGAGGCTCGGCTCTCCTCCAGATATCAGAGGCAGGATCTCTGGTGGCGACTGAATTGGAGCAGACGGTGGCCTTGACACTGCTTTTATCTGAGCCCTGATGTCACGGTTATCCTTCTGCAGGGTCCTCACCGCTTGCTGCAGAGTATTGATCCCCTGAAGTATTTCCATCACAGGATCTGAGGCTGACGGAATCCTGAGCGCATCTCCAAACAACCCTCCATGAGCCGGCGTCTTAGATGGCACTCCCTCCTTACTAGATCTGAAGGGATTGAGTGTTTTTGACGTCGGGGGCCCTTGGGGTGGTCTGGAGGTTGTCGGTGTAGGTCCCGCTGTCAGACTGACAGGAGTCGCCTGAGTGGATGGTGTGATGGGCTGACTTGCTGCCCCTGAGGATGGTGTCCCTCCAGCAAACTGAGTGGAGGCATCTTGGCTACCGACAAGGTTTTGATCGGATCCAGACATAACAATAGGTTGAATCTCTGCAGAGTTTTGGCTAGCAAACGATCACTTTGCCCCACGGTGGGCGCCAAATTGTTTTGGTAAAATTTTACCGGGTTAAGATTAAGTTGCGGGTTAAAGTGATCGAGCTAACACTATACGAGTTTATCGAGATGAATCGAATCTAGCAAATGAAAGCGTAACAAGAGAAAATAAAGGGACTCGAGTTTTGGTGACGCGGAAACCCAAATGTGGGAAAAACCGCGGGGGGAGTCGGAATCCCGCCAAACTTTCACTATGAACTGGAAATGCTCAAGAAAAGACTACGAATACAAATAGTTAGGCTATATTTTGGACGTGGTTGATCGGGAATGCGTAGATTTAGGTAGGTATGCTTGAATGGGAGTAATCAGGCCCCCTTCTCCCTTGCTTTTCTTGCCTTTATAGTGCCCTTGACCGTTGCCTCTCTCCTAGAATCTTGGCCTTTATTCCCCTCTTAATTGCCTAAGATCTCGTCCTTCAATTCTCCCTCAGCCGTTACCTTTTCCCCCTGGATTCTCTCTTGGTCTGCAAGAGGGTTTCCTAGCTTGTAGGGGGGGGTTGTTGCCTCCTTATCTCTTGGTGTGGGCTGGGGTTCATCCTCTCGTGTTGGGCCTTCTTCGCCAAATGGCCCACTGTTTTATTTCGTGCCCTGCTTGACCCATTACTTGTTTGTGATTGCGGGTTGATTTGATTTGACGACTTTTGACTTCCGTCTTTTAATCTCTGACTTTGACCTTTCACCCGCGAATTTCGACTCTCTTATCGTTGACCTTTGACTTTTGACCTTTTGACCGTTTGGCATTCCAAAGGTGCAAATTTTTGGCCCGAACACGGTCTAGGTTTTGGATGCGCGACTTGAGGCACCCGAGTTTTTGTGGGTCGGGTTTGCTTAAATCAGCGAAGATTGGGGCGAACAATAATTCATTCGCCTTATATCTCAAACGCGTGCCCCTCTTCACCCCAATATCGCTCCTTCGATCTATTCAACCGATTTCCATCTTGATTTTTGCCATACACGAGAATGTCGACTCCGGGTAAGTGTTCGTTACTCGTCTATTATCGATTTCGCTTAACTTGGTTGAATGTGGGTCGATTTTGTTAGAACCCTACAAAATCGATTTGGGCATTTTGAATTTGCTAGGTTTTGATGTTTATATTTGATCCCATTGTTCAGTTAGGGTTGAATAGAGCTTGTTAGGGTAGTTATAAGCTTGATAGGAGACTTTGAGCTATGACAATGGCCTCCTACGGGGATAAATTCGAAATGCTAGGGTTAGGGACCGTTCTCCCGGTTATTCTCGTACTTGTCCTACGTAATCTTGCTCGGTTAGTGTTTATGATATTGTGGGTGTCTTCTTTGTCGATCTTTGTAAGCTAGGATGGTCTCTAGGGCCTTCCGTGAGGTTTTGTGTGACTTACGATGGGCCAAAAGATGTCGTAATGATGTCGAATTTTCCCGAAACCACTTCCATTGTGATCGAGATCGAAAATAGGTGTTAGCGGGCTTTTCAGAATTTTGATATCTCTATCCAAAATTTTGACCTTATTTTGACCTGTTTGAGCTGTCTTGGCCTGACCTGAGGCATGGATTTTTTTTGTATTTTATTTGGTTTTGCAGCTAGAGGTGATACCGAGAGTCTCGAGGGAGCTCCGTCGGTTGGCACTAGTGGCGAGACTGCCGGGATGAGCTCACTGACTCCCCGCAGGATTCGTAGAAGACGACGGAGTGTTCCGTCGCAGTGTCGTGATCCAGAGGCCACAAATGATGCCGAATTCGATAGAGTAAGGAAGCGTAGGCTTCCCAAGACGGTTGCTAGGAGGGCTCATGTCTCGATTCCCGTACCAGAGAATGAGGAGATTGGCTACGAGGACCCTGAGTGGGGCCGGGACTGGGACGGTCACCAGCTGTTGTTTCGTCCCGACTTGCACGTCTCTCATCGCATTGTGCAGGGCCTGGTGAGTATTTTAGCTCGTGCTTATTAGTTTTAGGCTCTGAATTTCGGTTATGGTTGGGTTTGGCTTGTTATGTTTATACTTTTATAGAAAAGGATAGTAGACTCCTCCCCCACACTAAAACTGTGCATTGTCCTCAATGCACGAACAGGAGAAGAATCGAAAAAGAAAAAGAGAAAAGAACGGAAAATCTTTTTGAATTTTTATGGGTTTTCAAATGTTTTTGGATTTTTGAAGATATTTCAAATGTTTTTGGATTTTTGATAATTTTTCAAATGTTTTTGTATTTTTCAAAAATTAATGGAATAAAAAGAAAAGAAATGAAAATGGAGAAAAAGAAAATATAAAAGATAAAATAAAGAAAATGAAGTGGTGGGCCTAGGTGTAATCACGTCACCCAGACCCTAGCTAAAGAGAAAAATCGAAAAATAAGAAAAGAAAATGAAGTGAAAAAAGAAAAAGAAGAAAAATCGATAAGTGGAGAAAGGGTGTAGGTGTAATCACGTCACCTCGCCCGGATTCCTCACAAATCGAGAAAATTAAAAGAAAAAGAAAATTTTGGATTTTTCAAATGGTCTTGGTGCGATCAAGTCACCGAAGACCGGGAACAACAATCAGGTCCTTCTTCTCTAAGGCACCTGCAATAAACCTCACGTGTTAACAACCCAAGTAGGGTCACGGAGGGGCTGACAATTTCTCAAACCAACAAAATAATCAATTACAAATCAATCAACAACCATAATTATCAAATGCCAAATATTGGCGCTGCGAGGACTGACAGTGACTGAGATAACTGAGACAAGAGAATAGATTACTGACGACTAACGACTGACGACTGACGACTGACGACTGACGACCGACAACTAACACCCCACATTGACACTAACGACACTCGACCACTCACGCAGAACCTGGGGGACGAGGTGGTGGGTAGTAAGACCCTGGCGGAGGCATACCGAAAAATCGATCAAAATAGTGCTGTTGCTGTTTTAACATCCTTTGGTTCTCCTCTGCCGCCAACCTCGCAGCTTGGGCATTCCTAGCAGCCTCCCTAGCCATCTCAAAACTGGTCCGGGCGTACTCAAAACCTTCCCTTGAGTACGAGTACAAACTATGCGCAGTATCGCGCGCATCCCGGGCAACATTGTAGGCGTCCTGGGCCAGGTTTAGTGAGGTTGTCGAGTTCTCCCAAGTCTGACGTGTACGATCATAGACTTCCCCCATTGGTTATAAAAGTCCTCCGATCCGAAGAACGAGGAGTCTCGTGGAGGACTCATGTTAATGTCCTCTTGAAAACCAGGGGTAGACTGGGTGAACGTGGAGTGTCTGTGTGGTTCAAAGTCTGAGAAGTTAGGGGTGAAAAATTGCGAGGTCTGGGGTTCGGGTTGGCGGGAGGAAGAGGGTCCGTGTGATGATGATGGTAATGTCCTTTGACCCTCATCCCGAGAGGTTTCAACCTCCGGTTCCTCCTCTGACACATCTACAACCTCTATATCATCGTCGCCAAAATCTAAAGGTCCCTCGGGGTATTCAATCTGATAAAACTTACCTCGGGTGCTACCCCGAACGTATTCCCTGAACCTTTTCGGCATGCGGAAGTTCTCTTCAACATCTAGCCTCACCCATTCGGGGTTAGGCATTGCAATAGCGCGCAACTCAGTAGTCTCAAGCGGAACAGGTTGTTCGCGCGGTAATGAGCTTTGTGTTTGAACGGGCATCGGGTCATATTCGTCCCGAGCCTCAGCCTGCTCCTCGGACCTTGAGGAAGATGTTGAAACCGAATTGCGATTTAGCATTGAAGATATCCTTTTCCTTGCCATTTGTTTTACCCTCCTCATCCTTGATGCTTGAATTTGACGATTATGTGTTGACGGTCTCGGTTTGGGGTTTGTCGGAATCGGGACAATTTCTCGAAACAAACTCCAAGAAGGTGATAGGAATGTGATAAGGATGAGAAATATATAATTTAATTGAATTTTGGTGAAGGAATGGAGGGATTAGAGGTGATTTAAGGTGGTGAATTTGGGGTTTGATTGAGGAGAGAGAGAGGAAAAGGTGAATAATGAGGACGGGTAAGGGGGTTTGGCTGATGTGGGTGTCGCGGGGTGATTTTTCGCCCGGTCAGATTCCACCGGGCGAAATTTCGCCCGACGGTCTTCGGGCCGTCTTTCGTCATTTCTGCGCAATTTCACCACCGGGCGAAATTTCGCCCGGTCAGATTCCACCGGGCGAAATTTCGCCAGGTCGGATTTCCGTCAATTCCAAGTCGCAAAATATTTTCACCGCAGGGCGAAATTTCCCCCGGTGAGATTCCACCGAGTGAAATTTTGTCCGACGGATTTTCCGTCAATTCCTTTAGTTCGAGCAAAGTCGCCACCGGATGAAATTTCACCCGGTAAAATAATTCACTTCAAAACGGATTTTCCGTCAATTCCTTTAGTTCGAGCAAAGTCGCCACCGGATGAAATTTCACCCGGTAAAATAATTCACTTCAAAACGGGACCTTGCTACGAAAATTCTCTTCGACTTGACCCAAACCTTCCTTAACTTCTTCAAAGATATAACCTATCTTCTCAATCCATAATGTTCATAATCGTTCAAAGCGCAACCCCAAAAATTCCGAAAGAAATCTTCACGATTCCTGCAGGTACCAAAACAAGCAAGCTCCAAAGAGAAAAATCCAAAAGCTATTGTTCGAAGAAGACAAAAAGAGACGAGAATATACAAATATTTACAAAGGTGGTTATTATGGACACCACCAAACCGAATTGAATAGTTTGAGATTAATCGGGGTTGCTTGAAAAGCAACCCGGAGGGTCTTGATCATTCACTTCAAATTCCACATTACCGATCTTGAGCTTTTCTCTAAACTCCGACAAACCCATAAGTTGTGCTACCTCGGGAAGCATTGCAAATTCTTTGGGAATATCTTCGTCGGAGGTAGAACCAAGTATGAATAGGGCACCGTCGTCTTCTTCATCATCGTAGTCAAGATCTTCGGTAGAAAGCTCTTCATTTGATGGGAATTCCACCATTTGGTTCCAAAACTCCATATTAGGAGGATCTTCGGGAAGGAATGCGGGAAGCACAAATTGAACCGTTTCGTTAGCGACATTGAAAGATAAACGTCCTCGCTTCACATCGATAATCACCCCACCGGTAGCTAGGAAAGGTCGTCCCAAAAGGATAGGATTTCGCTCCTCAATTGGCATGTCTAAAATGACGAAGTTGGTGGGGATATACAAATTCCCCACATTAACCATGAGGTTACGGGCCAATCCATAGGGCTCCTTAGTGGTTCCATCGGCCATTTGCACATTCACGGGAAAGTAATCCAAGTCTTTAATATAAATAGTACGAGCAATTGCTAAAGGCATCAAACTAATGTCGGCGCCATGGTCGCACAAAGCCCGGTCTATCAAGACATGGTCGATTGAGCATGGAATGGCAAAAATACCCGGATCCCCTAATTTGATAGGAATTGTAGCTTTAGGGTTGGTCCTTGGAGAAACGGGAGCTTTTTCCTTCTCGGCGGGTTTCAAAATGATGTCTCGGATGTAATCGGACGGGGTAGGCATGGATGTGCTTGTGACAATGTCTTCAATAAGATCGGTGAAGGTTATCATGCCCAAAGCTTGATTATTGAATGGGATTGGTGGCTTGTCATTCAAAGGAGGTACTTCAATCCTGGAGACTAGATTTGTGTCCTCTATTGGAATTTGTTCAATAACAAATGCAAGGTCTTCCACAAGATACTTTGATGGATCTCTTCTTGGTTTTTCGGTTACATCCTTGACCACTTTCTCATCGAGTTCATTGATTGAGGAATGAGATACAAGAGTTTGTGGATCAAAAGATTTCACCGATTTCTTTTTGCTCATCACCTTAATGGCATTCACGGAAGCTTGATTGAAAGAATTGGTCGGCTCTTGAGGAGTTCGAGCTTGCGTTGCGGCACGTGCCTCTAGAGCTTCAAGTCTAGCTCGATTTGACGCATTTTATTTCAATAAGAACTTGATCGTTTGTTGAATGTCATAAAAGGGTTTGGAGTTACCTTGAAAGTTCCTTGGAGGACCTTGATTAAATGGAGGATAGATTCCAAAAGGAGGACCATAGTTTGGTCGAGGTGGTCCTTGAGGATAGAAATAGCCTGGATTGAATTGATTTGTGTGAGGAGGTCTCGGTTGATAATGAGGTCCATATGAATTAGGATAAACCCTTTGATTGGGGGCTCTTTGAAAAGGATATGATCCTTGAGTTGGCATGGAATAGAATCCGGTCCCCAAATTAGGATTGTTCGTTTGAGGCTTTTCATATGTTTCTTGATTGTTAGCTTGATAAACATACTCCTTCCTAGCACAAAAATTGGAATTGTGATCATACCTTCCACAATGATCACATGGAATTTCAACTCTATATGGCTTTGGAGGCGAGATACATGTTCGCCTAGGCGGTGTGATTCTTCTTGGTGGGGTGACTCTTCTTGGTGGTGTGACTCTTCTTGGTGGGGGCCTCATTTTGGGTTTGAAGGTGTCCCTAGCAACCATTGCCTCAAATCTCTCAAGTAGTTGAGCGATTTTTACTTCAAGAGTGGCCTCCATGTCTTTTGATGGTTTTGAGTCTCCACATGGTTCACCCTCTTGCATTTCCTTAGCACACATGCCACCTTTGGCTATCTTCTCAAGAAGCTCATGGGATTCATTCTCGTTAAGTAGGAAAAAGTCGCCCCTTGCGGTTGAGTTAAGAATGTCCCTTGCATCGGCAGATAAGGAATAGAAAAATGTTTGGAGCAAAAGCCAATGAGGGATACCATGGTGTGGGCACTTCCTTTGTAGAGTTTGGAATCGATCCCAAGCCTCACTTATGCTTTCATTATCACCTTGTCGGAAGGTTTGAATCTCCATTCGATATTGATTGGTCTTGGAGGGAGAATAGTATTTTTCTAGAAATACATTGGCTAATTGATTCCAAGTTTAGAAGGTATCATCGTGGTGACTTTGTAACCATCTCCTAGCATCATAACGAAGGGTTTTGGGGAACAAAAGTCTATGGAATTGACATGAAGTAAGTCCATTTAATTTCATTCCAACTAGCTTCTCTTTAAACGTCGCTATGTGTTCTAGAGCATCTTCTTGTGGAAGCCCATGATAAGTGTCTTGTTGGACTATGCCAATTGAAGAAATCTTAAGCTCAAAATTATCGGGTATGGTTCCATATGCAACGGGAGAAGAAGTTTGTTCATTGGTGGGTTGGGAGTGAGATCTCAAAGTAGGCATGTTTGTTTGTAGAGGTGATTTCTGAAGAGAGAAGAGGGAAAGGGAATTTTGTAGAAGTTTTGAGAATGTTGGATGGGTGAAAAGTTGATGTAAGATATGGATGAGGTTTCACTTTGGTTGATTTGAAGTCAGAAATAATAATATCGCCTCGCTTGCACCGGTATGAAATAAGCAATGCCAAATATGATTGTTCCTGAACACAACTCAATTCAAAGATGAGACTCCTAGCACCGAGCGGTACTAGGGTAGAAGGAGAAGAAACAATTATCCAAACACAATAAAAACAAAGACTTAATCAATTAACTAATCACCATCTCCCCGGAAACGACACCATTTTGATGCGTGCTGTCATCGACACGCATGCAAAAAATATTTTTAACACCGACAAACCTAACTAATGTAGTAGTGGTAGGTCGGGATCGATCCACGGGGAGACGGTTAAGCGATATTGATCAAGTCTAGAGTTTAATCGTGATTGGGATTGAAATGGGGGTTTCGGGTCGAGAGAGGTCGAGCTAATGCTAATGAGCTACGCTAACTAAGTGTGGACATGACGTAGGTCCACCCCGACGCGGCCACGCGCGGGTTTGTGTAGGCGAATGAATCTCGTGGTAAGATTGTTCTCGGGTTCGAAATTTAAGTCAAAATGGAGTTGCCACCGAATTTTGTGGTTATTCGGAACCATTCGAGCCCACTCTATGTCGTCATGGGCTATACACAAAGTAAGCCCACTTCGATTACAGAGTTTATGGGGCTCGTCCCTTTGCATTGCAATATCGATACCGTTTACACCGGCTTTCGTATATAGAATGACTCTCATGCGCCAAGGGTTTCGGACTTCCGGAAACCAAAGGTTCTGAGTAAGGGGTGAGGGTACGTGTTGGGAAGCCCACTAAGGACACCCAACCCCGCCCGCACATGGCGGCCTCTACTAAGACATCGTTCGTGTTCGTGTACGCGCGCTAGTAAAATAATTAAATGATATGCAAACAGCGTTTTCGGGCTAAGCATGTGAATTATTGATTTGCTACGTTATTTAATGCATCTTAGTTATGGTCGAAGTGATTTAGCATGCGAGGTTCATTTATAAAGCGTAAAGCAAGTAAATAGATAAAGCTCGAAAATAAATAGAAATAACGTACAAGTTACACGGGCGGAAATACAACCCGGAATTCACAATACAACATTACGTAAAAATAATAAACAAAATAAGAAATACCGCGATACAATGATAGGAACGGACCCGTATGTAAACTAGATCGCGAATTAGGTAAATGGACTAACCCCGATTAAATACGCATTATGTCGTGTACTAAACGAAGGACGGAAACATGAGACTGTGGCATATTGCTAGCCCGATCTCATATCCCGTAGTCTTGTCCCGACTTATCATGTCAAAAACTGATCGAAGTCGTTCTACGTGTCGTGATGTGCATGATTTTGAAAATAGGAAGGTCACGTGATGGTCTTTACACGTGATGACCAAAGTCGATAAAAGGACGGGGTTTGAAATGTGTGTCAAAGCCCTCGGTTTTCTGGGTTACAGGACCCACTCGATCGAGTCGTGGGCTGACTCGGTCGAGTGCGTCCTTTACGTGGCTACTGCCCATTTTTATGGATGCTACTCGATCGAGTAGCATATGTACTCGGTCGAGTAGACCCTGTACGAGTGATAACTCGTTTTGTTTTATGATTTGAAATCGATGGTTGGCCAAACCAAATACGAATATCGCATGATTCGTATTTAACTTGGCCTCCGGTACTATAATCGTGTATGAACGATTATAATACCGTTATCGGAGTTTTAGAAAAATGTTTATCGTTATACTAGAAAATTTGAATTAGTGACGAAATGCTTCCCTCTACGTCACGACATCGGAATCAACTCTTTCGAGTTATATGATGTCGGTTTTCGTGTCAACGGGTTCCGCACTAATTATATAAATGGGATTAAATACGTTCAACTACGACCGTTTGCAATCGCGTCACGCCCTTGAGTACGTTGGGGCGGGGCTCCTCGAAAGGGCTCCACCTTCGTTGTTGCTCGTAAAGGGATTAGACGGACTTTAGGCAAACATCGTAGTCAAACGGATTTAAAACCGGATTTTGATACTAGTTTACGTATACACTGTATAATAACGATATTAGTAATAAAAAGGATGATACAAAAATGAAAATGCGAAAAGTATAATAATATTAGCGTAGTGTTAGTGTTAGTGTAACTACGATTACGATTACTATACAAAAATACGATAAAATAAATGACAAAGAGACGAGATAGAAGGGATCGAAATGGGGTTTAGGACACCCTCAACATACATGCTAGGTATAGGCCTCGGAAATGGACTCGTGAATAGCGACGGGACGCCGGAGTATCGAGGATGTACGCGAGTTGTGGTGTGTGTGTGTGTTGCGTCGGTTTCCGAGGGACAAAGGGCTCGGGATTGGTATGTTTGCTTAGGGTTTCTAAGGCTCGATGTGTAGGTGAGTTGTGGCTGAAAATGTAGGGTGAATGTTGTGTGTAAAAGTTCTGAAAAAAAAAAGTTGTGAAATGCATGGGGGTGAAGCGGTATTTATAGGCGTTTCCCATGACATAGGGGCACTCGATCGAGTGGCCCTAGTGCACTCGATCGAGTGCCCTTGCAAATGGGCCAAACCCGGGTTCAAGACGCTCCACTCGACCGAGTGGGGTCAATCCACTCGATCGAGTGGATCAATCGGGTGAGACAAATAAGGAAAGAATTGATCTTGTTGTTGTGATTGATCTTTTTGAATTTAGACTTATGCGCCAGCTGAATTTGGCTGATTTATGAGACGGTTTCGTCTTTGACCGGGTTTTGACCCGGTCGCCAAAAGACGGGATTTATCTTTGGTGTCGGTTTTGGCCCAAATTAGTCTTATTTGACTCGGAACGACCCACTGGGCCTGAATTTGAGGTCTGTTTTGTGAGATTTTTACTCCGCTAAAAGTCCATGTCGGATATTATTGATTCCGAGCCCAAATCCGAGTATACCAAGTCACGTTTGCGTTCGATCATCATCGGGTGTTTTTTGGAGACTACCATAGACACGTGGCAGTCAAAATGTGGGTGTCTACACTAAGGCTAGGGACAATAAAAGGAAAGGTGTTGGGGAGAGTCGGGATTCAGAAATGGGGTCTAAGAGTCTCGGGATCGAGTTTTAGCTACAACGTTAAAAAGGGAGAATGCCATCTTTCGGTTTCTTCACCCAACCTACCTAAACCCGCTTTCGCGACGAAAAGGGTAAGTCTCAAAATAAGGTAATTTCTACCCCGAGTTTCCCCATATTGATAGAAATGAGCCAAGGTCGATCTAGCTGCAGTCTAGGTCAACAAAGACACAAAAACCTTAAAATTAATAATCAACAAGTAAACAACCCACCAACATCCCTTGAATCAAATAATCCAAATCTTCATCCCTAAATCCCCAACAAGAAAATCTACTCACTAGTCATGATGAATAACAACAAGACACTAAATAAAGAGAAATTAACTAAAGCATGCATAATAACTATACTAACAATTAACACTAAGGAGAGAAATTAACTAACACACAATCTAAAGAGAAACTAACAAAGGAGAGAAAATCATAAACTAATGGAGAAAAGGAAGAGGAAAGAATTTACCAACTATGGAGAAAAATAAGGAGGAAGATGAAGATTAACATAAAAGATTGAATCTTGGAAGAAATAATACAAGAATTTGTCACTAATCCATGCATAAATTCTTCAATCTTCAATAAAAGAAACATAAATCTTCAAGAGATAATACAAGAGTCTTGTCACATAAACTCTTGCAAAACCCTTGAATTTTCAACATAAAAACACAATCTTCAACAAAGATGGAAGCTTGATTAATTACTAACTATAGAGTAGAATTAATCTAATACTAAATAGATCTACTAAGTGTTTGTAGTGAATTTTACTAGAAAGCTTACATCAATCTACTACTACTACTACTACTACTACTACTACTACTACTACTACTACTACTAAGAATCCTCTAAACTACTCTAGAAATCCCCTAACCTAGTCCTACTCCTAAAGGCTCACTCAAGGCACAAGAGTGGCACAAAACCCTAGGGTAAGTATATATAGAGTTGCTTAATGGGTTGCACAAACTTCAAGGCCCATAATCCAATTTCTCTTCATTTAAGCTAGACATCACCCTTTGCATCTTCATGGGGCGAAATTTTGCCCCGCGGCTTGACATAATAATCCCACCGGGTGAAATTTTCACCCGGTGAGATTTTATTCATTTTTTGTGTTTTCGGCCCGGTTTCTCCATCGGGCGAAATTTCACCCGGTGGGCGAAATTTTGCCCAATCATTTCGCCCGGTGGAGAGTGCCGTGAAAATCTTCGGGGAGGTGGAAAATGTCGTCGGGCGAAACTTCGCCCGGTGGTGACACACCGGGCGAAACTTCACCGGTGGTCTTCCACCTCTTTTCCGATCTCTTTCTTTGTCGATCAATTGGATCACTTGAACTTTCAGTTGTGTGCTTTGCTTTTCGGACCGTGTCTCTCTCTTTCACGCTCATGGAAGCTCGGATACGTTTTCGGTCGAAAATCCTATCAAAATAGACAGAAAACTACCAAAAACACGTAAAATGCAAAAGAGAGACACTAATGCGAGAATTACGCAAAATACGACGATAATCGCACTCAAGTCTCGCAAAGCGGAGGAAAAACGGGTCTAAATGGGAGGAAAAACGGTCCAAATTTGCCACACAACAGAGATGTTTAGAGTGTATTCACCCTAGTCAAGAACTAAGGTGGAGTGAGGTGGAGTGATTGGTGTGACCCCTTGAAAGTGACAATTACCGAGATACCGTGTTTGAGCCAGGGCGACTGGCTTGGATGTTTTTGGAATGTGGAGCTAGGTAGTGAGTGGCTTTGATGACTTAAAATCTGGAGTTGGTTTTTTTTTGTGGAGTTAAGGCTATGGGCTAGGGTTTCATGATGTGGTAGGTATAGGCCTCGGAAATGGACTCGTGAATAGCGACGGGACGCCGGAGTATCGAGGATGTACGCGAGTTGTGGTGTGTGTGTGTGTTGCGTCGGTTTCCGAGGGACAAAGGGCTCGGGATTGGTATGTTTGCTTAGGGTTTCTAAGGCTCGATGTGTAGGTGAGTTGTGGCTGAAAATGTAGGGTGAATGTTGTGTGTAAAAGTTCTGAAAAAAAAAAGTTGTGAAATGCATGGGGGTGAAGCGGTATTTATAGGCGTTTCCCATGACATAGGGGCACTCGATCGAGTGGCCCTAGTGCACTCGATCGAGTGCCCTTGCAAATGGGCCAAACCCGGGTTCAAGACGCTCCACTCGACCGAGTGGGGTCAATCCACTCGATCGAGTGGATCAATCGGGTGAGACAAATAAGGAAAGAATTGATCTTGTTGTTGTGATTGATCTTTTTGAATTTAGACTTATGCGCCAGCTGAATTTGGCTGATTTATGAGACGGTTTCGTCTTTGACCGGGTTTTGACCCGGTCGCCAAAAGACGGGATTTATCTTTGGTGTCGGTTTTGGCCCAAATTAGTCTTATTTGACTCGGAACGACCCACTGGGCCTGAATTTGAGGTCTGTTTTGTGAGATTTTTACTCCGCTAAAAGTCCATGTCGGATATTATTGATTCCGAGCCCAAATCCGAGTATACCAAGTCACGTTTGCGTTCGATCATCATCGGGTATTTTTTGGAGACTACCATAGACACGTGGCAGTCAAAATGTGGGTGTCTACACTAAGGCTAGGGACAATAATAGGAAAGGTGTTGGGGAGAGTTGGGATTCAGAAATGGGGTCTAAGAGTCTCGGGATCGAGTTTTAGCTACAACGTTAAAAAGGGAGAATGCCATCTTTCGGTTTCTTCACCCAACCTACCTAAACCCGCTTTCGCGACGAAAAGGGTAAGTCTCAAAATAAGGTAATTTCTACCCCGAGTTTCCCCATATTGATAGAAATGAGCCAAGGTCGATCTAGCTGCAGTCTAGATCAACAAAGACACAAAAACCTTAAAATTAATAATCAACAAGTAAACAACCCACCAACATCCCTTGAATCAAATAATCCAAATCTTCATCCCTAAATCCCCAACAAGAAAATCTACTCACTAGTCATGATGAATAACAACAAGACACTAAATAAAGAGAAATTAACTAAAGCATGCATAATAACTATACTAACAATTAACACTAAGGAGAGAGATTAACTAACACACAATCTAAAGAGAAACTAACAAAGGAGAGAAAATCATAAACTAATGGAGAAAAGGAAGAGGAAAGAATTTACCAACTATGGAGAAAAATAAGGAGGAAGATGAAGATTAACATAAAAGATTGAATCTTGGAAGAAATAATACAAGAATTTGTCACTAATCCATGCATAAATTCTTCAATCTTCAATAAAAGAAACATAAATCTTCAAGAGATAATACAAGAGTCTTGTCACATAAACCCTTGCAAAACCCTTGAATTTTCAACATAAAAACACAATCTTCAACAAAGATGGAAGCTTGATTAATTACTAACTATAGAGTAGAATTAATCTAATACTAAATAGATCTACTAAGTGTTTGTAGAGAATTTTACTAGAAAACTTACTACAATCTACTACTACTACTACTACTACTACTACTACTACTACTACTACTACTACTACTACTACTACTACTACTACTACTACTACTACTACTAAGAATCCTCTAAACTACTCTAGAAATCCCCTAAACTAGTCCTACTCCTAAAGGCTCACTCAAGGCACAAGAGTGGCACAAAACCCTAGGGTAAGTATATATAGAGTTGCTTAATGGGTTGCACAAACTTCAAGGCCCATTATCCAATTTCTCTTCATTTAAGCTAGACATCACCCTTTGCATCTTCATGGGGCGAAATTTTGCCCCGCGGCTTGACATAATAATCCCACCGGGTGAAATTTTCACCCGGTGAGATTTTATTCATTTTTTGTGTTTTCGGCCCGGTTTCTCCATCGGGCGAAATTTCACCCGGTGGGCGAAATTTTGCCCAATCATTTCGCCCGGTGGAGAGTGCCGTGAAAATCTTCGGGGAGGTGGAAAATGTCGTCGGGCGAAACTTCGCCCGGTGGTGACACACCGGGCGAAACTTCACCGGTGGTCTTCCACCTCTTTTCCGATCTCTTTCTTTGTCGATCAATTGGATCACTTGAACTTTCAGTTATGTGCTTTGCTTTTCGGACCGTGTCTCTCTCTTTCACGCTCATGGAAGCTCGGATACGTTTTCGGTCGAAAATCCTATCAAAATAGACAGAAAACTACCAAAAACACGTAAAATGCAAAAGAGAGACACTAATGCGAGAATTACGCAAAATACGACGATAATCGCACTCAAGTGTCGCAAAGTGGAGGAAAAACGGGTCTAAATGGGAGGAAAAATGGTCCAAATTTGGCACACAACAGAGATGTTTAGAGTGTATTCACCCTAGTCAAGAACTAAGGTGGAGTGATTGGTGTGACCCCTTGAAAGTGACAATTACCGAGATACCGTGTTTGAGCCAGGGCGACTGGCTTGGATGTTTTTGGAATGTGGAGCTAGGTAGTGAGTGGCTTTGATGACTTAAAATCTGGAGTTGGTTTTTTTTTGTGGAGTTAAGGCTATGGGCTAGGGTTTCATGATGTGGTAGGTATAGGCCTCGGAAATGGACTCGTGAATAGCGACGGGACGCCGGAGTATCGAGGATGTACGCGAGTTGTGGTGTGTGTGTGTGTTGCGTCGGTTTCCGAGGGACAAAGGGCTCGGGATTGGTATGTTTGCTTAGGGTTTCTAAGGCTCGATGTGTAGGTGAGTTGTGGCTGAAAATGTAGGGTGAATGTTGTGTGTAAAAGTTCTGAAAAAAAAAAAGTTGTGAAATGCATGGGGGTGAAGCGGTATTTATAGGCGTTTCCCATGACATAGGGGCACTCGATCGAGTGGCCCTAGTGCACTCGATCGAGTGCCCTTGCAAATGGGCCAAACCCGGGTTCAAGACGCTCCACTCGACCGAGTGGGGTCAATCCACTCGATCGAGTGGATCAATCGGGTGAGACAAATAAGGAAAGAATTGATCTTGTTGTTGTGATTGATCTTTTTGAATTTAGACTTATGCGCCAGCTGAATTTGGCTGATTTATGAGACGGTTTCGTCTTTGACCGGGTTTTGACCCGGTCGCCAAAAGACGGGATTTATCTTTGGTGTCGGTTTTGGCCCAAATTAGTCTTATTTGACTCGGAACGACCCACTGGGCCTGAATTTGAGGTCTGTTTTGTGAGATTTTTACTCCGCTAAAAGTCCATGTTGGATATTATTGATTCCGAGCCCAAATCCGAGTATACCAAGTCACGTTTGCGTTCGATCATCATCGGGTGTTTTTTGGAGACTACCATAGACACGTGGCAGTCAAAATGTGGGTGTCTACACTAAGGCTAGGGACAATAATAGGAAAGGTGTTGGGGAGAGTCGGGATTCAGAAATGGGGTCTAAGAGTCTCGGGATCGAGTTTTAGCTACAACGTTAAAAAGGGAGAATGCCATCTTTCGGTTTCTTCACCCAACCTACCTAAACCCGCTTTCGCGACGAAAAGGGTAAGTCTCAAAATAAGGTAATTTCTACCCCGAGTTTCCCCATATTGATAGAAATGAGCCAAGGTCGATCTAGCTGCAGTCTAGGTCAACAAAGACACAAAAACCTTAAAATTAATAATCAACAAGTAAACAACCCACCAACATCCCTTGAATCAAATAATCCAAATCTTCATCCCTAAATCCCCAACAAGAAAATCTACTCACTAGTCATGATGAATAACAACAAGACACTAAATAAAGAGAAATTAACTAAAGCATGCATAATAACTATACTAACAATTAACACTAAGGAGAGAGATTAACTAACACACAATCTAAAGAGAAACTAACAAAGGAGAGAAAATCATAAACTAATGGAGAAAAGGAAGAGGAAAGAATTTACCAACTATGGAGAAAAATAAGGAGGAAGATGAAGATTAACATAAAAGATTGAATCTTGGAAGAAATAATACAAGAATTTGTCACTAATCCATGCATAAATTCTTCAATCTTCAATAAAAGAAACATAAATCTTCAAGAGATAATACAAGAGTCTTGTCACATAAACCCTTGCAAAACCCTTGAATTTTCAACATAAAAACACAATCTTCAACAAAGATGGAAGCTTGATTAATTACTAACTATAGAGTAGAATTAATCTAATACTAAATAGATCTACTAAGTGTTTGTAGTGAATTTTACTAGAAAGCTTACTACAATCTACTACTACTACTACTACTACTACTACTACTACTACTACTACTACTACTAAGAATCCTCTAAACTACTCTAGAAATCCCCTAAACTAGTCCTACTCCTAAAGGCTCACTCAAGGCACAAGAGTGGCACAAAACCCTAGGGTAAGTATATATAGAGTTGCTTAATGGGTTGCACAAACTTCAAGGCCCATAATCCAATTTCTCTTCATTTAAGCTAGACATCACCCTTTGCATCTTCATGGGGCGAAATTTTGCCCCGCGGCTTGACATAATAATCCCACCGGGTGAAATTTTCACCCGGTGAGATTTTATTCATTTTTTGTGTTTTCGGCCCGGTTTCTCCATCGGGCGAAATTTCACCCGGTGGGCGAAATTTTGCCAATCATTTCGCCCGGTGGAGAGTGCCGTGAAAATCTTCGGGGAGGTGGAAAATGTCGTCGGGCGAAACTTCGCCCGGTGGTGACACACCGGGCGAAACTTCACCGGTGGTCTTCCACCTCTTTTCCGATCTCTTTCTTTGTCGATCAATTGGATCACTTGAACTTTCAGTAGTGTGCTTTGCTTTTCGGACCGTGTCTCTCTCTTTCACGCTCATGGAAGCTCGGATACGTTTTCGGTCGAAAATCCTATCAAAATAGACAGAAAACTACCAAAAACACGTAAAATGCAAAAGAGAGACACTAATGCGAGAATTACGCAAAATACGACGATAATTGCACTCAAGTCTCGCAAAGCGGAGGAAAAAAGGGTCTAAATGGGAGGAAAAACGGTCCAAATTTGGCACACAACAGAGATGTTTAGAGTGTATTCACCCTAGTCAAGAACTAAGGTGGAGTGAGGTGGAGTGATTGGTGTGACCCCTTGAAAGTGACAATTACCGAGATACCGTGTTTGAGCCAGGGCGACTGGCTTGGATGTTTTTGGAATGTGGAGCTAGGTAGTGAGTGGCTTTGATGACTTAAAATCTGGAGTTGGTTTTTTTTTGTGGAGTTAAGGCTATGGGCTAGGGTTTCATGATGTGGTAGGTATAGGCCTCGGAAATGGACTCGTGAATAGCGACGGGACGCCGGAGTATCGAGGATGTACGCGAGTTGTGGTGTGTGTGTGTGTTGCGTCGGTTTCCGAGGGACAAAGGGCTCGGGATTGGTATGTTTGCTTAGGGTTTCTAAGGCTCGATGTGTAGGTGAGTTGTGGCTGAAAATGTAGGGTGAATGTTGTGTGTAAAAGTTCTGAAAAAAAAAAGTTGTGAAATGCATGGGGGTGAAGCGGTATTTATAGGCGTTTCCCATGACATAGGGGCACTCGATCGAGTGGCCCTAGTGCACTCGATCGAGTGCCCTTGCAAATGGGCCAAACCCGGGTTCAAGACGCTCCACTCGACCGAGTGGGGTCAATCCACTCGATCGAGTGGATCAATCGGGTGAGACAAATAAGGAAAGAATTGATCTTGTTGTTGTGATTGATCTTTTTGAATTTAGACTTATGCGCCAGCTGAATTTGGCTGATTTATGAGACGGTTTCGTCTTTGACCGGGTTTTGACCCGGTCGCCAAAAGACGGGATTTATCTTTGGTGTCGGTTTTGGCCCAAATTAGTCTTATTTGACTCGGAACGACCCACTGGGCCTGAATTTGAGGTCTGTTTTGTGAGATTTTTACTCCGCTAAAAGTCCATGTTGGATATTATTGATTCCGAGCCCAAATCCGAGTATACCAAGTCACGTTTGCGTTCGATCATCATCGGGTGTTTTTTGGAGACTACCATAGACACGTGGCAGTCAAAATGTGGGTGTCTACACTAAGGCTAGGGACAATAAAAGGAAAGGTGTTGGGGAGAGTCGGGATTCAGAAATGGGGTCTAAGAGTCTCGGGATCGAGTTTTAGCTACAACGTTAAAAAGGGAGAATGCCATCTTTCGGTTTCTTCACCCAACCTACCTAAACCCGCTTTCGCGACGAAAAGGGTAAGTCTCAAAATAAGGTAATTTCTACCCCGAGTTTCCCCATATTGATAGAAATGAGCCAAGGTCGATCTAGCTGCAGTCTAGGTCAACAAAGACACAAAAACCTTAAAATTAATAATCAACAAGTAAACAACCCACCAACATCCCTTGAATCAAATAATCCAAATCTTCATCCCTAAATCCCCAACAAGAAAATCTACTCACTAGTCATGATGAATAACAACAAGACACTAAATAAAGAGAAATTAACTAAAGCATGCATAATAACTATACTAACAATTAACACTAAGGAGAGAGATTAACTAACACACAATCTAAAGAGAAACTAACAAAGGAGAGAAAATCATAAACTAATGGAGAAAAGGAAGAGGAAAGAATTTACCAACTATGGAGAAAAATAAGGAGGAAGATGAAGATTAACATAAAAGATTGAATCTTGGAAGAAATAATACAAGAATTTGTCACTAATCCATGCATAAATTCTTCAATCTTCAATAAAAGAAACATAAATCTTCAAGAGATAATACAAGAGTCTTGTCACATAAACCCTTGCAAAACCCTTGAATTTTCAACATAAAAACACAATCTTCAACAAAGATGGAAGCTTGATTAATTACTAACTATAGAGTAGAATTAATCTAATACTAAATAGATCTACTAAGTGTTTGTAGAGAATTTTACTAGAAAACTTACTACAATCTACTACTACTACTACTACTACTACTACTACTACTACTACTACTACTACTACTACTACTAAGAATCCTCTAAACTACTCTAGAAATCCCCTAAACTAGTCCTACTCCTAAAGGCTCACTCAAGACACAAGAGTGGCACAAAACCCTAGGGTAAGTATATATAGAGTTGCTTAATGGGTTGCACAAACTTCAAGGCCCATAATCCAATTTCTCTTCATTTAAGCTAGACATCACCCTTTGCATCTTCATGGGGCGAAATTTTGCCCCGCGGCTTGACATAATAATCCCACCGGGTGAAATTTTCACCCGGTGAGATTTTATTCATTTTTTGTGTTTTCGGCCCGGTTTCTCCATCGGGCGAAATTTCACCCGGTGGGCGAAATTTTGCCCAATCATTTCGCCCGGTGGAGAGTGCCGTGAAAATCTTCGGGGAGGTGGAAAATGTCGTCGGGCGAAACTTCGCCCGGTGGTGACACACCGGGCGAAACTTCACCGGTGGTCTTCCACCTCTTTTCCGATCTCTTTCTTTGTCGATCAATTGGATCACTTGAACTTTCAGTTATGTGCTTTGCTTTTCGGACCGTGTCTCTCTCTTTCACGCTCATGGAAGCTCGGATACGTTTTCGGTCGAAAATCCTATCAAAATAGACAGAAAACTACCAAAAACACGTAAAATGCAAAAGAGAGACACTAATGCGAGAATTACGCAAAATACGACGATAATCGCACTCAAGTCTCGCAAAGTAGAGGAAAAACGGGTCTAAATGGGAGGAAAAACGGTCCAAATTTGGCACACAACAGAGATGTTTAGAGTGTATTCACCCTAGTCAAGAACTAAGGTGGAGTGAGGTGGAGTGATTGGTGTGACCCCTTGAAAGTGACAATTACCGAGATACCGTGTTTGAGCCAGGGCGACTGGCTTGGATGTTTTTGGAATGTGGAGCTAGGTAGTGAGTGGCTTTGATGACTTAAAATCTGGAGTTGGTTTTTTTTTGTGGAGTTAAGGCTATGGGCTAGGGTTTCATGATGTGGTAGGTATAGGCCTCGGAAATGGACTCGTGAATAGCGACGGGACGCCGGAGTATCGAGGATGTACGCGAGTTGTGGTGTGTGTGTGTGTTGCGTCGGTTTCCGAGGGACAAAGGGCTCGGGATTGGTATGTTTGCTTAGGGTTTCTAAGGCTCGATGTGTAGGTGAGTTGTGGCTGAAAATGTAGGGTGAATGTTGTGTGTAAAAGTTCTGAAAAAAAAAAGTTGTGAAATGCATGGGGGTGAAGCGGTATTTATAGGCGTTTCCCATGACATAGGGGCACTCGATCGAGTGGCCCTAGTGCACTCGATCGAGTGCCCTTGCAAATGGGCCAAACCCGGGTTCAAGGCGCTCCACTCGACCGAGTGGGGTCAATCCACTCGATCGAGTGGATCAATCGGGTGAGACAAATAAGGAAAGAATTGATCTTGTTGTTGTGATTGATCTTTTTGAATTTAGACTTATGCGCCAGCTGAATTTGGCTGATTTATGAGACGGTTTCGTCTTTGACCGGGTTTTGACCCGGTCGCCAAAAGACGGGATTTATCTTTGGTGTCGGTTTTGGCCCAAATTAGTCTTATTTGACTCGGAACGACCCACTGGGCCTGAATTTGAGGTCTGTTTTGTGAGATTTTTACTCCGCTAAAAGTCCATGTTGGATATTATTGATTCCGAGCCCAAATCCGAGTATACCAAGTCACGTTTGCGTTCGATCATCATCGGGTGTTTTTTGGAGACTACCATAGACACGTGGCAGTCAAAATGTGGGTGTCTACACTAAGGCTAGGGACAATAAAAGGAAAGGTGTTGGGGAGAGTCGGGATTCAGAAATGGGGTCTAAGAGTCTCGGGATCGAGTTTTAGCTACAACGTTAAAAAGGGAGAATGCCATCTTTCGGTTTCTTCACCCAACCTACCTAAACCCGCTTTCGCGACGAAAAGGGTAAGTCTCAAAATAAGGTAATTTCTACCCCGAGTTTCCCCATATTGATAGAAATGAGCCAAGGTCGATCTAGCTGCAGTCTAGGTCAACAAAGACACAAAAACCTTAAAATTAATAATCAACAAGTAAACAACCCACCAACATCCCTTGAATCAAATAATCCAAATCTTCATCCCTAAATCCCCAACAAGAAAATCTACTCACTAGTCATGATGAATAACAACAAGACACTAAATAAAGAGAAATTAACTAAAGCATGCATAATAACTATACTAACAATTAACACTAAGGAGAGAGATTAACTAACACACAATCTAAAGAGAAACTAACAAAGGAGAGAAAATCATAAACTAATGGAGAAAAGGAAGAGGAAAGAATTTACCAACTATGGAGAAAAATAAGGAGGAAGATGAAGATTAACATAAAAGATTGAATCTTGGAAGAAATAATACAAGAATTTGTCACTAATCCATGCATAAATTCTTCAATCTTCAATAAAAGAAACATAAATCTTCAAGAGATAATACAAGAGTCTTGTCACATAAACCCTTGCAAAACCCTTGAATTTTCAACATAAAAACACAATCTTCAACAAAGATGGAAGCTTGATTAATTACTAACTATAGAGTAGAATTAATCTAATACTAAATAGATCTACTAAGTGTTTGTAGTGAATTTTACTAGAAAGCTTACTACAATCTACTACTACTACTACTACTACTACTACTACTACTACTACTACTACTACTACTACTACTACTACTACTACTACTACTACTACTAAGAATCCTCTAAACTACTCTAGAAATCCCCTAAACTAGTCCTACTCCTAAAGGCTCACTCAAGGCACAAGAGTGGCACAAAACCCTAGGGTAAGTATATATAGAGTTGCTTAATGGGTTGCACAAACTTCAAGGCCCATAATCCAATTTCTCTTCATTTAAGCTAGACATCACCCTTTGCATCTTCATGGGGCGAAATTTTGCCCCGCGGCTTGACATAATAATCCCACCGGGTGAAATTTTCACCCGGTGAGATTTTATTCATTTTTTGTGTTTTCGGCCCGGTTTCTCCATCGGGCGAAATTTCACCCGGTGGGCGAAATTTTGCCAATCATTTCGCCCGGTGGAGAGTGCCGTGAAAATCTTCGGGGAGGTGGAAAATGTCGTCGGGCGAAACTTCGCCCGGTGGTGACACACCGGGCGAAACTTCACCGGTGGTCTTCCACCTCTTTTCCGATCTCTTTCTTTGTCGATCAATTGGATCACTTGAACTTTCGGTTGTGTGCTTTGCTTTTCGGACCGTGTCTCTCTCTTTCACGCTCATGGAAGCTCGGATACGTTTTCGGTCGAAAATCCTATCAAAATAGACAGAAAACTACCAAAAACACGTAAAATGCAAAAGAGAGACACTAATGCGAGAATTACGCAAAATACGACGATAATCGCACTCAAGTCTCGCAAAGCGGAGGAAAAACGGGTCTAAATGGGAGGAAAAACGGTCCAAATTTGGCACACAACAGAGATGTTTAGAGTGTATTCACCCTAGTCAAGAACTAAGGTGGAGTGAGGTGGAGTGATTGGTGTGACCCCTTGAAAGTGACAATTACCGAGATACCGTGTTTGAGCCAGGGCGACTGGCTTGGATGTTTTTTGGAATGTGGAGCTAGGTAGTGAGTGGCTTTGATGACTTAAAATCTGGAGTTGGTTTTTTTTTGTGGAGTTAAGGCTATGGGCTAGGGTTTCATGATGTGGTAGGTATAGGCCTCGGAAATGGACTCGTGAATAGCGACGGGACGCCGGAGTATCGAGGATGTACGCGAGTTGTGGTGTGTGTGTGTGTTGCGTCGGTTTCCGAGGGACAAAGGGCTCGGGATTGGTATGTTTGCTTAGGGTTTCTAAGGCTCGATGTGTAGGTGAGTTGTGGCTGAAAATGTAGGGTGAATGTTGTGTGTAAAAGTTCTGAAAAAAAAAAAGTTGTGAAATGCATTGGGGTGAAGCGGTATTTATAGGCGTTTCCCATGACATAGGGGCACTCGATCGAGTGGCCCTAGTGCACTCGATCGAGTGCCCTTGCAAATGGGCCAAACCCGGGTTCAAGACGCTCCACTCGACCGAGTGGGGTCAATCCACTCGATCGAGTGGATCAATCGGGTGAGACAAATAAGGAAAGAATTGATCTTGTTGTTGTGATTGATCTTTTTGAATTTAGACTTATGCGCCAGCTGAATTTGGCTGATTTATGAGACGGTTTCGTCTTTGACCGGGTTTTGACCCGGTCGCCAAAAGACGGGATTTATCTTTGGTGTCGGTTTTGGCCCAAATTAGTCTTATTTGACTCGGAACGACCCACTGGGCCTGAATTTGAGGTCTGTTTTGTGAGATTTTTACTCCGCTAAAAGTCCATGTTGGATATTATTGATTCCGAGCCCAAATCCGAGTATACCAAGTCACGTTTGCGTTCGATCATCATCGGGTATTTTTTGGAGACTACCATAGACACGTGGCAGTCAAAATGTGGGTGTCTACACTAAGGCTAGGGACAATAATAGGAAAGGTGTTGGGGAGAGTCGGGATTCAGAAATGAGGTCTAAGAGTCTCGGGATCGAGTTTTAGCTACAACGTTAAAAAGGGAGAATGCCATCTTTCGGTTTCTTCACCCAACCTACCTAAACCCGCTTTCGCGACGAAAAGGGTAAGTCTCAAAATAAGGTAATTTCTACCCCGAGTTTCCCCATATTGATAGAAATGAGCCAAGGTCGATCTAGCTGCAGTCTAGGTCAACAAAGACACAAAAACCTTAAAATTAATAATCAACAAGTAAACAACCCACCAACATCCCTTGAATCAAATAATCCAAATCTTCATCCCTAAATCCCCAACAAGAAAATCTACTCACTAGTCATGATGAATAACAACAAGACACTAAATAAAGAGAAATTAACTAAAGCATGCATAATAACTATACTAACAATTAACACTAAGGAGAGAGATTAACTAACACACAATCTAAAGAGAAACTAACAAAGGAGAGAAAATCATAAACTAATGGAGAAAAGGAAGAGGAAAGAATTTACCAACTATGGAGAAAAATAAGGAGGAAGATGAAGATTAACATAAAAGATTGAATCTTGGAAGAAATAATACAAGAATTTGTCACTAATCCATGCATAAATTCTTCAATCTTCAATAAAAGAAACATAAATCTTCAAGAGATAATACAAGAGTCTTGTCACATAAACCCTTGCAAAACCCTTGAATTTTCAACATAAAAACACAATCTTCAACAAAGATGGAAGCTTGATTAATTACTAACTATAGAGTAGAATTAATCTAATACTAAATAGATCTACTAAGTGTTTGTAGTGAATTTTACTAGAAAGCTTACTACAATCTACTACTACTACTACTACTACTACTACTACTACTACTACTACTACTACTACTACTAAGAATCCTCTAAACTACTCTAGAAATCCCCTAAACTACTCCTACTCCTAAAGGCTCACTCAAGGCACAAGAGTGGCACAAAACCCTAGGGTAAGTATATATAGAGTTGCTTAATGGGTTGCACAAACTTCAAGGCCCATAATCCAATTTCTTTTCATTTAAGCTAGACATCACCCTTTGCATCTTCATGGGGCGAAATTTTGCCCCGCGGCTTGACATAATAATCCCACCGGGTGAAATTTTCACCCGGTGAGATTTTATTCATTTTTTGTGTTTTCGGCCCGGTTTCTCCATCGGGCGAAATTTCACCCGGTGGGCGAAATTTTGCCCAATCATTTCGCCCGGTGGAGAGTGCCGTGAAAATCTTCGGGGAGGTGGAAAATGTCGTCGGGCGAAACTTCGCCCGGTGGTGACACACCAGGCGAAACTTCACCGGTGGTCTTCCACCTCTTTTCCGATCTCTTTCTTTGTCGATCAATTGGATCACTTGAACTTTCAGTTGTGTGCTTTGCTTTTCGGACCGTGTCTCTCTCTTTCACGCTCATGGAAGCTCGGATACGTTTTCGGTCGAAAATCCTATCAAAATAGACAGAAAACTACCAAAAACACGTAAAATGCAAAAGAGAGACACTAATGCGAGAATTACGCAAAATACGACGATAATCGCACTCAAGTCTCGCAAAGCGGAGGAAAAACGGGTCTAAATGGGAGGAAAAACGGTCCAAATTTGGCACACAACAGAGATGTTTAGAGTGTATTCACCCTAGTCAAGAACTAAGGTGGAGTGAGGTGGAGTGATTGGTGTGACCCCTTGAAAGTGACAATTACCGAGATACCGTGTTTGAGCCAGGGCGACTGGCTTGGATGTTTTTGGAATGTGGAGCTAGGTAGTGAGTGGCTTTGATGACTTAAAATCTGGAGTTGGTTTTTTTTTGTGGAGTTAAGGCTATGGGCTAGGGTTTCATGATGTGGTAGGTATAGGCCTCGGAAATGGACTCGTGAATAGCGACGGGACGCCGGAGTATCGAGGATGTACGCGAGTTGTGGTGTGTGTGTGTGTTGCGTCGGTTTCCGAGGGACAAAGGGCTCGGGATTGGTATGTTTGCTTAGGGTTTCTAAGGCTCGATGTGTAGGTGAGTTGTGGCTGAAAATGTAGGGTGAATGTTGTGTGTAAAAGTTCTGAAAAAAAAAAAGTTGTGAAATGCATGGGGGTGAAGCGGTATTTATAGGCGTTTCCCATGACATAGGGGCACTCGATCGAGTGGCCCTAGTGCACTCGATCGAGTGCCCTTGCAAATGGGCCAAACCCGGGTTCAAGACGCTCCACTCGACCGAGTGGGGTCAATCCACTCGATCGAGTGGATCAATCGGGTGAGACAAATAAGGAAAGAATTGATCTTGTTGTTGTGATTGATCTTTTTGAATTTAGACTTATGCGCCAGCTGAATTTGGCTGATTTATGAGACGGTTTCGTCTTTGACCGGGTTTTGACCCGGTCGCCAAAAGACGGGATTTATCTTTGGTGTCGGTTTTGGCCCAAATTAGTCTTATTTGACTCGGAACGACCCACTGGGCCTGAATTTGAGGTCTGTTTTGTGAGATTTTTACTCCGCTAAAAGTCCATGTTGGATATTATTGATTCCGAGCCCAAATCCGAGTATACCAAGTCACGTTTGCGTTCGATCATCATCGGGTGTTTTTTGGAGACTACCATAGACACGTGGCAGTCAAAATGTGGGTGTCTACACTAAGGCTAGGGACAATAATAGGAAAGGTGTTGGGGAGAGTCGGGATTCAGAAATGGGGTCTAAGAGTCTCGGGATCGAGTTTTAGCTACAACGTTAAAAAGGGAGAATGCCATCTTTCGGTTTCTTCACCCAACCTACCTAAACCCGCTTTCGCGACGAAAATGGTAAGTCTCAAAATAAGGTAATTTCTACCCCGAGTTTCCCTATATTGATAGAAATGAGCCAAGGTCGATCTAGCTGCAGTCTAGGTCAACAAAGACACAAAAACCTTAAAATTAATAATCAACAAGTAAACAACCCACCAACATCCCTTGAATCAAATAATCCAAATCTTCATCCCTAAATCCCCAACAAGAAAATCTACTCACTAGTCATGATGAATAACAACAAGACACTAAATAAAGAGAAATTAACTAAAGCATGCATAATAACTATACTAACAATTAACACTAAGGAGAGAGATTAACTAACACACAATCTAAAGAGAAACTAACAAAGGAGAGAAAATCATAAACTAATGGAGAAAAGGAAGAGGAAAGAATTTACCAACTATGGAGAAAAATAAGGAGGAAGATGAAGATTAACATAAAAGATTGAATCTTGGAAGAAATAATACAAGAATTTGTCACTAATCCATGCATAAATTCTTCAATCTTCAATAAAAGAAACATAAATCTTCAAGAGATAATACAAGAGTCTTGTCACATAAACCCTTGCAAAACCCTTGAATTTTCAACATAAAAACACAATCTTCAACAAAGATGGAAGCTTGATTAATTACTAACTATAGAGTAGAATTAATCTAATACTAAATAGATCTACTAAGTGTTTGTAGAGAATTTTACTAGAAAACTTACTACAATCTACTACTACTACTACTACTACTACTACTACTACTACTACTACTACTACTACTAAGAATCCTCTAAACTACTCTAGAAATCCCCTAAACTAGTCCTACTCCTAAAGGCTCACTCAAGGCACAAGAGTGGCACAAAACCCTAGGGTAAGTATATATAGAGTTGCTTAATGGGTTGCACAAACTTCAAGGCCCATAATCCAATTTCTCTTCATTTAAGCTAGACATCACCCTTTGCATCTTCATGGGGCGGAATTTTGCCCCGCGGCTTGACATAATAATCCCACCGGGTGAAATTTTCACCCGGTGAGATTTTATTCATTTTTTGTGTTTTCGGCCCGGTTTCTCCATCGGGCGAAATTTCACCCGGTGGGCGAAATTTTGCCCAATCATTTCGCCCGGTGGAGAGTGCCGCGTAAATCTTCGGGGAGGTGGAAAATGTCGTCGGGCGAAACTTCGCCCGGTGGTGACACACCGGGCGAAACTTCACCGGTGGTCTTCCACCTCTTTTCCGATCTCTTTCTTTGTCGATCAATTGGATCACTTGAACTTTCAGTTGTGTGCTTTGTTTTTCGGACCGTGTCTCTCTCTTTCACGCTCATGGAAGCTCGGATACGTTTTCGGTCGAAAATCCTATCTAAATAGACAGAAAACTACCAAAAACACGTAAAATGCAAAAGAGAGACACTAATGCGAGAATTACGCAAAATACGACGATAATCGCACTCAAGTCTCGCAAAGCGGAGGAAAAACGGGTCTAAATGGGAGGAAAAACGGTCCAAATTTGGCACACAACAGAGATGTTTAGAGTGTATTCACCCTAGTCAAGAACTAAGGTGGAGTGAGGTGGAGTGATTGGTGTGACCCCTTGAAAGTGACAATTACCGAGATACCGTGTTTGAGCCAGGGCGACTGGCTTGGATGTTTTTGGAATGTGGAGCTAGGTAGTGAGTGGCTTTGATGACTTAAAATCTGGAGTTGGTTTTTTTTTGTGGAGTTAAGGCTATGGGCTAGGGTTTCATGATGTGGTAGGTATAGGCCTCGGAAATGGACTCGTGAATAGCGACGGGACGCCGGAGTATCGAGGATGTACGCGAGTTGTGGTGTGTGTGTGTGTTGCGTCGGTTTCCGAGGGACAAAGGGCTCGGGATTGGTATGTTTGCTTAGGGTTTCTAAGGCTCGATGTGTAGGTGAGTTGTGGCTGAAAATGTAGGGTGAATGTTGTGTGTAAAAGTTCTGAAAAAAAAAAGTTGTGAAATGCATGGGGGTGAAGCGGTATTTATAGGCGTTTCCCATGACATAGGGGCACTCGATCGAGTGGCCCTAGTGCACTCGATCGAGTGCCCTTGCAAATGGGCCAAACCCGGGTTCAAGGCGCTCCACTCGACCGAGTGGGGTCAATCCACTCGATCGAGTGGATCAATCGGGTGAGACAAATAAGGAAAGAATTGATCTTGTTGTTGTGATTGATCTTTTTGAATTTAGACTTATGCGCCAGCTGAATTTGGCTGATTTATGAGACGGTTTCGTCTTTGACCGGGTTTTGACCCGGTCGCCAAAAGACGGGATTTATCTTTGGTGTCGGTTTTGGCCCAAATTAGTCTTATTTGACTCGGAACGACCCACTGGGCCTGAATTTGAGGTCTGTTTTGTGAGATTTTTACTCCGCTAAAAGTCCATGTTGGATATTATTGATTCCGAGCCCAAATCCGAGTATACCAAGTCACGTTTGCGTTCGATCATCATCGGGTGTTTTTTGGAGACTACCATAGACACGTGGCAGTCAAAATGTGGGTGTCTACACTAAGGCTAGGGACAATAATAGGAAAGGTGTTGGGGAGAGTCGGGATTCAGAAATGGGGTCTAAGAGTCTCGGGATCGAGTTTTAGCTACAACGTTAAAAAGGGAGAATGCCATCTTTCGGTTTCTTCACCCAACCTACCTAAACCCGCTTTCGCGACGAAAAGGGTAAGTCTCAAAATAAGGTAATTTCTACCCCGAGTTTCCCCATATTGATAGAAATGAGCCAAGGTCGATCTAGCTGCAGTCTAGGTCAACAAAGACACAAAAACCTTAAAATTAATAATCAACAAGTAAACAACCCACCAACATCCCTTGAATCAAATAATCCAAATCTTCATCCCTAAATCCCCAACAAGAAAATCTACTCACTAGTCATGATGAATAACAACAAGACACTAAATAAAGAGAAATTAACTAAAGCATGCATAATAACTATACTAACAATTAACACTAAGGAGAGAGATTAACTAACACACAATCTAAAGAGAAACTAACAAAGGAGAGAAAATCATAAACTAATGGAGAAAAGGAAGAGGAAAGAATTTACCAACTATGGAGAAAAATAAGGAGGAAGATGAAGATTAACATAAAAGATTGAATCTTGGAAGAAATAATACAAGAATTTGTCACTAATCCATGCATAAATTCTTCAATCTTCAATAAAAGAAACATAAATCTTCAAGAGATAATACAAGAGTCTTGTCACATAAACCCTTGCAAAACCCTTGAATTTTCAACATAAAAACACAATCTTCAACAAAGATGGAAGCTTGATTAATTACTAACTATAGAGTAGAATTAATCTAATACTAAATAGATCTACTAAGTGTTTGTAGTGAATTTTACTAGAAAGCTTACTACAATCTACTACTACTACTACTACTACTACTACTACTACTACTACTACTACTACTACTACTACTACTACTACTACTACTACTACTAAGAATCCTCTAAACTACTCTAGAAATCCCCTAAACTAGTCCTACTCCTAAAGGCTCACTCAAGGCACAAGAGTGGTACAAAACCCTAGGGTAAGTATATATAGAGTTGCTTAATGGGTTGCACAAACTTCAAGGCCCATAATCCAATTTCTCTTCATTTAAGCTAGACATCACCCTTTGCATCTTCATGGGGCGAAATTTTGCCCCGCGGCTTGACATAATAATCCCACCGGGTGAAATTTTCACCCGGTGAGATTTTATTCATTTTTTGTGTTTTCGGCCCGGTTTCTCCATCGGGCGAAATTTCACCCGGTGGGCGAAATTTTGCCAATCATTTCGCCCGGTGGAGAGTGCCGTGAAAATCTTCGGGGAGGTGGAAAATGTCGTCGGGCGAAACTTCGCCCGGTGGTGACACACCGGGCGAAACTTCACCGGTGGTCTTCCACCTCTTTTCCGATCTCTTTCTTTGTCGATCAATTGGATCACTTGAACTTTCAGTTGTGTGCTTTGCTTTTCGGACCGTGTCTCTCTCTTTCACGCTCATGGAAGCTCGGATACGTTTTCGGTCGAAAATCCTATCAAAATAGACAGAAAACTACCAAAAACACGTAAAATGCAAAAGAGAGACACTAATGCGAGAATTACGCAAAATACGACGATAATCGCACTCAAGTCTCGCAAAGCGGAGGAAAAACGGGTCTAAATGGGAGGAAAAACGGTCCAAATTTGGCACACAACAGAGATGTTTAGAGTGTATTCACCCTAGTCAAGAACTAAGGTGGAGTGAGGTGGAGTGATTGGTGTGACCCCTTGAAAGTGACAATTACCGAGATACCGTTTTTGAGCCAGGGCGACTGGCTTGGATGTTTTTGGAATGTGGAGCTAGGTAGTGAGTGGCTTTGATGACTTAAAATCTGGAGTTGGTTTTTTTTTGTGGAGTTAAGGCTATGGGCTAGGGTTTCATGATGTGGTAGGTATAGGCCTCGGAAATGGACTCGTGTATAGCGACGGGACGCTGGAGTATCGAGGATGTACGCGAGTTGTGGTGTGTGTGTGTGTTGCGTCGGTTTCCGAGGGACAAAGGGCTCGGGATTGGTATGTTTGCTTAGGGTTTCTAAGGCTCGATGTGTAGGTGAGTTGTGGCTGAAAATGTAGGGTGAATGTTGTGTGTAAAAGTTCTGAAAAAAAAAAGTTGTGAAATGCATGGGGGTGAAGCGGTATTTATAGGCGTTTCCCATGACATAGGGGCACTCGATCGAGTGGCCCTAGTGCACTCGATCGAGTGCCCTTGCAAATGGGCCAAACCCGGGTTCAAGACGCTCCACTCGACCGAGTGGGGTCAATCCACTCGATCGAGTGGATCAATCGGGTGAGACAAATAAGGAAAGAATTGATCTTGTTGTTGTGATTGATCTTTTTGAATTTAGACTTATGCGCCAGCTGAATTTGGCTGATTTATGAGACGGTTTCGTCTTTGACCGGGTTTTGACCCGGTCGCCAAAAGACGGGATTTATCTTTGGTGTCGGTTTTGGCCCAAATTAGTCTTATTTGACTCGGAACGACCCACTGGGCCTGAATTTGAGGTCTGTTTTGTGAGATTTTTACTCCGCTAAAAGTCCATGTTGGATATTATTGATTCCGAGCCCAAATCCGAGTATACCAAGTCACGTTTGCGTTCGATCATCATCGGGTGTTTTTTGGAGACTACCATAGACACGTGGCAGTCAAAATGTGGGTGTCTACACTAAGGCTAGGGACAATAATAGGAAAGGTGTTGGGGAGAGTCGGGATTCAGAAATGGGGTCTAAGAGTCTCGGGATCGAGTTTTAGCTACAACGTTAAAAAGGGAGAATGCCATCTTTCGGTTTCTTCACCCAACCTACCTAAACCCGCTTTCGCGACGAAAGGGTAAGTCTCAAAATAAGGTAATTTCTACCCCGAGTTTCCCCATATTGATAGAAATGAGCCAAGGTCGATCTAGCTGCAGTCTAGGTCAACAAAGACACAAAAACCTTAAAATTAATAATCAACAAGTAAACAACCCACCAACATCCCTTGAATTAAATAATCCAAATCTTCATCCCTAAATCCCCAACAAGAAAATCTACTCACTAGTCATGATGAATAACAACAAGACACTAAATAAAGAGAAATTAACTAAAGCATGCATAATAACTATACTAACAATTATCCTATTGAGCTTGAATCCTCAAAATTCCGGACTGTCTCCTAACAAGTTTCTCGGGAAGGTCTTAAGGGTTGTAATGTAGGGAGGCTAGTATTTGGGTGCTAGTTGACTGGTCTGTTTATTTTTTCTTATTCTATTTTTTGCTTTTTTGTTCGGACTTTTCACTTGAAGTCGAGTTGAATGATTGGGGTTTTCATTTTGACCGTTGAGTTCGGTCTTGATCATTGAATAGGGCCGCTTTGATTTGGCCTTGGTTTCGCTTTTTCCTTTGGCTCCTTTGGGCCCTTTCAGACTCTTTTTTTTGTTGGACTAGCAACTATGGTGGGAATTGGTTGGTCTTTAATTTATTTGAGGGATATTTATTGTGGGAAGTGGGTTTGTCTTTCGTCTTTAATTACAAGCTAAGAGATTATCTAGATTCGTCATAGGATTTAGTAATGCTCGTTTTAAGGAGTAATTATGTGACTTTCTATACCAAACATGGAATAGGTAAAAGAAAAGAACACAAGATCTCAGTTCTTGTAATTCCTCGTTGTTTTGAGGTATGCTTGATTGTTATCGATAAATGGCATACCATCGAGTCGTAAGCAAGAAGGTGCGTTATTTTAAAATCAAGCGTTTGTCGAGGCGCATTGTAAAGAAGAAAAGTTGATTTTCCTTTTATTGATAGTAATAAGCGGGCTATGTGCCCGAGATATTGTTTTCGGGGAGGTGGAGGACAGATCCCCTCGCACCTCCTGACTCGATGTAGAAACAAAAGACAATTGTTATATTATTAGGTCTAGGCCCTAAGACAAACTAGACTCTGACTCGGACACTGATTTACTCGTCTTGGAGGGTGCCCGTGTGTTCTCGTGTTCCGTGTGGTTGTCGGATTCTTCCTCGATATTTAGGGCATCCTCCTCTATAGGGTTGAGGTGGGAACAATCAATGGTGTCGTTGAAGACAACATGAACGCTAAAGGGGTTAGTGGAATTATTCTTGATGGTAGGTGTTTGTCGTGGATCCCGACACCAATTAAAACCAACTAATCCTAACTAGGTAGCTAGGGTAAGTCGGGTCGAACCACAAGGATGGAAAAGGAGTTTGGACTAGAGTTCACCTAAGGACTAGACTAAGTCACAAAGGAAACAAAGGGAGGATAATTAACAAGAATTGAATAACTAGGAGGCAGCAGTACTAACTAAGATAATGAAGAAGAAGAAACTATGATTATGAAGGAACTAATGATGATATAAACTAAATGATTCAACTAAAGCTAAATGAAACAATAAACTAGAGGAATAATAGCTAAGAAGATGAATAAATCAATAAGATAAGAGCTAGGATTAATCGGGTTCAAGGGTATCGAAACAATCAAGAAAAAGCAAGAATGAAGGGGTAGTCAAGCTATTTAGGCATAATCTGGGCTCTCGCTCCAAAATCGTCCTAGAGGTCTCCCGCTCTCGCGCAAAAACCCATCCTAGCAACATACAAGAAGAAGGCAAGAAAACATGTGTAACACCCCTGATTTTATAAATTAAATAAATTCGAAGATTATGTTCGTATTTTATTTTGTTTACGATTTAGCTCGTAATTCTTAAAATTTTTGTAAACGAACTTATCGTTTAATCGTTTCAAACTCCTAAAATTTTATTTGTCTCGGAAACTCTTCTTATATTTAAAACATATTTCTATTTCTGTTTCGGTTTATTTTATACATTTAATTTAATTCTTATCAAAAGTCTATTTCGGCTAAATTCTATATTCTTTATTTATTTATTTATATTTAAGCTCGAATTTACTATTTTTCGGCTCGAAACTCATTTATTTTAAGTTGCGTCAAAATATTTAATTCATTTCCTCGAGAAATCAACTTAATTCACTTTATCGAAAATTTATTATTTATCGGGAAATACTATTCCACCATCTAATTTATTTCTATAAGCTTCATTTTCGTCCCAAATATTCTATTTACTCATTTTATTTGACGGCCCGATTATTTATTAATTTTATTAACTCGTTTTAACCCGATTCATGGGTCAGTCAACTTATCGTCCCAAAATTTTATTAATCCGTAATGTCTTTAACTCATCTTAATTGTAACTCATCCCCCCACTTGCATTCATTCCCTTATCCTTGTTTTATATCCACCGCTTGACTCCTCTTCATTCATCTCCCTCATCTAACGTACAACCCCCCTTACTCTTTGACTCCCACCGTTTCACTCTCATTCATCTCTCTTTGTTTTTCATGACTTATCCCCTTCCCTTTAACTCCTCTGAATTCTCATTCATCTTCTTCGTTTCACCTCCGCGAACCAATTTCTGCAGCCTTTATCATCCTACATCTTTCTCCTTCGTCTTCTTCTTTTCATTTCGAGCATTCGGCCTTTGCTACTCCCGCTGCCATGCTCGTTCTGCCCCTGTTCCATGATGGTGCGCATCTGCTGCTGCCGTTTACCGCTATTGTTGCTGCTACTGTTTGGTTCTCATCCTCGTTCGATTTTATTTTTGGTGTGTACTACTGCTGATGCTACGCTGCTGCTATTGTTATTGTTGACGCTGCTGCGTTCTGTCTGTTGCTGTTATGTTCAATTTTACGTTGCTGCCGTGATTACTGCTGTTCTTTTCTCGGCTCCGATGTCGGTTCCGGGTCCTCTAATTCGGATAGGTAATCCCGTTCTCTTCGTCTCCTTCTTCTCTTTTCGTTCTTCTTTTTCAACTGGTCTGCGGTTGTGCGAGTTGCTGCTGTCTGCTCTGTTCTTATACTAAGTACTGCCGCTCCTTCTCCTTCTTCCTAGTCTTTCCGTCTTTTCTTCTTCTTCATCTTCTTAAACTGATTCGTTACTGCTGTTGCTGATTCTCGCTGCTGCTTTTGTTAATGCGTAATTGCTGCAGTTTGCTCGGTTCCGATGTTGATTTGCGGTGTCGTCATGTGTTTTGTTGCTGTTTGTTATGTTCTTATGTCTCTGCTGCCTTTTAGTTTTTATTCTTTTCTTCCTTTAATTCCTTCTTCTTCTTACACCGATTCTCGTTGATGTAGTTGCTGCTACGCTGATGTTGTCCTATTTTCGATCTTTTTCCCCTTCGTTCTTCTTCTCCTTCCTTTTCTTTCTCGTCATTTCCTGATGCTCGTTTGTGGCTGCTGCATTCGTGTCGTTCTATTTTTTTTCCCTCCGTCTTATCTCGTTTTCTTGTCCTTCTTCTGTCGGTTTCGATTCGCTGCTTTTTGTCGAGTGATGTTGCTGATCGTTTTTGTTGTTTTTGTACAGTACTGCTGCTGTACGTTTTTCTCATCCTGTTTCTCGTATTCTTTCCCCTGTTTTCTATCGTTTTCCGTTATCTGCTCGTAGTTGCTGTGTTTTTGTCTCTTTCCCTTATTCTTCTTTCCTCGATTCTAATTCGTACGTTCTCGTATCTTCGTACTTTTCGATCCGATTCTGCCTTGAAGCCTTATTGAAGGACAGATGTCTGGTGACCTTCAGAGTCGAAGATTTGGGCTAGGACTTTTAAGAGAGGCTAGTACGTGATCGGGTTGGTATCGTCTCAAGGTAACTTTATGACGTTACTCGATTTTATGTCGTATGTTTGAGTAGTAGTATGTAGTAAATATTTTAACTTCGGTTTTCTAATTTTAGCTATTTATTATTGCTAATTATATATATATATATATATTTTTTAAATCGTGTACCTTATAAATATTTTTACAGTTTTCGATACCATTTTATAAATCGTTAGTAATTTAATTATTTACGATCGTTATAATATTTTGTTGGTTATCGTGACACTAGTAACTAAATAATAACGATTTCATATTTTCTTCATATTTCGTTGATTTATAATTTTAACTCAAAATCGTATTTTTATATTATAATCGAGGTTTGTACACTTGTTTAATAAATCAATTTTTTATTTTTTACGATTTATCCTATTAAATGAGAAAATAGTCGATTTTGTTTTACTTATATTTTTAGTCGAGACTATTTTCACTAATGATTTCTTATTTATTAACAATTCACTATTTTTAGTAAAATCTGTATTATTTATTAATAAAAGCTATTTGTTAAAAATAATTTGAAACCTTTGTAAATCTCATAAAACTCGTCGACTCAATTAATTTTGATATCGTTTTTCTTAAAACGTCTCTTTTCTAAAATTTATATTTTTAACTTGATTTTCTAATTATTTATAAAATACTATATATTGGCTTATTATATTTTATTTATATTTTGGAGTAACGAATTTAGAAATATATTAAAGTTACGATAACGACGATAATAATAAAATGTTAATTTCGTTAGAAATGCTATTTTTATACATTTCACTTATTTTAATAGGTTGCGAATTTTCTATAAGAATATTTCTATTTTATGTAAGGTTCTAAAATTAGTAATTTTCTATTTATAGAAAGTTTCTCTTTTATATAAAATGTTTATTCCTTTTGTCTTCATATTATTCATAATGATTATATCTCTTGTATATATCGTTAATGGCTGTTTTGGAGTTATGGAATAAGGACAAGTGTGAGGTTAGAGTAATATATTCTAGGGTCTACGGTTTTGTCATCAACTATAAGGCTAGTGTATCAGGAATCGATACATTAGTTGTTGAACCGGGTGACAGGTATCCCGGGAGTGGTGTACATTTTGACCTTAAGCTTAGGCCTCGCAGTAAGTCGCCGTCATAAGTTGAACTGGGTGACAGGTAATCCCAGGAGGGGTGTGCATTATCTTAAACTAGGGCCACGCATTTATAAGTCGCCGTCCTATTATGGTTGAGTAGCCTAGTTAGAGATCGAAGTTTGATTTGTTTGAACTAAGTTCTCGAAGCTAGTTTTTAGTATTCTCCTAGTGAAAGTCTAGCCGTCGACACTAAACCTATCCATAACGCCATTTTGAATATTTTTATTATTATCGATACATTTTGGTTTGCAGGTTGGCAAATATTTGAAGTTTTCTTCTGAAAACTCGTTCTGATTTCATTGTTCCAATGTTTTAAGTTTTCTCCGAGAACTTATTTTATTATATTATATCGTTTTTAATGTTTTCTCGTTTTAAGTATTTTGATATAATAATACTATTATTTTTTCCATATGATATAATATGGCTGGGAGAACGTCCGAGTTACTCCCCACTGACGTGGCTGTTATGTTTATAACATGACAGGTATTTGCTGCTGGGTTTTGGGTGTGAGCTAGCGAGTAGCGTGGATACTACTCTTTCTTCATTCTTGTAATTTATGGATTTGTATAAATCCATTTGGAGATTTTACTTTTAGCCCTTTTGTAAAAAGATGCCTTTGTATTGACTTACCATTTCTTTTAATAAGATATAGTTTGTCAGTGTGTTTTAATCTCAACTCTACAGTGTTTCCGCCACTGTATTGCGTTAGAATTTCTAGGGGATTACAACATGCATTTGCAACTACAAGTCATTCAAGCATTTCATCAAACATGATCCATGCATACAACCAAGAAGCAACCTAAACAACCACCAACACCCTACATAAACCCTTAATCACCCATGAAGACACCCAATCCCCCTACTAATCCTAGCAAGAGGATCTACTCACACATGTTTAAACTAAAACCAACATAAGCTAGAGAAACCAACATAAGAACAAACACATTCATAATGAAGAATAAACAAAGAGAAACAATAAACAAGAGATAAAGAACGAAACTTCACTAACAATGAAAGATTAAAGGAAAAGAGAGAAGAAGGATTATACCAACTACAAGATGAATGGAAAAGATTGAAACTTGCATATAAGAAAACCCAAAACATCCACCAATGTTGTCAAGATTGGTAGATTCTTCAAGAATTCCAATAATACAAGAGTAACTAGCTAAAATTAAGCTAAGATTAAAGAAAGATTAAGGAAAAATTAAGGAGAAACTAAGCTAAGCTACACTAATTTCTATCTATGGTTTTTTTTTGTCTCAAACAATACAAGAGGGGGGTATTTATAGGGTTATACAAATGAGGGAGGCGAAGCGTCGAAGCGGGGGAGGAAACAGGGCCGTCCCGTCTGTGATGGTGGGCTTCCCGACCGGGATGGGTCCCATCCCGACCGAGATGGGTCCCGTCCCGACCGAGATGGTGGGCTTCCCGACCGGGATGGGTCCCGTCCCAACCGGGATGGTCTACCTGTAGCCTTCTTCTCTCGTCTTTGCTTCCCGACCGTGATGGGTCCCTACTTGCTCTTCCTAGGCTTCTTATAGATACTCGGTGCTCGAGATGTTCTCAAATGGGTTCCAAGGGACTCGGGATTGAGTCTAAGTCACCGAATCATCGTCGCTTCTCTTCATTGGCTCCATATGCATCGGAAATGAGACGAAATCGTTCCACTTCTCCATGATGAGCATTAGGAACCTAAAACATGCTAGAAGAAGCGTAAGTAGCCTCGAAAACCGCTCTAAAGAGCGATTCCGGCAAAGAAAGCGGGATCAAACACGCGAAATAAACACTAGAAAACATGCATATCAAGTCCCCCACACTTAATCCTTACTCGCCTTCGAGTAAGCACAAACTAAGTACTAACTAATAGAAACTAAAATACTAGACGAGCGGGTATTAGCGCTCCCTATGCCCTTTCAACTCACGCGAGAACACTTAGAGGAAAAGTGCTCTCTGCAAGGCAAGTGAGGTCTTGCGACAAAACTGTGGATACAACCGAACACGAAAAGACACAAACAAACAAACAAACAAACAAACAAACAAACAATCGGTTGCATCCAAGAAGAAACAAATATCACTTCCCTCAACAAAGCGGTGAAAGAAACACTGGTTAAGGACTCAAGGCAAGTGACAATGTTCCCAAGCTAATAACACAAATTGATGTGGACAAAATCCTAATAGTATGACAACAAAGCAATAGAAACGTTAGTAACTTACCTAGGTCCTCCTAACCTTCTAAGAACGTACTACGGGACGATAGGCGGGATGGAAAGGGGATAACCACAGAGTTAGTCGACACTATAGGTAAAGTGAAACCCCGCCTCCTTTAGCGGCAAGCCAAGAGGGTCGTCCCATGCTCAAAAATAGCCTAACTAGTCCAAGTAAAAAGATGGATATGGTTGCAAAGTGTGGGAATACCGACCATTATCGCTATCATCCTTCCTAAGGACTCGGTCCTTTGGTAGGCTCTTTATGATAACAATTGGTAAAAGACTTATTTTTTTAGGGGCCGGGTAAGATTTTTTTGTGAAATGATTTTCTTGGCATTTTTCTTCTTTCGTATTTTGCTTTTGATTTGTTATGCCATTTCTTTTTCTCCTTTTGTATTTTGTTTTTGATTTGTTGTGCCTTTTCTTTTTCTTTTTTCTTTTCTTTATTTTGCCTTGGTATGCCCTTTTGGCTAAATTTTGTATTTTAAGCAATCATTACAACCAAGTATAAAAACCTCGAAAAAATGCAACTTATTTGCGAGATATGTGTAGAAGGTAGGGAAATGGGTATGTCGGGGGCGCCTTCCCTTCAAACCCACAAAAAGGTGGAAACTTGGACTAATAAAACAATTTCGAACACGGTCACCTAAGAGACGGGACTCGGAAACCAGGGCCTTTTCACTCCATGGGTGGTCAAGGGGGTCAATATGCAAATCCCGAAGTAAATCCCTAGTAGACTAGGTGGACACAAGGTAAAGAAGCAACAGAACTATTGATTTCAATTCATCCTACTAGACTAAAGTCCAAAAATCGATTTATATCACTAAAAAGGGAAACCGGGTTTTCGAAAACATTTTCTACACTAGACACAAACTCTACAAAAACAAAAAAAAACAAAATGAAACGAAACAAAACAAAATAAGACAAACACACAAAGAAATAAACAAACACCACTCCGAAACTTTCCAAACAAGCAACCTCATCAATCCACAAACTCAAAAAAAAACTCCACCCGAGCACACATCACCACAAATTCTCCTCCAAACACCGAAATGGGAAAAGAAGAAAGAGAATATGAGGATATTACCGAATGACGAGAGTTTTCCGAGATTCACGGCGATCAAGCAACCTACAAGGAAATCAGGAGGCAAAACACATACAAAACAACAAATATACGACACAAAGACATAAAAGAAAAAGACACAAAAGAAAATCTTTATGGTTTTTATGAAAATTTTCAAATATTTAGGAATTTTTAAAATTTTTCGAAGAAACTACGAAAATAAAACTAAACTAAACTAAGATATCGCTCCCCCACACTTCAACCGAGCAATGTCCTCATGCTCGATCGGTAATGTGTGGAAGACACTAAAAAAAAGAGAAAAAAAGGAGAAATAAAACTAAAAGTCAAAAATGAAAGTGAAGAAAGGGTAGAAGGTGTCGGGCCTAGGTGTAATCAAGTCACCTAGGTCCGACACGAGAAAAGATATGGATGGGGAAAGAAATAAAAAGAAGAAAATAAAAGGAAACAGGAGGGGAGGGCTAGGTGTAATCAAGTCACCTAGCCCCGATTTCGCCCAATTCCGACTAAATTCGACCAAAAAGGGAATAAAAATAAAGAAAAAGTGAAAAGAACTTGACAATTTGGGTTTTCAATGGATTCTCGATGTAGTCACGTCATCGAGAATCGGGAGCAATAACCAAATGGCCCCAAGGGCCACCACGACACTAAAAGCATGAAAGGAAGGGGAATAAACAAAGAAAGAGTAAGCAAATAAAAGACGGAAAAGAAAAGAGAGTCGTGCCTACCAAACAATTAGCAACTCAACAATCTCCATCTCCTCAACGATCATTTTCGGCACTTTGCTCGTCTTTTTCATCGATATTCCTCCTCTTCCTGAATGTAGTCTCAAGTACAAGTATTGGGCTTGCATTGGTGAAATGAGGTTGGGATTTTAGGGGATAGTCGGTGTATAGTGATGAGAAGATGAGATGAAGGTGTATTATTGAAGTGTAGGGATGAAATGATAGTGGCAAAGGTGATGAGGGAGGTTGGGTGGGGGTATAAAGTGGTGGGGTGGGGCTTAAATGAAGAAAGGAAGGCGAAGGGGGATGCTGGAACCCTTACCGGTCGTGAAGGAGGCATCACGGGCGGGAAGACTTCGTCCCGGTCGGGATCAAACTCATCACGGGCGGGATGGCCTGTCAGTGAGCAGTCTTTTATATCACAACTCGTCACGGTCGTGAGGGGTTCATCACGGCCGTGACACCTATCTAGCTCTTCATTCCCCTTGATTTTACCAAGTCTTCCACCCTAAGAACATTACCAACTACGGGATAAAAATCTCGTCCCCAGAAGCTTACGAAAAGCTCAAAAACCGACTTCCTCCACCAACCTTCAAAGCTTCTATCATCCATAACCCTTTCTAATTCTTCATCTTCACGTCAAACCTATCAATCAAGCTCAAAAACTTCCATCAAAACTCCCTCCCTCATATCACTCAAGAAAATTCCAAATTACAAGAACTCCACACAAGATACAAAGCCTAGAAATAAACAAATCACACAAATACAAACACAAAAGCTCAAAAGAAGAGGGAAGAGGAATATACAACATGACGGTTCTTGAGGAACTCTGTCGAACCAAGGATGGTGGATTATTCATTAATTTCCATAGCCCTCAAGGGCTTGGAGGAGCAAGTCAAAGGCTCTAGAAAAGTCTTCATGTGGGCTCATGGAGTAGCCGAGCCAAGCTATCATCAAAAGCTTCCAAGTCGGAAGCGAGAAGCGATCTTCAAATCCATTTTGCCCAGGTTTCTCATGATCCCCCGGGTCTTTCCAACCTATAAGCTTTATTGACCTCTTCTTCTCTAAGCACCGTCTCCAACCACAAGCAAGCTTCGAATATTTAACATGAGGCACAAAAAGCGGTTTCGACCTCATTTCCCTATTGCACATCTCCATATCTTCAAGTTGTGGGTTCCCATCTTCAAGTCTCAAAACATCACTTGTCCTCATATCATCTTGAAGGAGAGAATTGAAACTTCTACCGGCGGTTTCAATCTCTTCTAAACCAAATATTTGGTTGCTTGCAAGAGGCTCATGATGCTTTTCCACATTTTCGCACAAAGGTAACTTGAGTTCATCCTTTCTACCCCATGACTTCACAACTCTTATCACCACATTTAACTCATCCCAAAGCTCCATATCCTCAACGATAGGCTCATTAGAAGCGGCATGAAGGTCAAGAGGAGGGCAAGCAAAGGGGATTGAAGGTTCAACAAGTATGGAGGGGGTAGACTCTTGAATTTCCTCTATTTTATCGGTGTTTTCATCACCCACATTAACCTCGAGTCCGTTGTGTCCGGTTACATCAAGGTCAAGGGCAACTTCATTTTCTTCTTGAGGAAAGATAAGATGAGACCCAATTGTGTTTTCATCAATGAAACCCTTCAAATTCCCACTAACATCCAATTCTTCACTAGCAATGCCTTCATCAAGGATCATTTCCTCATTCGTCTCATCTTGGGTAGACAATTGAGGTTCTTCATAGCAAGTCTCGCTTCTCAAAGGGATTTCATTAGCGGCTTCATTATTTTTTATTTAGACCGTTCACTAAAAGTTCTGTTGCCTCCTAGTTATTCAATTGTCTTTAATTCCTCTCCCTTGTTTCCTTGTGACCTAGTCTAGTCTTTAGGTGAAACTTGTCTAAACCGTTTTCTGTCCTTGTGGTTCGATCCGACTTATCCTAGCTACCTTGTTAGAATTAGTTGGTTTTATTTGGTGTCGGGATCCACGACAAATCCCACCATCAATTCGGTTTCTCGGGTGGAGGGAGAGGAATCGTCCCGTTTTTGATCATGTTTTGAATGACATGTTTGAGTCGAAAGCAAGATTCGGTATCATGCCCATTGCCACGGTGGTAATGGCAATACTTATTGGTATCCCACGACTTCCCTTTTCTGGCCGCGGACGGTTCTGGGGTAGAGCCTATGGGTTCGAGCTTCCCTTGCTCAGTTAACCTTTTTAGAACATCGGCGTATGTGATGCCTAGTTTGGAGAATGTTCTAGGGGTAAAGTTTGTCCTTCCCCGGGTGGTTGGTTCAACTAGGTGTACTTCTTCGGTTTTGTTATTCCCGGATGACCCGTAAGAGCGGGTTCCCGTGGATGTAGTTTGATCTTGATAACCTTTCCCCATTATTTTGGAGAATACTCCCTTTTTCATATCGTCTTCTAGGCATATTTCTAAGGTAGATAGCTCCTTGAAGGTATGGATATTTTGGTACCTAAGGTGTGAGGCGTAAGGGGGTCTGAGGTTATTGACAAATTTTTCTACTAAGGTGGCCTCGTCGGGGCGGTTTACTAATTGGGTGCTGACCTTTCTCCACCTAGTCAGAAATTCGGAGAAGCCTTCCTTCTCGTTTTGGGAAAGGACCTCGAGGCTTCGGATGGTGACTTGTGTTTTGGAATTATCCGCGTATTGTTTTGCGAATTCTATGGAAATATCATCCCAGGTGGATATATTTTTGGGGTCAAGGGAGTAAAACCAATATCGGGGTGTGTCGCCTAAAGAGGATGGGAATTTCCTAGCGAAAAGGCTGTGTTTGACCCCCTTAATGGCCATGTAATCCTTAAAGGCCCGAATATGATTGAGGGGGTCCTCAGTTTCTTTGAACTTGGGTATGTCGGCTAAGGAAAACTTTTCTGGTAGTTGGTCGTTTACCATCGCAAACTTTCGTTGGTTTTCGAGATGGACATTGTTGCTTGGTTTAGGCGCTTTTGGTTTTCAAGGAAGTCTATGCGATTCATGGCTGACTGTAGAATGTCGTCCTGAGGTGGTGTAATGGGGTCATTAGGGGTGACTCCAGGGGGAACACCGCCTAGTGGTGTGGTGTTTAAAAGCACCTCGTTGAGGATCCGATTATGGTGTTCATCTAAGGCCTTATCTTCCAAGTGGCCTAGTCGAGAGTCGATACTGTTCACAGATGCGTTTACGGTAATGATGGTGGCCTGTAGGTCTCAGATTAAGTTGATTAGGGTTCCTATGGTGTTGTCTGCAGATTGTCCGACGTCGTTCCCGCTATGGTTACTTGCGTCTACACTTGAGTCTCCTGTCATGAATGCGGAAGGCCGGGGTGGTATTGATGAGAACGGGTCCACCAAACGACTTAAAGACTCAAGGGAGACTCGTAGTTGAGCGAAACGAAAACAAGACCCTTGATTTGTGCGTGTTTGCGGTCATCGGATTAGGGACTCGGGTGCTTTAGACTCATGGTGTATTCGATGAAGTGCCTAACGGACTTATGTCTCTGGAACAAGACGACTTGACGTAAATCTTGGGAGTGAAACTTAAAGAAGATGACTTCTCGAGACAAGACGACCCAAAATGTAAGACCTCGAATAGAGGCGACCCTAGTAACTAACACAGACAGTTAATCACACGGTTGTACGACGTAAGGAATTGATCAAGATCCCGGCTTGGAATCAAAGAGTCTTGATGCTTTTTTGAAAACGGACGGGTTTCGAAAATTAAACCTCTTTTTGAAAAGTGGGGTTCATAAAATTGGTGTTACGATGGTGTAGTGACATCGTTTGTGACGTGAAAAGTGCCACTATGTGAGCGCCGAAGTTTCGACGATGGTAGAAGTGTAAATAGTGGTTTTGCAAAAGAAGCGCGGTTCTAAAGGAACCGGTTTCGAAAATGATAATGTTGTGCTCTCATCGAGACTACTATTAATTAGTTAATTCGACATTTGCGGTGCAGACGGTGTTCGTGAGAGATAGTGATGTCTGTGACGGCGCTTTGGAAGGTATGGCCAAATTCTGATTGTAGAATTTAGGTGGTAAAAGTGTTTTTAGAAAATTTGAAAATGTGTTACCGTATTTGTCCAGCTTAGAATTTCGATGGTGTTGACGGTGTGTAAAAAATGTTATGCAAATGTAATCGTTTTGGGTTCCTCGACTTCATTAATTGAAGTTTTGGTATGTTAACGGTATGTGCAGGAAAATGTTTTTTTAAATAAGATGTAATCGTTTAAGGTACCTTGATCCCATTAACTGGGAGTTTTGTTGGAAAACTACGAGTTTTACTTTGGCCGAGGTGATGGCGCTCAAAAAGATTTTTTTAAAGTAGTGAGTGTAAAATTTGCTATGATAACATCATTTAAAGTGTTTTTTTTGAAAATAATTATGATTTGGCCAGAGTATCAGCGCTAAAAAGGTCGTTTAAAAAAAAAGAGGTTTTTTTTTTTAAAACGGAGTTGGGTGCGGTTGAATATGTTGTCGTGGTTGAATCCAGATTTTAGTGTTTTATTTTGATTGTTCAAACACACTATACATAACTAGGAATGCGTACACTCATGCATGATACAGACACGGGTAGGCTACCGCCCACGAATAGCCTTTGCTAAGGCGTCGACAGGTCATTTGGGGAGATGAGTGCCGTGTCATCCGCTTAGAACCACTCGTTTAGTAAATCCGCGGGATCTGCGTTAGGCGGCCAGAGCGTCAACCGAGGATCTCTCCGCGTGTCCATAAGGATCTTACCGCGAAGAGGTCGATTGGTCCTGATATCGGTTAGGGTGGGCTTTTTAGGGCGAAAACCTGTAGTGACCACAACTAGGAACTAGGAAATGAGCTTCACCGACCTCGTTCGAGTTACACCACCGCTGGAAACTTGTTTCCAAATCCCCAGCGGAGTCGCTAAACTGTGCACGTCCGTCCGCACTGCCAGGCGCCCCGCACATGCCCGCGCGGGACCGACCCGGTTTCATCTTAGCGGCCACCCACGCAGCCCCCTCCCAGTCAGGGGACGGTCCGATCTCGCGTTCGGGGCGAAGGTCTCTGACCTCGATTCGGATGACGACCCAAACTTGTACTAGACGGGCGCATTCACCCGTGTTTCCGTTTGGGATCGATCGAATCGGGGTTGTAAATGTTTAAAGGCCGATATGTTTGGTAAGGCGACCTTTCTAGTGAACCGAATTCGTTGCTGATTTGTGAAGTCATCACCGAGTCAATTATGGGGACTTGGAAACCATTCAAATCAACTTTGATCCCTAACAGGCCCAAAGTTGAGTGGAACGGGACCTAAAGATAAAGACTTGTACCCTTAAGCACTCCATGCCTGGAATGACTCTCATTGCCAATGGTTTTCGACATCCGAAAACCGTCGATTCTGAGTAAGGGGTGAGGATACGTATTGGGAAGCCAACGTTCGCTAGACATCGACACCAATCCCGCCCGCACAATAGCGGCCTCTACTAATCAATCGGTGGGCTGATAACTTTGTTCCTTTGTTGTGGCGGAAGTACGGTAACATCCATTATTTTAAACCATAGACCCGCTATGTTGGTTGTTTAAGGACAAGTAAGCTTTGTCGTCGAAGTAGTTGTGTTTACATTCTTTGCATGCGATTTCACGTGACAAGCAGGCCATGGAAAGATGCACATAGGAGAGTAGAGAGTACTAAATATTATACGTATTAGCAAATCAGTTTTAACGTGATAATACGGATATTAGTCATTCTCGTGATATACCTTACCTGGTATTCTGCTTAAGATGCGTCTGCTCGATATTAACAGGGATGCGTCGAATCCTGTAAGATGAGCACCAAGACTAATACAGAACCCGACCATCGCTTTGTACAGTTTTATCTTATTTACGTTTTGAACTTCGTGTTAGGTGATTTAGCATGCGATTATAAGGTCATAAAAGCAATAAATCATACGAAAGCGGTAAATGCGAATGTAAGTAAATCACGTAGTGAGGAGTTTCACCCTCGGAGTATACGCTAAACGGGACACGATGCATAGATAGTTGAGAAGGGATCTCCGAACTACTCGGGTCTATTTAGAGTGTTTTAGTGTTTATGATTGAAGTTGGGACGTTACGTTTTAGTACGTGTCGTGGACCTAGTATCCACGTTTGACATTATCGTAGTGCATAGTGAAAGTACAAGAATGTAAAGTTTTGTTCAGATGACAACCTAGTGATGATTCGACTTCGAAAGGCGGATCCTCGTAGCTCACCTGGTGATTTCGGCAGAGTTTCGTTACCGTTGGCCCTTCCTGCGGCTAATCCGGCAGAGCTCTACTACTATTTGTTGGTTCTGTGGCTAATATGGCAGAACTCCGTTGCTAGACTCGGAGTAGCTAGTCGAACACAGGCACCTCGAGATCGAGTGGAGTGCTCGAAGGTGAGGAGTAGTGTCGATTTCACTTATCAGAACTACGACCAAGTGGATCGTTTGCCTCGGGTGTCGGAGTGCGAGCCCTTAGCGAGAAACTCTTAACGAGTGAAGAGGGAAGAGAGAATGTTGTGTGTTGTCGAATAAAGGGGGTGGACGGGGGTATTTATAGTCGTTTTCGGCTCTCGTCACCCGGATGTACGCCTGAGTTCAGGCGCACCAGAACTCAGGCGCCTGTGTTTGGGCGTGTGAAGACTGGGACGCGCATTGTGAGGCGCTCGGAAATTTGAAGATACGATTTTGATACTTTCCAAAACCGAGAGTTGTGCGTATTATACGTGACTTGGGATTAAGCTTTTCCCCCCTTGACCTAGCGCCATTGCGCCGAGTGGGCCTCAGGTGCTGTTGTGTGCCAAATTAGGACCATTTTTCCTCCCATTTAGACCCGTTTTTCCTCCGTTTTGCGAGACTTGAGTGCGATTATCGCCGTATTTTGCGTAATTCTCGCATTAGTGTCTCTCTTTTGCATTTTACGTGTTTTTGGTAGTTTTCTATCTATTTTGATAGGATTTTCGACCGAAAACGTGTTTGAGCTTCTACGAGCAAGAGAGAGATACGGTCCAAGAGCAAAGCACACAACTGAAAGTTCAAGTAATCCAATTGATCAACAAAGAAAGAGATCGAAAAAGAGATAGAAGACCACCGGGTGAAGTTTCGCCCGGTGAGTCATCACCGGGCGAAGTTTCGCCCGACGACATTTTTTTCACCCCCGAAGATTTTCATGGCACTCTCCACCGGGCGAAACGATCGGTGGGCGAAATTTCGCCCGATGGAGAAACCGGACCAGAATCGCAAAAATTGAAGAAAATCTCACCGGGTGAAATTTCACCCGGTGGGATTATTATGCCAAGCCGCGGGGCGAAATTTCGTCCCATGAAGATGCAAAGGGTGAAGGTCTAGCTTAAATGAAGAGGAATTGCATTATGGGCCTTGAAGTTTGTGCAACCCATTAAGAACTCTATATATACTCCTCCTAGGGTTTTGTGCCTCCTTGTGCCTTGAGTGAGCCTTTAGGAGTAGGAGTAGTTTAGAGGTTTTCTAGAGTAGTTTAGAGGATTCTTAGTAGTAGTAGTAGTAGATTGTAGTAAGCTTCCTAGTAAAATTCTCTACAAACAATTAGTAGATCTACTTAGTATTAGTATAATTCTTCTATAATTAGTCATCAAGTTATCATCTTTATTGAAGATTGTTTTCCATGTTGAAGATTCAAGGGTTTATGTGACAAAGACTCTTGTTTTATTTCTTGAAGATTCATATTTATTGTATTGAAGATTGAAGATTTATGCATGGATTAGTGATAAATTCTTGTATATTCTCCCAAGATTCAATCTTTTATGTTATCTTCATCTTTCTTCTTAGTTTTTTCATAGTTGGTAAAATTCTATCCTCTCCTTTTTCTCCATTAATTTATGATTTTATTTCCTTTGTTAGTTTCTCTTTAGATTATCTGTTAGTTAATTTCTCTTCTTAGTATAATTTGTTAGTGTAGTTATTATGCATGCTTTAGTTAATTTCTCTTTAGTTAGTGTTTTATTGTTATTTATCATGACTAGTGATTAGATTTCCTTGTTGGGGAATTAGGGAGGAGGATTTGGATTATTTGATTCAAGGGATGTTGGTGGGTTGTTTACTTGTTAATTGTCAATTTTAAGGTTTTTGTGTCTTTGTTGACTTAGAATCGCGACTAGGCCGACCTGACTCATTTCTACCAATATGGGGAAACTTGGGGTAGAAATTACCTTAATTTGAGACTTACCCTTTCGTCGTGAAAGCGGGTTTAGGTAGGTTGGGTGAAGAAACCGAAAGGTGGCATTCTCCCTTTTTAATGTTGTAGCTAAAACTCGATCCCGAGACTCTTAGACCCCATTTCCGAATCCCGACTCTCCCTAACACCTTTCCTATTATTGACCCTAGCCTTAGTAGCGTAGCTCATTAGCATTAGCTCGACCTCTCTCGACCCGAAACCCCCATTTCAATCCCAATCACGATTAAACTCTAGACTTGATCAATATCGCTTAACTGTCTCCTCGTGGATCGATCCCGACCTACCACTACTACATTAGTTAGGTTTGTCGGTGTTAAAAATATTGTTTGCATGCGTGTCGATGACAGCGCGCATCAAAATGGTGTCGTTGCCGGGGAGACGGTGATTAGTTAATTGATTAAGTCTTTGTTTTATTGTGTTTGGATAATTGTTTCTTCTCCTTCTACCCTAGTACCGCTCGGTGCTAGGAGTCTCATCTTTGAATTGAGTTGTGTTCAGGAACAATCATATTTGGCATTGCTTATTCCATACCGGTGCAAGCGAGGCGATATTATTATTTCGGACTTCAAATCAACCAAAGTGAAACCTCATCCATATCTTACATCAACTTTTCACCCATCTAACATTCTCAAAACTTCTACAAAATTCCCTTTCCCTCCTCCCTCTTCAAAATTCACCTCTACAAACAAACATGCATACTTTGAGATCTCACTCCCAACCCACCCATGAACAAACTTCTTCTCCCGTCGCATATGGAACCATACCCGATAACTTTGAGCTCAAGATTTATTCAATTGCCATAGTCCAACAAGACACTTATCATGGGCTTCCACAAGAAGATGCTCTAGAACACATAGCAACGTTTAAAGAGAAGCTAGTTGGAATGAAATTAAATGGACTTACTTCATGTCAATTCCATAGGCTTTTGTTCCCCAAAACTCTTCGTGATGATGCTAGGAGATGGCTACAAAGCCACCACGATGATACCTTCCAAACTTAGAATCAATTAGCCAATGCATTTCTAAAAAAATACTATCCTCCTTCCAAGACCAATCAATATCGAATGGAGATTCAAACCTTCCGACAAGGTGATAATGAAAGCATAAGTGAGGCTTGGGATCGATTCCAGACATTCTTCAAAGGAAGTGCCCACATCATGGTATCCCTCATTGGCTTTTGCTCCAAACATTTTTCTATTCCTTATCCGCCGATGCGAGGGACATTCTTAACGCAACCGCAAAGGGCGACTTTTTTTTATTCAACGAGGATGAATCCCATGAACTTCTTGATAAGATAGCCAAAAGTGGCATGTGTGCTAAGGAATTGCAAGAGGGTGAATCAAGTGGAGACTCGGAATCGTCAAATGACATGGAGGCCACTCTTGAAGTACAAATCGCTCAACTACTTGAGAGATTTGAGGCAATGGTTGCTAGGGACACCTTTCAACCCGAAATGAGGCCCACACCAAGAAGAGTCACCCCACCAAGAAGAATCACATCACCTAGGCGAACATCTATCTCGCCTCCAAAGCCATATAGAGTAGATATCCCATGTGATCATTGTGGAGAATATGATCACGACTCCAATTTTTGTGCGAGGAAGGAAAATGTTTATCAAGCCAACACTCAAGGAACATATGAAAAGCCTCAAATGAACAATCCTAATTTGGGGACCGGATTCTATTCCATGCCAACTCAAGGATCATATCCTTTTCCAAGAGCCCCCAATCAAAGGGTTTATCCTAATTCATATGGACCTCATTATCAACCGAGACCTCCTCACACAAATCAATTCAATCAAGGCTATTTCTATCCTCAAGGACCACCTCGACCAAATTACAGTCCTTCTTTTGGAACTTATCCACCACCTAATTAAGGTCATCCGAGGAACTTTCAAGGTAACTCTCAACCCTTCTATGACATTCAAGAAATGATCAAGTTCTTGTTGAAAGAAAATGCGTCAAACCGAGCTAGACTTGAAGCTTTAGAGGCACGAGCCGCGTCCCAAGCTCGATCTCCTCAAGATCCGACCGATTCTTTCAACCAAGAATCCGTGAATGCCGTTAAGGTGATTAGTAAAGAGAAACCGGCGAAACCACTTGACCCACAAACGCTTACATCTCATCCCTCAATCAATGAATGTGATGAGAAAGTGGTCAAGGATTTAACCGAAAAACAAAGAAGAGATCCATCAAAGTATCTTGTAGGAGACCTTGCATTTGTTATTGAACAAATTCCAATAGAGGATACAAATCTAGTCTCTAGGATCGAAGTACCTCCTTTGAATGACAAGCCACCAATCCCATTCAATGATCAAGCTTTGGGAATGATAACCTTCACCGACCTTATTGAGGACATTGTCACATGCACATCTATGCCTACCCCATCCGATTTTATCCGAGACATCATTTTGAAACCCGCCGAGAAGGAAAAAGCTCCCGTTTCTCCAAGGACCAACCCTAGATTCACAATTCCTATCAAACTAGGAGATACGGGTAGTTTTGCCATTCTATGCTCCATCGACCATGTCTTGATAGATCGAGCTCTATGTGACCTTGGTGCCGACATTAGCTTGATGCCCTTGGACATCGCTCGTACTATTTATATTAAAGATTTGGAGTATTTCCCTGCGAATGTGCAAATGGCCGATGGAACCACGAAGGAGCCCTATGGATTGGCCCGTAACATCATGGTTAATGTGGGGAATTTGTACATCCCCACCGACTTCGTCATTTTAGACATGCCAATTAAGGAGCGGAATCCTATCCTCTTAGGACGGCCTTTCCTAGCTACCGGAGGGGTGATTATCGAGGTGAAGCGAGGACGTTTATCTTTCAATATCGCTAATGAAACGGTTCAATTTGTGCTTCCCGCATTCCTTCCCGAAGATCTTTCTAATATGGAGTTTTGGAACCAAATGGTGGAGTTCCTATCAAACGAAGAGCCTTCTACCGAAGATCTTGACCACGATGATGAAGAAGACGACGGTGCCCTATTCATACTTGGTTCTACCTCCGACGAAGATATTCCCGAAGAACTTGCAATGCTTCCCGAGGTAGCACAACTTATGAATATGCCGAAGTTTAGAGAAAAGCTCAAGATCGGTAATGTGGAATTTGAAGTTAATGATCAAGACCCTCTGGGTTGCTTTTCAAGCAACCCCGACTAATCTCAAACTATTCAATTCGGTTTGCTGGTGTCCATAATAACCACCTTTGTAAATATTTGTATATTCTTGTCTTTTTTTTATCTTCTTCGAACAATAGCTTTTGGATTTTTCTCTTTGGAGCTTGCTTGCTTTGGTACCTGCAGGAATCGTGAAGATTTCTTTCGGAATTTTTGGGGTTGCGCTTTGAACGATTATAAACATTATGGATTGAGAAGATAGGTTATATCTTTGAAGAAGTTAAGGAAGGTTTGGGCCAAGTCAAAGAGAATTTTCGTACCAAGGTCCCCTTTTGAAGTGATTTATTTTACCGGGTGAAATTTCGCCCGGTGGCGACCTTGCTCGAACTAAAGGAATTGACGGAAAATCCGTCTGGCAAAATTTCACCCGGTGGAATCTCGACGGGCGAAATTTCGCCCTGCGGTAAAAATATTTTGCGACTTGGAAATTGACGGAAATCCGACCGGGCGAAATTTCGCCCTGTGGTGAATTTGCGCAGAAATGACGAAAATCGATCCGAAGACCGTCGGGTGAAATTTCGCCCGGTGGAATTTGACCGGGCGAAAAATCACCCTGCGAAACCCACATCAGCCAACTCCCCTTCCCATCTTCATTATTCACTTTTCCTATCTCTCTCCTCAATCAAACCCCAAAAACCCCAAACAAACCCCAAATCCTCCATCTTAAACCACCTCTACTCCCTCCATTCCCCCATTAAAATTCAATCAAATTATATTTTCTCATCCTTACCACATTCCTAACACTTCCTTGGAGTTTGTTTCGAGAAATTATTCCGATTCCGACAAACCGAGACCGTCAACACATATTCATCAAATTCAAGCATCAAGGATGAGGAGGGTAAAACAAATGGCAAGGAAAGGGATTTCTTCAATGCTTAATCGCAATTCGGGTTCAACATCGTCCTTGCGGTCCGAGGAGCCGCCGGCCGAGGCTCGGGACGAATCTGTCCCGATGCCCGTTCAAACGCAAAGCTCTATACCGCGCGAACAACCTGTTCCGCTTGAGGTACGTTACCCGAAAATCCGTCGTAATTTCCATGAACCTCTGTCTGGTCTCTATTTTGCAAAGAAAGCCCATGTTGATAAATGTAAAAAATTATGGGTTTGTCGTCTCGAGCCAACCCGTTGGGCGGCTCAAGATGTACTTGTTCGAACGGGTATAGAAACGCAGGTGCAAGCAATGTGCCAAAACCTTGGTCTCATCAAATTTTATGCCTCCGAGGAGGATACTTTTCAGAAGTTGGCGTGCGAGTTTTTCGCAACTTTCGAGCTAAGTGGTGATGATAATGCCACTGTCTCTTTTCAGTTGCGAGAAACTTCGTACGTCCTCAACTTGAGGGACTTTGGTGCATTGCTTAGTTTACCCTCTTTAGTCCTTGGAAGGCCTAGGGCGGGACAGACTCGGGACGACAAGTTCAGCCGAGATCGATTCTGGTTTAAAATAGCCCGTCAAAGGACTATCAAGGGAGGAAAAATGCGTTCTTTCTCTATCCGAAACCCCATCCTCCGGTATGTGGCGCGTATTATAGCTAATTCGTTCTTGTCAAGCTATGATACGCACCACAACTGTAGTGCTTTAGCTGTTCAGCTTTTAGAGGATGCAATTTTAGAGAGAGGCCCGTCGATCGATATGTCCGAGGCCTTAGCTACTCACTTCGCCCAGATTGCGAAGGGCGGCCGCAAGAGAAGTTCTTGTGGCGGTGTTGTATCGATGTTAGCTAAAGCCTTAGAAGTCGATTTTAGCGATTTGACACCAGTTGCATGAGCGGGAATTTTCATAGATGAAGTTTATTGTCCTTTCCTTGTGTGGCCCCAGAAAAGGGATTATAACAGTTTGTTTTTGTATAAGATAACTGAGCTGCGTGCCATTGCCATGCCTAACCCCAATTGGGTTAGGCTAGATATTGATGAGAACTTCGGCATGCCGAAGAGGTCCGGGGAGTACGTTCGGGGTGGCACCCGAGGTATGTTTTATCAGATTGAATACCCCGAGGGACCTTTAGATTTTGGCGACGATGATATAGAGGTCGTAGACGTGTCGGAGGAGGAACTGAAGGTTGAAACCTCTCGGGGTGAGGGTCAAAGAACACTACCGTCATCATCGCACGAACCCTCTTCCTCCCGCCAACCCGAACCCCAGACCTCGCAAATTTTCACCCCCAACTTTTCAGACTTCACACAACACAGACACTCCACGTTCACCCAGTCTACCCCTGGTTTTCAGGAGGACGTCAACATGAGTCCTCCACGACACTCTTCGTTCTTTGGACCGGAGAACTTTTATAACCAATGGGGGGAAGTCTATGAACGTACACGTCAGACTTGGGAGAACTCGACAACCTCACTAAACCTGGCCCAGGATGCCTATAATTTGGCCCGAGATGCGCGCGATACTGCGCATGGCTCGTACGCCTACTCTAAGGATGGTTTTGAGTACGCCCGGACCAGTTTTGAGATGGCTATGGACGCCGCTAGGGACGCCCAAGCGGCGAGGTTGGCGGCGGAGGAGAACCAAAGGTTGTTGCAACAGCAGCATCACTATTTTGATCGATATTTCGGTATGCCTCCGCCAGGGTCTTACTACCCACCACCTCGTCCCCCAGGTTCTATGTGAGTGGTCGAGTGTCGTGAGTGTCAGTGTGGGGGTGTTAGTTGTCGGTTGTCAGTCGTATGTTCTCTTTTCTCATTAATCTTTGTCAGTCCTTGCAGCGCCAATTTTTGGCATTTGATAATTATGGTTGTTGATTGATTTGTAATTGGTTATCTTGTTGGTTTGAGAAATTGTCAGCCCCTCCGTGACCCTACTTGGGTCGTTACACACGTGAGGTTTATTGCAGGTGCCTTAGAGAAGAAGGACCTGATTGTTGCTCCCGATCTTCGGGGACTTGATCGCACCAAGACCAACTGAAAAATCCAAAATTTTCTTTTTCTTTTAATTTTCCCTATTTGTGCGGAATCCGGGCGAGGTGACGTGATTACACCTACGCCCTTTCTCCACTTATCGATTTTTCATTTTTCTTATTTTTCGATTTTTCTCTTTGGCTAGGGTCTAGGTGACATGATTACACCCAGGCCCGCCACTTCATTTTCCATCTTTTATATTTTCTTTTTCTCCGTTTTCATTTCTTTTCTTTTTATCTCCTAAAATTTTTGAAAAACCCAAAAACATTTGAAAAACCTTCAAAAATCCAAAAACATTTGAAAAATCATAAAAATTAAAAAAGATTTTCCGTTCTTTTCTCTTTTTCTTTTTCGATTCTTCTCCTATTTGTGCATTGGGGACAATGCACAGTTTTAGTGTGGGGGAGGGATCTACTATCCTTTTCTTCATTTTCTTTTTCATTTTTCCTTTGAAAACCAAAAATTCAAAAAAATTTCATTTTTTCTCTCTTTTTAGTTTTCTTTTCTTTTATTTTCGTTTTTGTGTCACTTGTATTGTCTTCCATTCTCCTTCTTTTAGGTACACCGCCAACCATTTAGCATGGATACGTAAGGTAGCGGAAATGAAATGAAGACCGCGCGGTAATACTTTCTACCTTCATTTTATCCGTTTCTCTTATGCATGGAGTTTGGGCATATATGCTATTTGGAGGTTCACTTGTTGAACATTTTGGAATTGGTGGTTGTGGATTGTGTTGACTTAATGGAGTATGGAGTGCTTGGCTTTACTTGTGATTTCGTTTCGTTTTGTTTTTGTTTCCTTGTGTTTTTGTCCTTTTTATGTTCTCTTTATTTTTGTGTAAAGTTTGTCTAGATATTCGAAAACCCGATTTTGAGATTAGGCCGAGTGCTTATTAATCCCTTGTTAGTGACCCTTTTTGATTTTTGGACATACTTCTAGTAGAATGACCTTGAACCAATTTTTGCATTGGATTTTTACCATGAGTCCATCTTTTCTACGAGGAGTCTACATCGGGATTTGCATTTGACCACCTTGACCACCTATGGAGTGATAAGGCCTTGGTTACCGTTCCCCGTTCTCTTAGGTGACCTTACTTGAGAAGCCACTTTTAGTCCAAAATTTTCATCCTTTCATGGGTTCGAAGGGGGTGCACACCCGACTAGCCTATTTCTCTACCATTCACCCATTTCCACAAATAAGTTTGCAAGAATGTGCTTTACCTTGTTTCTCAAATGAATCATCTAGCCAAAAATGGACTTTTCAAAGAAAGAAAAAAGGGAAAAATGAAGAAGAAGGGCAAAAGAATATTGAAAAAAAAAGAAAAAAAAAGCGCTCGATCGAAATAATGGAGAAAGAAAAGAAAAACCGAAAAGAAAATCAAATTCTCAAAAATCGTTCCCAAACCCAAATAATCCCTTGGTTGACTTATTGCCGTGAAATGCCTACTAGAGGACCGAGTCCCGAGGAAGGAAAATAGCGGTAATTTGGCAATCCTTACCATTTGCAAACACTTATCCATCTTTTTGGTCTAATTGGCTTTCTCGAGTTTGGAACGACCCTCTAGGCTTAGCTTAGGAGACGACATGACACTTACCTACAGTGCTTACTAACTCCATGGTTCTCACTTATCCACTCCACTATCGTCCCGTTGTAGGCGTCTTTAGTGGAACTAGAAAGACCTTGATAAATTTTCAATATTTTTATTGATTGATTGTCATCCTATTAGGATTTTGTCCATGTCAATTTGTGTTACTAGCTTGGTAGTGTTCTCGCTTGTCTTAAGCTCTAATCGGTGCTTTCTCCGCCGTTTCGATGAGGGATTCGGTGATTTATTTTCTCTTTGGTTGCGACTATCTTTTTATGTGTGTCTTCTTTGTTATGTGTTTGTGTGTGTGTGTGTTAGTCGCAACCCCAATTTTGAGCGAGACCCAACTTGCCTTGCATGGAGGTACTCTACCTCATGGGTATTTCGATGTGAGTTGAAGGGGACGGAGCGGGCCTGTTAATTGCCTCGTATCGGCTTAGCATAGTCTAGCTTTGTAGTAGTAGCTAGTTTCTTTTTGGGTCTTTGCTCGAGGACGAGCAACGGTTTAGTGTGGGGGAATTGTTGTGTGCCAAATTTGGACCGTTTTTCCTCCCATTTAGACCCGTTTTTCCTACGTTTTGCGAGACTTGAGTGCGATTATCGCCGTATTTTGCGTAATTCTCACATTAGTGTCTCTCTTTTGCATTTTACGTGTTTTTGGTAGTTTTCTATCTATTTTGAAAGGAGTTTCGACCGAAAATGTGTTTGAGCTTCTACGAGCAAGAGAGAGATACGGTCCAAGAGCAAAGCACACAACTGAAAGTTCAAGTAATCCAATTGATCGACAAAGAAAGAGACCGGAAAAGAGATGGAAGACCACCGAGTGAAGTTTCGCTCGACGACATTTTTTTCACCTCCGAAGATTTTCACGGAACTCTCCACCGGGCGAAACGACCGGGCGAAATTTCGCCCACCGGGTGAAATTTCGCCCGATGGAGAAACCGGGCCAGAATCGCAAAAATTGAAGAAAATCTCACCGGGTGAAATTTCACCCGGTGGGATTATTATGCCAAGCCGCGGGGCGAAATTTCGCCCCATGAAGATGCAAAGGATAAAGGTCTAGCTTAAATGAAGAGGAATTGGATTATGGGTCTTGAAGTTTGTGCAACCCATTAAGAACTCTATATATACTTCTTCTAGGGTTTTGTGCCTCCTTGTGCCTTGAGTGAGCCTTTAGGAGTAGGAGTTGTTTAGAGGTTTTCTAGAGTAGTTTAGAGGATTCTTAGTAGTAGTAGTAGTAGATTGTAGTAAGCTTCCTAGTAAAATTCTCTACAAATGATGGTAAGGAATTGCCGTGGGTCCTACCGATCAAGTATTACAAACTATTCCTAACTAGTAGCTAGGGTAAGTCGGGTCGATATCTACGGAGACGGTAATGGGTGTCTAGACTAGGGTCGACTCACAAACAAGACTAAATTACCAACACAACACAAAGAGAAGAGAATTGACCAAGTATGATGGTGAAGACTGAAGAGGGATGAAACTAGACTAGCAATGAACTAGATATAACATATACTAATTGAAACAACTAAGATTAACTAAACAAATAAACTAGATAAAATGATCGACTAAAGAGATAGAGAAATCAAATATGGGAAGGAGTAGGGTTAGGTTGGGTTGATAAGTGTAGTGGGATAGTTGGGAGGTCAAGGGTGTAGATTTCACCTAGTTACTAAGGTCGGTTCGCGCTCTCGCGTCAAAGCCTAAGTCTGCACTCTCGTGTCAAAGACTAGACCCGAATACTCATGCAAATTATTACCCAAAACACAAGCATTCAACCACAAATCGATTACAAAATGAGAAGATGAAAACAAGTATGAGAAGCATGGCCACTACAACTCAAACAAGCAATTCAACAAACACATAGAGTGCTCAACATGTGACTAGTAACAAAGGATTCATCTTTACCCTTAATCAAACCCTAATTACCCATAATCCACACTTAATCCCCCTACTAACCCCACAAAGAGTCTACTCACACATAATGAAACTAAATCTAACACTATCAAGAGAAATCAACATAAATAACAAAGCATTCATTATGAACTAACAAGAACAATAAACAACATGTAAAGATTAAAACTTGAAGAAATTAAACAAAGAACAAGAGAAAAGAGATTAATAAGATTATACCAACTACAAAGAGGATAAAAAGATGAGAACTTGCATTAATAAGAAAAACCTAAATAAATCTCCTAAGGTTGTCAATCTTAGACGAGTCTTCAAGAATCTCCTTAATAAGGAGATTAGTCTAATGAGAGGAAGAACTTTATCTAGGGTTTAGAATAATGTAGAGGGGTCTAAGATGCTTAAACAATACAAGGAGGAGTATTTATAAGGTTACAAGAGTGAAGGAGGAGAAAAGAAGTCGCGCGGGCTACAGCTGGCCCATCCCGGTCGGGATGACACACCCTTCCCGGTCGGAAAGCTTCCTTCCCGGTCGGGATGACACAACAGTAGCCGCAGTAATCACGCACTCCTTCCCGACCGGGAAGGCTACTCTTCCCGCCCGGGAAGGGTCTTGTAGGCCTCCAATATGATCTCTAAGGTCCCTCCTTGCTTATCATGGGCTTCTCATCCATTCTCGAGGCTCGGGAATGGGTCCCAAGGTCTCAGGATCGAATCTAAGGCACCGAGTGATCGTTCCTTCTCTTCATTGGCTCCAAAAGTGTAGGAAACGAGTCGGAATCGTTCCAATTCTCCATGGATGGTCTTGGGAACCTAAAACGAACTAGAGGAAGCATAAGTAGCCCAGAAACCCCTCCAAAGAGCGATTTCACAAGAGAAACTGGGACCAAACACAACAAATAGGCACTACGAACTACACTTATCAACTCCCGCACACTTAACCCTTACTCGCCCTCGAGTAAGCACCAACTAACTAAAAACTAAAAGAAACTAGACTACTAACCGAGCGGGTATTAGTGCACCCCACGCCCTTTCAACTCACGCGAGAACACTTAGAGGAAAAGTGCTCTCTGCAAGGCAAGTGAGGTCTTGCGACAAAACTGTGGATGCAATCGGACACAAAAACACACAAACAAACATACAAACAAACAAGTAATCGGTTGCACCCAAAAAGAAATAATTACCGCTTCCCTCTACAAAGAGGTGAAAGAAGCACTGGTTTAGGACTCAAGGCAAGTGACAACGTTCCCAAGCTAACAACACAAATCGAAATGAACAAAACTCTAATAGTATGACAACTAAGCAATAAAAACGTTGGTAACTTACCTATGTTCCTCCTAACCTTCTAAGAACGTACTACGGGACGATCGGCGGGAAGGAAAAAAGGATGAACCGTGGTGTTAGTCGACACTGTAGGTAAGTGAGACCCCGCCCCCTTTAGCGATGAGCCAAGAGGGTCGTCCCATGTTCAAAATCGCCCAACTAGTCCAAGTAAAAAGGTGGATATGATTGCAAAATGAGGGAAGACCGATCATTACCGCTATCATCCTTCCTAGGGACTCGGTCCTTTGGTAGGCTCTTCACGGTAAAAGTCGGTAAAAGGCTTATTTTTAAGGGTGAGAATTCTTTTTGTGAGGTGATTTTCTTTGGCATTTGGCTTTTGATTTTCTATGCCATTTCTTTTTCTTCTTTTGTATTTTGTTTTTCATTTGTTGTGTCTTTTCTTTTTTTTCATTATTTTCTTTCTTTCTTTTTTTCTTTTTCTTTCTTTTGACTTGGTTTGCCTTTTTGATATAACTTGCATTGTAGGCATTTCTTGTAACCAAGTGAGAGTTTCAATAATTTGCAACTTATTTGTGGAGATGTGTAAGAGGTAGGGAAATGGGATTGTCGGGAGCGCGCTTTCTCTCCAAACCCACAAAAAGGGGGAAAACTTGGACTAGTCAAAGCAATTCCGAAGATGGTCACCTAAGGGACGGGACTCGGCAACCAAGGCCTTTTCACACCGTGGGTGGTCATAATGGTCAAAATGCAAATCCTGTAGTAAATCCCTAGTAGACTAGGTGGACTCAAGGTAAAGGACCAACGAAACTATTGATTTAGGGTCATTCTATTAGACTAAAGTCCAAGACCGGGAATGGGTCCCAAGGTCTCAGGATCGAATCTAAGGCACCGAGTGATCGTTCCTTCTCTTCGTTGGCTCCAAAAGTGTAGGAAACGAGTCAGAATCGTTCCAATTCTCCATGGATGGTCTTGGGAACCTAAAACGAACTAAAGGAAGCATAAGTAGCCCAGAAACCCCTCCAAAGAGTGGATTCACAAGAGAAACCGGGACTAAACACAACAAATAGGCACTACAAACTATACTTATCAACAAACAATTAGTAGATCTACTTAGTATTAGTATAATTCTTCTATAATTAGTCATCAAGTTATCATCTTTATTGAAGATTGTGTTTCTATGTTGAAGATTCAAGGGTTTTGCAAGGGTTTACGTGACAAAGACTCTTGTTTTATTTCTTGAAGGTTCATATTTATTGTATTGAAGATTGAAGATTTATGCATGAATTAGTGACAAATTCTTGTATATTTCTCCCAAGATTCAATCTTTTATGTTATCTTCATCTTTCTTCTTAGTTTTCTCCATAGTTGGTAAAATTCTTTCCTCTCCCTTTTCTCCATTAGTTTATGATTTTATCTCCTTCGTTAGTTTCTCTTTAGATTATGTGTTAGTTAATTTCTCTCCTTAGTATAATTTGTTAGTGAAGTTATTATTGTGGACATGACATAGGTCCACCACGACGCGGCCACGCGCGGGTTTGGGGAGGCAAATGAATCTCCATATGAGAATGGTTCGAATTGAAATTTAATTTGAAGTGGAGTCGCCACCGAACTTTGTGGGAGTTCGGGCCCATTCGAACCCACTCTATGTCGTAGTGGGCAGTGTACAAAATACGGCCCGCTTCCGATGTCAGAGTTTATTGGGTTCGTCCCTTTGCATTTGATACCGATACCGACATTATCAGATATCGTGTATTGAATGACTCTCGTGCGCCAACGGTTTCAGGCATGCGGAAACCGAGGTTCTGAGTAAGGGGTGAGGGTACGTGTTGGGAAGTTCACAAAGAACACCCAACCCCGCCCGCACTTAGCGGCCTCTACTAGGATATCGAATGACTTTCTAATACGCGTGCTAGTAGTTCGGTTAAATGATATGCAAACGTTGTTTTCCCTAAGCATGTGAGAAATTGAACGGGTTTCTAGGTCGATTTAACGCAACTAATTCTAACGTCAAAGTTAAATTTAGCATGCGGGTTCATTTTAGTACAATAAAATAAAAAAAAATAAATCAACAAGAAAATAGCAAACATGTTAGTAACGGTATAACGATAATAACGGTTTGCGAATGACATAAAATAATATGGAATTATGTAAATAAGATGATGCATGATTTTGAGAAGTGATGTTTCACGTGATAGATTAGGCACGTGTTGACATAAGTCATAAAAAAAGTATTACCGAAACTAGAAGACGGTATAGGACTCACGTTTTTGACGTGATAAAATGCCACTCGACCGAGTCATTGGAGGACTCGACCGAGTGGACCTCTAGAAGAGCTTCTGTCGCGTTTTCTCAGACCCTACTTGATCTAGTTATTGACGAACTCGACCGAGTACGCTGCCACTCGACCGAGTCATTGCGAGATTCGACCGAGCGTAGGTCAAAAAACCTTTCTGTCTCGGTTTTCGGGGTGGCACTCGACCGAGTGAGCTAGGCACTCGGTTGAGTGCCCCCTGTACGAATTAGGGTTCGCTTGCGATTTTGTTATCGATCTCGAAATTGCTTTTGATTTTGCTAAATCGATGATTCTGCCAAATCGGGCATAAATATTGTATAATTTATGCTCGATTCGGATTTTGATAAATCGTTGATTGTGTTGAATCGGGTATAAATATTATGGGATTTATACTCGATTCTAATTTTGAATACTCGTCGTATCCCATATTCGATTATTGAATCGATATGAAATACTAGAGTGAGATAAAAAAAGAATTGTTATAAGTCATTTTAAATTAACTAAAACGATATAAATTCCCTCCGCGTTTATAGTGTCATATTAATTCTTGTCGAATTAGATGACATCTATTTTAGCATCAACGAGAAATCGTGTTGGTTAACTTATTTGACTAAATCGTTCGAATTCGACATCCAACTATTGAGTTGGTATCGAATCTACTAGATCAACGCTTGAATTAAAAAAGACTAGATTTGATTCTCTCCACATCCCGACATCATAATTAATTATTACGAATTGTTTGATGTCGGATCCGCTTCAAAAGGTTTCGACTCAACTTGAATAAAAATTCATGAATTTAAAAAAGGTTTTTTTAGAAATTGATGTATGCGATATTGATGATGATGCGACAAGATAAAAAAATAAAAAAAGACAAAAAAACGTGACACGGGACGGACGAACGAAGAGAAGAAGGAAGAAGAGAGGAACTGGAATATTGCACCCTCAACCTACATGTTCTTGCTCTCGGACGGGACTCGTTAGATGTGGCTTGCACGTGAGTATCGAGATGTAGACTAAGTTATGGTGGTTAGGGTTTTGATTACTAGATGCTAGGGTTTGATTAGGGTTGAATTAGGGTTTCAAGAGATGTCCCAAAAGATGTGTGCATGGGGGTGCTTTTATAGGCATTGGCCATGCACCCCGTCTAGGGTTACTCGACCGAGTATCCCCCGGACTCGGTCGAGTGGCCCAAACAACTGCAGTCGGGCTCGTTACAAGGCCCACTCGATCGAGTGGGTCAGCTGGAGCGAGATGTCCGGGCTTCTTGGACCTCGAGCTGGATACTTGATGGGTTTTGTATTTGGGTCAGATTTTTTTTTGATGTTTATGTGGTTGTGTTTCGGAAACGGCTTTGACCGGGGTTGACCCAATCGCCAAAAGTCGGTTTTATTTCCGGTGTCGGTTTCGACCCAAATTAATCTTGTTTGATTGGAAACGACCCACTGGGCCTGAATTTGAGGTTGGTTTTGTGAGATTTGTACTCCGTAAGTGCTTAAGCCAATAACTAATGGTTTCGAGCCCATATCCGAGCGAGTAGAAACACGTTTGCGTCCGATCATCATCGGGTGTTTTTTGGAAACTGCTATAGACACCTGGTAGTCAAAATGTGGGTGTCTACAGAGCCCCCACTCTGACTGAGGCTTGGACAGGGCGAAAGTCAGAGTAGCTACCAAGCCAATTAAGGCCTGATAGACTTCTGGTCGGGCCGTTTATAGTCCATTAGGCTTGCGTGAAGGGCTCGCCAGCCATAAGATAGAAGTCATACCTGAGCTGATGATAATAACTCCGTGGGGAATTAGGACTTATCGCGTAAGTCCTGGGTGCGCTTGTATGTGGGCCCATCCCGTGAAAAATGCCGCCTTGGGCTTTCCGCTGGGGAGATATGTGAATTGCGCGGTCTTGAATTGTATCTGTATAAGTTACATAAAATTTTGCATGCAACATGTAGGTGAAACAAATATGACTCGCGCTGGGGAAAATGATTTTTGAATTTTTGAAATTTTTGAATTATTTTTTTTCAAATTTTGAAATTCTTGAAATTTTTGACCCCTAAGAAATTTAGGAAAGTTCGGGATGACTATCTCCGTGCTAGTATTGAGATTAGGCTTGTATGTTTAAGCCTTATTCGAATTAGGAAACTTTTGTGGGAAGAAGATATGGAAAAAGGGTGGTAGGCCTTGATGCTATATATACCCCTCCCTTGCTTCAATTTTTTCACACTTCCTCATAATTCTCTTCTTCTTAAAAAGAAAACCCTTTATTCCTTTCAATAATTTTAGTCATGGGGATCAAGAGATTGATCGCGATGCTGCAGGAATGGTCCCGACGTTTTAGGGACACGGATAGGGTGGCTTTGAACCAGACGGGTATTTCTCAGCTGTATACATTCCGCCAAATGCAGGTTGATCGTTATTTCCTTGATGCGTGTTTGTCCTACTGGGGCGACATATATCATGTCTTTGCTTTTCCTCTATGAGAAATCTGCCCTCTACCCGAGGAGATTGCTGCTGTGGGAGGATGGAACTCGATACTTCGTCCTGCCGCTCCGTATTCCGTCTACGACCCAAGGAGGAAACTTCGAGAATTTTTAGGACTTTCTCATAATGAGGTATCTCGAACGGCCGGGGACAACAACACAGTTTCTTTGATTGATCTGGCTGAGAAATTTATGAACCCGCATGATGTCTGGATCAGACCGATTCATAGCCGTAGGGCCTTCTCCTTCTGTATGCTCCATGTTTATGCTTTTGAAGGTCACATGGATTTGTTGTCGTGCATGGGCGACGTTCGTCTTTTTACCATGGTTGACCTAATGGAGACAGAGCACAGTCTGGCTTGGCTTATCACGGGTGAAATCATCCAAGGCTTGGACAATCGCAAGAGAGGTTCGTCGGTTCGTCTAACCGGAAGCACGCGTTTATTGCAGGTATTACCTCGAATTTTCCTGATTTTTTCCAACTTCTCGATTTTGATTTTTTCTTCTTGCGATTTTTCTGCTGCAATGGGCACTCGATCGAGTCACCCTGGCACTCGATCGAGTGCTCTCGTAAAAAGCCTTCTGTTTTGCTTTCAGAGGTACCACTCGATCGAGTGACCCCTAGGCACTCCATCGAGTGCCCTTAGGCGGACGCCTATTTCGTCTCGGGTACTCATATGATGTTTCCTTTTTTCAGATTTGGCTATACGAGAGGTTATCAGTGATAGATCCTCCCCTTGACTCGAGCAAATACCGTCATAATCAAGTGATGACAAGGAGACGGGCAATTGATTTTTCTCGCCAGATTACTCATAAGTATTGGGACGAGGTGTTATCCTTTCACAGCGGTCCGTGATTCGATGGGTAGTGGCGTGGTGGCCCATCTATGTTTGGACAGGTTTGGGCCCAAGGGATAAGGCTCGTTATCAAGTAATCTTGTCTTTTCGGCAGACGATCCATCTTTATCCCGACCGTATACTAAGGCAGTTTGGTTGGACTCAAAGAATCCCGGAGGTTGAAGCAGTTGTGAGTGACCCTACCCAACTGACTGATGTGATGTGCGATACTTGGATGCAAAGATGGTACACCCGGCATACTTGGCCCATTCCCAAATCTCGTCACTCAATCTGGGTTTCAGCTTCCTATGTGAAATGGACTAAAGCAGGTGATGCCAAAGCCCGAGCCGCTCTGAAGGTTGATGAGGCTTTTGACCTGCTGCAAAGGGAGCAAGTTAAAGACAATAGGGGCTTCTTCGACAAAGGAGACACTCCGGCTACTCTGGTCCGTCTAATGTCAGGTCAGAGAAAGAAGAGTAAGACTCAAGCTGAAGGGCCTAGTACTAGAGGTGCGCCGGGGAAAGTGAGCCCCCAGACTGACTTGGAAAGGAGACATGGCCCAAGATTAGCAGTGCAAGACCGACTTGGCCCGCGAGACAGGCTACCCGAGCACGTACGAGCTCGACTTGGGCCGGTGACAATAGAAGAAGACCCGCTGTCGAAGAAACGGGTTCGAGCTAAGGAGGTTCCCCTTGTGATTCGGGAACGCTCGCCCCCGCCTCGGCGACCTCGGGCTCCACGCGACCCTAAGGACAATGGAAAGGGCAAGATGCATGAATACTAGTCTCCTTTGTTTTATTATTTAAGTATTATTACTATTTTTGTGGTGTGATTTTTTGTGTTTGCCGTTTCCGGTTTTTTTTGTTTTTTTTTTTGTATTTCCCGAGTTTATCGGGATTTTAATAAAAAGACATATTATTGAATACCGTCCCCGTCTTTTCGTTATTGCAGCGGTTGTACCCTTTTGAGGGGTTGCCTACGTATCCACAATTAGCGGAATCAAACCAAACGTAGTTCAAAAATTGATTGATTTTGTTTGCAATTTTCGAAATACATCAAGACTATTAGTTCAAGACGACAGTAGAATAATTAATTATAACTTATTGACTTGCTTATAATTTTTGAAAATTTATAAAAGACAAATTTTTATAATTTTTTGCAAATGACATTGAGATAAGGTTTATGGGTAGTAGCGCTTCAACTGGTCCAAGTTGGTCGGGTTGACGAACTCGTTTCCGTCCACGTCTGTCAGCATCACCGCGCCTCCTGATAGGACTTTCTTTACCAAGTATGGCCCAGCCCAATTGGGTTTGAATTTTCCTCTTGGGTCAACCGGTAGTAAGGCACGAACCAATTTTAGGACTAAATCCCCTTCGTTGATGTTTCTGGGCCTAACTCTTTTGGTTAAAAGCCCGTTGGATCCTCTTTTGATATATCTGGATATTGTTGAGGGCCCTGGACCGCCGCTCGTCTAGGAGAACTAGCGAATCGTATCGGACTTGGACCCAATCTACTTCAGGTACTTGGCTTTCAAGTAGAATCCTGAGGGACGGTACTTTTAGTTCGACCGGTTGAACCGCCTCCATTCCATACGTTAAATAATATGGAGTTGCTCCGGTGGCGGTGCGAATTGACGTCCGATACCCCCAGAGAGCGAATGGTATTTTGTCGGGCCAGTCCCGATAATTCTCAGCCATCTTTTTAAGTATGGTGACAATTGTTTTATTAGCAATGCAACCATTTGTTTGGGGTCGGTAAGGTGAAGATGTATACCTCTGAATTTTGTATTTTGCTAGCAATGCAGCGGTTTCAGCTTGAAAGTGGGTCCCGTGATCACTGATAAACTCGTGTGGGATCCCGTATCGGCATATTATCTTATTCTTGATAAATTTGGCCACGTGCTTGGCGTTCAAGACACGATATGACTCGGCTTCGACCCATTTGGTGAAATAATCAATGGCCACCAAAATGAAGCAATGACCTCCCATCCCGGAAGGGTGCACCTTTCCAATTATGTCAATGCCCCACGTCGAAAATGGCCACGGGGACGTCATGGTGTATAGCAGAGATGACGGCATATGTTGTACATTGGCAAAGATCTGACAGTTATGACAGTGTTTGACATATAACTGATAGTCCGTTTCCATGGTGCTCCAATAATATCCTAGCCTCATGATTTTTCGGGCTAGCATATGGGCGTTCATATGCGGGCCGTTTTCACCATCGTGTACCTCAGCCATAACCCTTTCGGCCTGTATTTTATCGATACACAGGAGGAGAGCCCCCTGTGCCGTCTTTTTGTATAACTGCCCGTCGTCCGTACGAAAAAATTGGGTCGCCAATCTCCGCAAGGCCTTCTTGGCCCGGTTTTCTGTTCCCGGGGGATATTCTCCCATTGCCAAATAGGTTAGGACGGCCTGATACCAAGGTTCTCGGTCAGTTATCTCGATATCCTGGATGGCGTGGATATATGGCGGCTCGGACCGTCTTTCAACGCAGATTGGCATGCTAGTTAGATGCTCCGGGATATTTAGCAGGGACGCTAATTTGGAAAGTGCATCCGCGAACTGATTTTCTTCCTGAGGTAGATAGATGCATTCCACCTTTTGGAATTGTTTCTCTAGAACCCGTACTCGTGCTTGTTAAGCCACGAGATTGGCGTTCCGAGTTTTCCTTTTTTGGAGCGCTTGATTGATGACCAGTGATGAGTCACCGTGGACCCGGAGATTCGTTACTCCTAAATCAGCAGCGGCTTGCAACCCGTGAATGCATGCTTCATATTCGGCTGCGTTATTGGTCACGTCAAAGTCCAGTTTAATGGATAACGGGGTATGCTCCTCTTGTGGCAAGATTAACAGAATCTCGACTCCAAATCCTCGGAAATTGGACGCCCCATCAAAATACAAATCCCATGTTTCGGTGTCGGTATGGAATATGTCTTCGTCAGGAAAGGCCCAAGTATCGGTGTGTCCCTCCTCAGATATCGGACTATCAGCGAGGAATTCTGCCACTACCCGGCCCTTGATGGTTTTTAACGGTACAAATTTGAGGTCAAACTCTGCGAGCATCAAAGTCCATCTGGACATTCGACCGTTAAGGATGGGCTTCTCGAACAAGTACTTGATAGGATCCATCTTGGATAGAACATGTACTTTGTGGCTAAGCATGTAGTGTCGGAGCTTTTTAGTGGCCCAAACCAGAGCTAGACACGTCTTTTCGAGCATTGTGTACTTGCACTCGTATTCTAGGAACTTCTTACTAATGTAGTAAATAGCCCGTTCTTCCGAATCGACTGTCTGGGCCAGCATAGCCCCCATGGCTGTCTCGGTCGTTGTTAGGTATAACGACAAAGGCAGACCGGGTTGAGGTGGCATTAATACCGGGGGAGCAGACAGAATCTCCTTGATTTTATCAAAAGCCATTTGACATTTATTGTCCCACAGTACCCGTTCTCCTATCTTCAGTTTCTTGAAAATGGGCTCGCATACCATGGTTAACTTTGAAATGAATCGGCTGGTGTATTGGACTTTTCCGAGAAACCCCCTTATTTCTTTTTCGGTTTTGGGTGGCTGCATCTCGGTGATAGCCTTGATTTTAGCTGGGTCGACCTCGATGCCGCGTTGGCTAACGATATGGCCCAGTAATTTGCCCGACGTTACCCCGAAACTGCACTTTTGAGGGTTCAGCCTCATATTGTATTTGCGCAGTCTGGTGAAGAACTTTCTTAAGGCCGAGATGTGCCCGCTTCGGTCTTTGGACTTGACAATCATGTCGTCCACGTAGACCTCCACTTCTTTGTGCATCATATCATGTAATAAAGTAGTGGCGGTCCGTTGATAAGTGGCCCCGGCATTGATAAGCCCAAACGGCATAACGGTGTAACAGTAAGTACCCCAAGGTGTAATGACGGTGGTCTTACTCATATCCTCTTCTGCGATTTTGATTTGATTGTATCCGGCATACCCGTTCATGAATGATAGAAGGGCATGATCGGCCGTGTTATCCACTAGTATGTCGATGTGTGGTAACGGAAAATCATCTTTTGGGCTGGCCTTGTTAAGGTCCCGGAAGTCCACACATACCCGCACCTTGCCGTCCTTCTTGGGTACCGGCACGATGTTCGCGACCCAGTCTGGATATTCAGACACTTGTATAAAACCCTTTTTGAATTGTTTGTCTACCTCTTCTTTGACTTTGAGAGACCATTCGGGCTTCATTCTTCGGAGCTTCTGTTTTACCGGCTTACACCCATCTTTGATGGGTATACGGTGTTCATCTATTTCCCGGTCTATCCCCGGCATGTCCTTGTAGGACCATGCGAAGACGTCCTTGAATTCTTGGAGGAGGTCCGTGAATTGTTTTCTCTCCTCGAAATCTAAGGATAGGCCCAACTTAAGCATCCGGGGATCTAAAGTGGTTCCCACGTTAATGGACTCGGTTTCTTCAATTACCGGATCTCGGGATTCCCTTTGTTCGAGCTGCTCAATCAGATGCGGAGGAAGGGGTACCTGTTCGTCGGGTTTCTCAATGTCATTGCATATAAAATTTTTGAAATTGGAAGAATTTTGGAAATAAGACAAGTCGTAAGCAGAACGGTTTTCGTTATTATTATTAATAGTCAATTTTTAGAATAGCTCGAATAGAGCGGCCATCTGATCGTTAGTCAGTGGCGGGATAGGGAGTGCTATCGGGACATGCTCCGAGACTCCAGTGGCTAAGGGAAGAGGGGTTACAGATTGGACTCTAGCACCAGACCCTCTAGACTTGGACTCAGACTCCGACTCTGACTTAGACTCATACTCGGATTTGGTATCCGACATATCTCCCTCGCCGGTAGTCTGCTTGTAGATCCGTCCTTGGCTGTCGGCCCAGTTGATGGTTTTCCTCTAGCCCCTTTTCCCGGTGTCTACACCAACTTCGGAGATCAGCTTCGTTGGATCGAACCGGTTGGTGCGGAGGATCTGGTTGACCAGATCATCTTTAGGAGCGGGGATGGCCTTATCTTCTCCAAATAGGAGCCCCAGCACGGGCTCGGAGCTGTTCTCACCTTCCCTGGACTCGGTGTGAACAAGGGTGAAGATTCATCGGGGATGAAATTGCATTCCCGAGCCGTTTTGGTCTCGGGATATGTGATAGTGGGTTGGTAAAGGCCCACTTGGATTGCCCCAAATACTGGAGTGACAAACCTGATTACATTTGCCTGATTCGCATTTTCCGGGCTCATAGTATACCCCAAACCGAATTGAGACCCTTCGTTGTTTAGAACCTCGATAACCTTCCCAACCGGGAGATGTGGCCTCAAAGGGGCTCCCGGTAGGTAACCCAAGTATTGTAGCATCGTGTTGATGCTAGTAGTGAAGTAGGGCCTGAAGAGATATTCCTCCTCAATCATTCCCACGAAGTCGAATCCCCGTGGTTCGGCCCGACTCGTGGCGTTGCATCTAGCCACGGTCATGGGGGTTGCCTCCAGTGTGATGACACCGTCCTGGAGTGGCATCATGACTTTTCTGTGGAGGGTAGAAGATACGGCCTTGACTGCATGGATCCAAGGCCTTCCTAGTAGCAGGTTGAAGGACGAGGTGACATCAATCATCTGAAACTCCAATTCTTTCTCGATTGGGCCCGTTATTATTGTCAGTTTAACGGCCCCGGCAACCGGTTTTGGGCTTCCGTCGAAAGCCTGGATAGTCTGTGCCATCGGGAGATAGTCGGCCTCGGTGATGCCGTGGGCCTTAGCGGTCCTTAGGGGAAGGACGTTCACGGCAGATCCGTCATCAATTAGGGTCATCGGGAGGTACTTCCCTCGGCAAATAACCGTGATGAATAGGGCCAGGTTATAGGCGGCCCCAAACGGTGGTAGGTCGGACTCAGAGAAGGTTATGAGTGGGCCTTCTTCTTTGGATTTGCCCTTGAGATAGGGCATGATAGTGGCTACCATTTTAGCGGGGGTAACCTGTGAGTCGACCTTGATTTGATTGAGAGCCTTAGTCAGTGCCTCCCGATGTTCTTGTGAGCTAACTAGTAACTGCCATATAGTTAAATCAGCTCGAACCCTCTTCAGTTGTTGGACCAAGGCCGTGTCGTTTCTTGGTTCTTCAAGAGTAGATTCCGTCCTGGAAGGTTCAGTGACGGTTGTTGGGGTAGAGCGCCCAGCGGTGGCGAGGTGGTTGGTGGCTAAGGCCTTGGACTTAGCTTTTCGAATCTCTTCACTAGTGATGGGGACAGCTTCCCCTTTTGCCAAGTACACATCTTCCTCATCATCGAACCATATCCCGTTAATTTGTGGGATATAGTGGGAAATGAGGTGTGAGCAGTCGATTACCTCCCCAGTGAATATAGCATGGGCACTGAACGAGTTTTCTTTGTTGCTCGGCTTGTCTCCGGGCAATGGGATTTTCCCGCTTTTGATCAGATCTTGGATCAGATGCTTTAATTTCCAGCATTTTTCCGTATCATGCCCATTACCTCGATGATATTGGCAGTAGGCTTGGGCATTGTAGCTTTTGAGCCTTTTCTCCACGGGAACTTCTGGAGTTGGGCCTATCGGTTGGATTAGGCCCTTTGACGATAGCCTTTGTAAGGCGTAGGTATAGGTAGTCCCTATATCTCTGAATACCCGATTTGGAGTATTCTTTTTGGATGAGGTATCCAGCAGATTGACCTCATCGAAAATGCTGCGGGTTGCAGCTGCAGGTATGGGCTTGCTCACAGATGAACTAGACCCTTGATATCCCTTGGTAGAGGCCTTAGTCAGGCTCTCTAATCGTAAATCGTCTTCAATTCTTGTACCCATTTCAGTTAGGGCGGCAAAACTGGGGATGATGGCATACCGGAGATGGACCCGGTAGGATGGGAGGAGATTCTTGACAAAGGCCTCCACTAGCACCTTATCGCTGGGCTTATCAACCAGCTTCACACTTTCGGCCCGCCATCTTTGGAGATATTTGGTGAACCCTTCTTTGGGCTCTTTGGCCATCACTTCCAGAGTACGTATTGTAGTCTGGATCTCGGTATTATCAGCGTAATTCCGAGAAAATTCAGTAGCCACATCGTCCCAAGTCTTGTACTTCTTGGAATCGAGCCTGTAGTACCAGGCCTTGGGGTGCTTCTCGAGAGAGGAAGCAAATAAGTGCTTAAACATGGTGGATTTCACCCCTTTGACCGCCATGAATTCTTTGAAAGCCCGGATGTGGTGGACCGGGTCTTCAGTACCCTCAAACATCGGAATTCCCGTGAGGTTGAGGTTGGCAGGTAGCTCGTCATTCAAAGGAGAATAGGAACGAGCATTTTCAGTGTGGATCGAGTTGTTTGTCGACAGGTGGACCTGTTCTTCAATCTTGCGAACAGCGCCGATTAACTCAGCTATGGGGACCAGTGGGCTCAGATCCAGTGGGAGTACCTTTCTCCACGGCAGTCAGACGGGTGGCCAGAGTGGTTTGGTCGGTCCGGATAGCCGTCAATTGGGTCTCGATCTTGGCCAGCACGGCGGACAGTTGATCCAGAGAATCTTGCATTGTGCGAGTTATGGGTGGCCTGTCTGTAAGAACACCGCGTAATCAGAAACTAGCCCAAATCCCGGAATAGAAAGTACATCCCGAACAAAACTGAAAAGGGAAATGACTCGGAAAAGACACCTAGACGGGTGACTTGTGAACGGTGGGCCTTCCTTAGGATTCGGCGGGTGGGTCGAGTCCTGTTCGAAGGAAGGTCCACGTGAGACATCCCCAGACTTTGGACTCGATTGTGTAAATGGGCCCTCCTTTGTAGGAGTACGTTCAACGTAGGTGGGCCTTGCCTTAGTCTAATAAGGCGGATTGAGATAGGGAAGAAACTCGTGATGTAAGATCGACAGAGTTTTGACGCTAGAGACTTCGACGACTTAAGACACGACCCGATACTGCTAAATACGGGAAGTCCTAAGAAGAGGAAGGTTTTGAAAAGGATTTTTAGAAAAAATCCGAAAAAAATGGTGGAGGGGCCCGATTTTTTTCGAAAATCGAAAAAAGGTATCGGGCCTCGGTTTTGAATGTTCGAAAATATTTTCGAGTTTTTGAAATGGGCAGAATACCGGCTAAAAATAGGATGTTTTGAGTAAAAATCATAAGTCCTAAATTCGGTTTACGTCCCGGGTTTTGAAATTGGATAGTTTGAAAAAGATGCAATTTTTGAAAAGGACGGTTTTTGAAAACGACACGGAAACCAAGTAGCACATAGTCACGCAAACATTATAACGACGCTATATATGCTTTACACTAAGTATCGGTCGGTCTATAAAGGGTCTATACCAGTGCACATAGTCTAGACGTTGATCGGGACGGACTTTCTAAGTCGAGTTGAGCTTAGAACATGCCGTGAAACCCACTCGAATCGACTATGGACACCTTTGACATATCCATATTGGAGTACATCACGGTATAGTGGGACGTCGGTCGCGAGTACCGGCCCGGGAAAATAGGGTTATGCATGAACCGTAAAACTAAAACGCGTATTGTACTAGTCAAACGATTTCTATTCGAGTCTCACCCTGAGGATGCCGATGGTAAGTCACGCATCAGTTAATCCCCAGCGGAGTCGCCAAATTGTGGACATGACATAGGTCCACCCCGACGCGGCCACGCGTGGGTTTGGGGAGGTGAATGAATGTCCATATGAGAATGGATCGAATTTAAATTTAAATGGAAGTGGAGTCGCCACCGAACTTTGTGGGAGTTTGGGCCCATTCGAACCCACTCTATGTCGTAGTGGGCCGTGTACGAAATACGACCCATTTCCGATGTCAGAGTTTATTGGGTTCGTCCCATTTGATACCGATACCGACATTATCAGATATCGTGTATTGAATGACTCTCGTGCGCCAACGGTTTCGGGCATCCGGAAACCGAGGTTCTAAGTAAGGGGTGAGGGTACGTGTTGGGATGTTCACAAAGAACACACAACCCCGCCCGCACTTAGCGGCCTCTACTAGGATATCAAATGACTTTCTAATACGCGTGCTAGTAGTTCGGTTAAATGATATGCAAACGTTGTTTTCCCTAAGCATGTGAGAAATTGAACGGGTTTCTAGGTCGATTTAATGCAACTAATTCTAACGTCAAAGTTTAATTTAGGATGCGGGTTCATTTTAGTACAATAAAATAAACAAAATAAATCAACAAGAAAATAGCAAACATGTTAGTAACGGTATAACGATAATAACGGTTTGCGAATGACATAAAATAATATGGAATTATGTAAATAAGATGATGCATGATTTTGAGAAGTTATTTTTCACGTGATAGATTAGGCACGTGTTGACATAAGTCATAAAAAAAGTATTACCGAAACTAGAAGACGTATAGGACTCACGTTTTTGATGTGATAAAAGGCCACTCGACCGAGTCATTGGAGGACTCGACCGAGTGGACCTCTAGAAGAGCTTCTGTCGCGTTTTCTAAGACCCTACTCGATCTAGTTATTGACGAACTCGACCGAGTACGCTGCCACTCGACCGAGTCATTGCGAGATTCGACCGAGCGTAGGTCAAAAAACCTTTCTGTCTCGGTTTTTGGGGTGCCACTCGACCGAGTGAGCTAGGCACTCGGTCGAGTGCCCCCTGTACGAATTAGGGTTCGCTTGCGATTTTGTTATCGATCTCGAAATTGCTTTTGATTTTGCTAAATCGATGATTTTGCCGAATCGGGCATAAATATTGTATAATTTATGCTCGATTTGGATTTTGATAAATCGTTGATTGTGTTGAATCGGGTATAAATATTATGGGATTTATACTCGATTATAATTTTGAATACTCGTCGTATCCCATATTCGATTATTGAATCGATATGAAAAATTAGAGCGAGATAAAAAAGGAATTGTTATAAGTCGTTTTAAATTAACCAAAACGATATAAATTCCCTCCGCGTTTATAGTGTCGTATTAATTCTTGTCGAATTAGATGACATCTATTTTAGCATCAACGAGAAATCGTGTTAGTTAACTTATTTGACTAAATCGTTCGAATTCGACATCCAACTATTGAGTTGGTATCGAATCTACTAGATCAACGCTTGAATTAAAAAAGACTAGATTTGATTCCCTCCACATCCCGACATCATAATTAATTATTGCGAATTGTTTGATGTCGGATCCGCTTCAAAAGGTTTCGACTCAACTTGAATAAAAATTCATGAATTTAAAAAAGGTTTTTTTTAGAAATTGATGTATGCGATATTGATGATGATGCGACAAGATAAAAAAATAAAAAAAGACAAAAAAACGTGACACGGGACGGACGGACGAAGAGAAGAAGGAAGAAGAGAGGAACGGGAATATTGCACTCTCAACCTACATGTTCTTGTTCTCGGATGGGACTCGTTAGATGTGGCTTGCACGTGAGTATCGAGATGTAGACTAAGTTATGGTGGTTAGGGTTTTGATTACTAGATGTTAGGGTTTGATTAGGGTTGAATTAGGGTTGAATTAGGGTTTCAAGAGATGTCCCAAAAGATGTGTGCATGGGGGTGCTTTTATAGGCATTGGCCATGCACCCCGTCTAGGGTTACTCGACCGAGTATCCCCCTGACTCGGTGGAGTGGCCCAAACAACCGCATTCGGGCTCGTTACAAGGCCCACTCAATCGAGTGGAGCTGGCACTCGATCGAGTGCGTCAGCTAGAGCGAGAGGTCCGGGCTTCTTGGACCTCAAGCTGGATACTTGATAGGTTTTGTATTTGGGTTAGATTTTTTTTGATGTTTATGTGGTTGTGTTTCGGAAACGGCTTTGACCGGGGTTGACCCAATCGTCAAAAGTCGGTTTTATTTCCGGTGTCGGTTTCGATCCAAATTAGTCTTGTTTGATTGGAAACGACCCGCTGGGCCTGAATTTGAGGTTGGTTTAGTGAGATTTGTACTGCGTAAATGCTTAAGCCAATAAATAATGGTTTCGAGCCCATATCCGAGCGCGTAGAAACACGTTTTCATCCGATCATCATCGGGTGTTTTTTGGAAACTGTTATAGACACCTGGCAGTCAAAATGTGGGTGTCTACAATTATGCATGCTTTAGTTAATTTCTCTTTAGTTAGTGTTTTATTGTTATTTATCATGACTAGTGAGTAGATTTCCTTGTTGGGGATTAGGGAGGAGGATTTTGATTATTTGATTCAAGGGATGTTGGTGGGTTGTTTACTTGTTAATTGTCAATTTTAAGGTTTTTGTGTCTTTGTTGACTTAGAATCGCGACTAGGCCGACCTTGACTCATTTCTACCAATATGGAGAAACTCGGGGTAGAAATTACCTTAATTTGAGACTTACCCTTTCGTCACGAAAGCGGGTTTAACGTTGTAACAACCGAAAGGTGAAGAAACCGAAAGGTGGCATTCTTCCTTTTTAACGTTGTAACAAAAACTCGATCCCGAGACTCTAAGACCCCATTTCCGAATCCCGACTCCCCCCAACACCTTTTCCTATTATTGTCCCTAGCCTTAGTTAGCGTAGCTCAATAGCATTAGTTCGACCTCTCTCGACCCAAAACCCCCATCTCAATCCCATTCACGATTAAACTCTAGACTTGACCAATATCGCTTAACCCATCTCCCTGTGGATCGATCCCGACCTACCATTACTACATTAGTTAGGTTAGTCGGTGTTAAAATTATTGTTTGATTGTACGGGTCACTATGCCCGCGCATCAGGTGCGCGTCCCGAGGTTTGGACAAGGCAAAAGTCAAAGTATAGCCACCCTAGTCAGTCGAGGATTACGACCTGGTGGTTGTTCGGTGATAAGTGTAGTTTGTAGTACCTAATTTGTTGTGTTTCGGTCCCGTTTTCCTTGTGAAATCGCTCCTTGGGAGCGGTTTATGGGTTACTTATGCTTCCTTTAGTTCGTTTTAGGTTCCCGAGACCATTCATGAAGAATTGGAACGATTCCGACTCGTTTCATACACTTTTGGAGCCAACGAAGAGAAGGAACGATCACTCGGTGCCTTAGATTCGATTCCGAGACCTTAGGACCCATTCCCGAGCCCCTTAGACTCGATCCCGAGCACCGAGAGTCAATGAGAAGCCCATGAGAAGCAAGGAGGGACCTTTATGATCATATTGGAGGCCTACAAGACCCTTCCCGGGCGGGAAGAGTAGCCTTCCCGGTCGGGAAAGAGTGCATGAATGAAGAGGCTACTAATCTGGCCATCCCGACCGGGAAGAAAGCTTCCCGACCGGGAAGCGCAATAACACCGCCTGGTGTTATGGATAACACAGCCCGGTGTTATGCTTGATCCCGACCGGGAAGGATGGCCTATCCTGACCGGGAAGGATTGCCCATCCCGACCGGGAAGGATGGCCCATCACGACCGGGACCACCACCTTCCCGGCCGGGAAGGCTGTGCTATAGCCCGCAATTGCTCCTTTCTTCTCCCTTATTCATTGTAACCCTATATATACCCCCCCCCCTCCCCTCTCTTGCAATCTTATGTTATGTTAGAATTACCCACTAAACCCTAGACTACTTTAGCATAGATTAGCTTAGATTAGAGTAGATTAGTCGGTAATTAGTCCTTAATCTAGTTAGCCAATCTTGTATTAAGGGATCTCTTGAAGAATTCATCCAATCTTGACAACATTGGTGGATGTTTTAGGTGTTCCTTATATACAAGTTCTCATCTTTTCCATTCCTTTCTTGTTGGTATAATCTTCTCATCCTCTTACTCTTAATCTTTGTTTATGTTATTCAAGTTTCCATCTTTATATCTTGTTTATTGTTTTGTTCATCATCCTTGTTAGTTTTACATATGTATGCTCTTGTTCTTGTTTGGTTTCTCTTGTTAGTGTTCGTTTTAGTTTAGTTATGTTTGAGTAGACTCTGATAAGTGTAGTTTGTAGTGTCTATTTTACTGTGTTTTGGTCCCATTTTCCTTGTGGAATCGCTCCTTTGGAGCGATTTATGGGCTTCTTATGCTTCCTTTAGTTCGTTTCAGGTTCCCGAGACCGATTTGGAAGAGTTGGAGCGATTCCGACTCTATACATACACATTTTGAAGCCAACGGAGTAGAGGAACGATGACTCGATGCCTTGGAATCGACCCCGAGACCTCGGGACCCAATCCCGAGCCTCCGAGACCCGATCCCGAGTCCCGAGAATCGACGGGAAGCCCATGAGAAGCAAGGAGGGACCAAAGAGCTCTTAAGGGAGGCCTACAAAGACCCATCCCGTTCGGGATGGCCTCATCCCGTTCGGGATGAAGTGAGCATGAAGTGCGGCTACTGTGAGCCCATCCCGATCGGGAAGGTGGCGTTCCGACCGGGACCACCCCGTCTCGGCCGGGACGGGCCTGCTGCTGCACGCCTTGCTTTCTTTTCTTCTCCTTTCATTCTTAAACCCTATATATACCCTTCCCTTGTTATGTAAAGCTCATGCACTTCATATATCCTTAAAACCCTAGACTACTTTAGGTTAGATTAGATTAGATTAGTGTAGATTAGTCGGTAATTAGTAGTTAATCATAGTTTACTCTTGTATTAAGGATCCCTTGAAGAATCCATCCAAGCTTGACAACCTTGGTGGATGAATTTGGGTTATCTTCTATGCAAGTGTTCTCCTTTTCCATTTCTCTTGTTAGTTTGGTATAATCTTCTCATCCTTTTACTTTTAATCCTTTATTATTCATCAAGTTTACATCTTTTGTTCTTAGTTCATCATTTTCACTAGTTTGTTTATGTTTGTTTTGATGTTTGTGATGATTCCTCTTGTTAGTGTTAATTCTAGATTAGATATGTTAGAGTAGTGTCCTTGCTAGGGTTAGTAGGGTGATTAGGGTGTTGATTGGGTGATTAAGGGTTTGTTAGAGATGTTCGTGGAAGATTTGGGTTTCCTCTTGGTTTGGTGCACATCACATGTTTGTTGAAATGCATGATTGACTAGTAGTTGCAAATACTTGTTCTTCTTGCCTTTCTCTTGTAGGTGATGGTTTGTTTGTGGGTTCGGTTCCCTCACTAAGTTACGAGAGCCCGGTGAGGACGACCCCTAGGTCGGTCTAAGTAGCGAGAGCCCGGATTCGACCTACGCCACTATAGCGCGCTAGAACCTCGTTTGTTAAGTGTGTCGCCAAGATGGGTTATAGGATGAACCTCTAGGTGGGTCTAAGTTGCGAGAGCCCGGACCAACCTAGATTACCCTACTACCTCCTTCACTCTAGTTCTCCCTTGACCATTCCGTTACCCCTTTAACCCCGACCTAATCCTAGCCCGTTTTCCTTAGTTGTTTTTCCTTAGCCTTAGTCATAGTCTAGTTTTCTCCCCTCCTTATCATTCTCTAGTTTAGCTCGTTGACTTAGTCTAGTATTTGGGCCGACCTAGTCTAGGCTATACATTACCGTCCCCGTGGATTCGACCCGACTTGCCCTATCTACCCTAGTTAGGATTAGCCGGTTATATTATTGACGGTCGGGATTCCACGACAAATCCCTCCCATCAATTTGGCGCCGTTGCCGGGGACGGTGCTAGTTTGGACTTTGTTTTCCTAGTTACTTGATTTAGTCTTTGTGTTTGTGTTTTCTTTTTTCTTTTTGTTACCTTGCTTCTTGTGTGTGTGAAGTTTATTTCTCTCTTGTCTAGTGCCCAAAAAGCACTAGGCTTCTCACGTTTGTTCTTAGTCTACAGTTTGTGCTTAGAGGTGGTGATTCTCTTCTTCTTGCAACTCAGAGCCGCTTAAACGGACGGTTGCTAGAATGAGTGGTTTCCAACCGGGTATGAGCTACGATTCTCGAGCAAGCATGGGTTTTGATCTAAACTCCCCACACATGGAAGCCGATATGAGCTACCACTCTTCTTCCATGAACCAAAGCTATGACATGACGTCCCCCTACCATAATCAAGCTTCTTGGGGTAATCAAGACGGGTATGATCTTCAAGGTTATGAAAACGGCTACCAACAAGTGAATGACTATCACTCCTACGATCATGGTGGCTATTACTCGAGTTATGATTGTGAGCCCACCATGTTCAATCAAGATTCACAATATGGAAGCCAATACCCCCAAGACCCACAATATTACCCTCCACCCCAACCACAATATGAACCCTATGACCCACAATACTACCAATCACCCCAACCTAGCTACCAACAATATGATGCCCCACCCCTTGGGCATCATCAAGATTTTCGAGGAGCTTTACAAGACCCCAATGACCACCAATCGTCGAACTTGGAGTTGTGTCATTCAATTCTTCAATTGCAAAGGAGCACACAAGAAATGGCCATTCAAATGCAAAAAGAGCAAGATGAATTCATGGCCCGATTTCGAAGGCAAAACGGGGCGAGAGATGCTCGATTAAATGCAATAGCTGTTAAAACCGTAATGCTTTTATCCCGAATATCACAATTAGATGAAGGGTGCCCACTTGAGAAAGGGGAGCAACCTAGCCATGAAGCCGCCGATGTAGTTCCCTTTGGAGGAGAAATTTGCCTTGAAGAACCTCAATCGTCTACCCAAAAAGAGACAAATGAGGAAATGACCCTTGGTGAAGCCAACATTGGTGAGGAATTGGAGGAGGATAGTGAGTTGGATGGTTTGGTGGAGTTTGTGAAGTTGTTGGGTGAAATTGATGAGCCCAAGTTGCCCATGTGCGATAATGTGACTACGCATCAAAAGCCCTTTGTTAGTACACCGAGAGATGACTTTGAAGAGATTGAAACCGCCGGTAGAAGTTTCGATTCTCCTTTCCAAGATTATGTGGGGCCGAGTGATGAAGATGGGGAACCACAACTTGAGGAAAGTGTGGGGGTGTGCAACAAGGAAACGGGGCCAAAGCCGCCTTTGTGCCTTGTTTCTTGGAGATGAAGCTTGCTTGTGATTGGAGGCAATGCTTAGGGAGGAAGAGGTCGGTGAAGCTCGTAGGATGGATAGACCCCGGAGACAACTTTGAAGATGATTTTGGGTCTTGGGAATCCTACTTCTTGCCTCCTCCTTGGAGGTCGGTTAAGCTCGAGCGCTTCTTGGGCCTTCACTACGATGTCGGTAGCGCGTTCGACTTGCTCCTCCATGCCCTTGAGGGCTACGGTTGAAGAAGAGTCCACCATCCTAGGTTTGACGGAGTTCCTAAAAGAACCGTCATGTTGTATATTCCCCTTCTCTCTTCTTTAGAGTACATGTGCTTGTATATGTGATTTTTGTTTCTTGGACTCCTTTGTTTTTGTGGGATTCTTGTAATTGTTTTGGTATTTTGATGAGCGATGTGAAGGAGCGAATTTGATGTGTACTTTGAGTTTATTGTGATAGGTGAAGTGAAGGTGATTCCTAGAAAGGAATGGTTGATGATGGAGTTTGGTTTGCGAGCGAGGAAGTCGGTTTTTGAAGCTTATGATAAGCTTTTGGGCTTGGGGAAGCAAAGAAGACTCATCCCGACCGGGAAGAGGGCTTCCCGACCGGGAAGGATGAGGAATCCCGACCGGGAAGGAGCTATCCCGATCGGGATGAAGATGCAAAAATTTGGACTCACTGGAGTGCATTCCCGACCGGGACGAGAGCTTCCCGATCGGGAAGGGTTTATCAACCCGATCGGGACCATTCATCCCGACCGGGATGGTCCCCTTTGACTCCACCCATCCATTATACCCCCACCCTTCCTCCCTACCTTCCTTGCTCATATCATACCACCCACATACTTCATTTCCATACCTTCACCTTATTTCCTCCTCACTTTAGACCGATATTCACATCAAATCCCACCCCCTCACACCTTTACCACCTCTACCATGCGGTATTATCGAGCTTGAAGCGGGATAGCAATGATGACGACAAGAAAGTGCCTTTATTGATCTATGAGACGATGGAGAGAGTGAGTTACTAACCTATGGTACGGCAACTATCTTTTCTTTTCCGTTTTTGTTGTTGCTTGTTTTCCTTTGTTTATCCCCTTCCCTTATCATTTGTGTCATGGTGGCCTTCGAGGCCTTGGTAGTGGTTGCTCCCGACTCCCGACGATGTGATTACGTCGAGAGTCAATCGAAAAATCCAAATTTTACAAGATTTTCACTTTCTTTTTTGAGGATTTAGTCGGATTTAGGCAGAATCCGGGCTAGGTGACTTGATTACACCTAGCCCTCCCCTCCCATTTCCTTTTATTTCCTTCTTTTATTTTCTTCCCCCATCCATATCTTTTTCTCGTCTCGGCCCATGGTGACTTGACTACACCCCGGCCGGACACCTTTTACTTTTTCTTCACTTTATTTTTGATTTTTAGTTTTATTTGCGTAGTTTCTTTTTCTTTCTTTTGTCTCTCCGCACCCTACGATCGAGCATGAGGACATGGCTCAATTTAAGTGTGGGGGAGCGATATTCTAGTATAGTTAGTTTTATTTTCTTAGTTTTTCGAAAAATCTTTAAAATCCCTAAAAATTTGAAAAAAATTCACAAAAATCAAAAAGATTTTTCTTTTGTGTGTTTTCCCTTTGTGTCTTTGTGTCGTGTTGTTTGTTTTGTTGTGTGTTTGCCCTCTTTTCCTTATAGGTAGCTTGAATCACCGCTAATTTTGGAGAGCTTTCATGATGTCCGGTAACATCTTCTATCCCTTTTCCTTCTTTGTCTCTTGCGGAGTTTGGAGGAGATTGTGATGTGGTGTGCTCGGGTGGAGCTTGTACATACTTGTGGTTGATTTGGTGGCTTATTTGGAAATTTGGGGTGGTGTTTGTTTGATCATGTGTTTGTTTCATTTTGTTTTTGTTTTGTTGTTTTTGCTTCTTTTTCTTTCGTTCGTTTTCGTCGTGTCTTTGTTTTGTGTTGTGTTGTGTGTCTTGTGCGTAAACCGTTTTCGAAAACCCGGTTTAGAGGCTAGTGTGTGAGTGCTTACTATCCCTTCCTAGTAGTATAAATCGAGTCTTGGATTTTACTCTAGTAGAATGACCCTAAATCAATGAATTCGTTGGTCCTTTACCTTGAGTCCACCTAGCTTACTAGGAATTTACTACGGGATTTGCACTTTGACCACTATGACCACCCACGGTGTAAAAAGGCCTTGGTTACCGAGTCTCGTCCCCTAGGTGACCATGTTTAGGATTGTTTTGATTAGTCCAAGTTTTCCCTTTTTTGTGGGATTGAAGAGGGAAAGCGTGCCCCCGACTCTCCCATTCCCCTACCTCCTACACACATCCACTCAATAAGATTGCAAATTGTTGAATTCTCTCTTTCTTGTTACACAAGGAAATGCCAAAAATGCCAAATCTTGCTAAAAGGGCAAAGAAAAGAAAAGAAAGAAAAAAAATGAAAGAAAGAAAAGAATGAAGAAAAAGAAAAGGCACAAAAGCCAAAAAGAAAATAGAAAAGAAGAAAAAAGAAATGGCATGGCAACAAACAAATCAAAATGTCGAAAAGAAAGAAAATGCCAAAAGAAAACCCGTCTCACAAAAAGAAATCCCCACAAAAATAAGCCTTTTTCCGACTTTTGCCGTGAAGAGCCTACCAAAGGACCGAGTCCCTAGGAAGGATGATAGCGGCATTAGTCGGTCTTCCCTTATTTTGCATGTTTTCCACCTTTTTACTTGGACTAGTTAGGCGGTCTTGGACACGGGACGACCCTCTCGGCTCATGCTAAAGGGGGCGGGGTCTCACTTACCTACAGTGTCGGCTAACACCGTGGTTCTTCACTTTTCCACTCCGCCGATCGTCCCGTAGTACGTTTTTAGAAAGTTAGGAGGACCTAGGTAAGTTACCAACGTTTTTGTTGCTTTATCGTCATACTATTAGGGTTTAGTCCACCTTGGTTTGTATTTCTAGCTTGGGAACGTTGTCACTTACCTCGAGTCCTAAACCGGTGTTTCATTCACCGCTTTTTGAGGGAAGCAGTATTTCTTTTGTTTTGGGTGCAACCGATTATGTGTTTGTTTGTGTGTTTGTTTGTTTATGTGTTTTGTGTCCGGTTGCATCCACAGTTTTGTCGCAAGACCCAACTTGCCTTGCGGAGTGCACTTGTCCTCTAAGTGCACTCGCGTGAGTTGAAGGGGCGTAGGGTGCGCTAATACCCACTCGGATAGTTTAGTAGTTAGTATGTGCTTACTCGAGGGCGAGTAAGGGTTAAGTGTGGGGGAGTTGATAAGTGTAGTTTGTAGTGTCTATTTTACTGTGTTTTGGTCCCATTTTCCTTGTGGAATCGCTCCTTGGGAGCGATTTATTGGCTTCTTATGCTTTCATTAGTTCGTTTCAGGTTCCCGAGACCGATTTGGAAGAGTTGGAGCGATTCCGACTCTATACATACACATTTTGAAGCCAACGGAGTAGAGGAACGATGACTCGATGCCTTGGAATCGACCCCGAGACCTCGGGACCCAATCCCGAGCCTCCGAGACCCGATCCCGAGTCCCGAGAATCGACGGGAAGCCCATGAGAAGCAAGGAGGGACCAAAGAGCTCTTAAGGGAGGCCTACAAAGACCCATCCCGTTCGGGATGGCCTCATCCCGTTCGGGATGAAGTGAGCATGAAGTGCGGCTACTGTGAGCCCATCCCGATCGGGAAGGTGGCGTCCCGACCGGGACCACCCCGTCTCGGCCGGGACGGGCCTGCTGCTGCACGCCTTGCTTTCTTTTCTTCTCCTTTCATTCTTAAACCCTATATATACCCTTCCCTTGTTATGTAAAGCTCATGCACTTCATATATCCTTAAAACCCTAGACTACTTTAGGTTAGATTAGATTAGATTAGATTAGTGTAGATTAGTCGGTAATTAGTAGTTAATCATAGTTTACTCTTGTATTAAGGATCCCTTGAAGAATCCATCCAAGCTTGACAACCTTGGTGGATGAATTTGGGTTATCTTCTATGCAAGTGTTCTCCTTTTCCATTTCTCTTGTTAGTTTGGTATAATCTTCTCATCCTTTTACTTTTAATCCTTTATTATTCATCAAGTTTACATCTTTTGTTCTTAGTTCATCATTTTCACTAGTTTGTTTATGTTTGTTTTGATGTTTGTGATGATTCCTCTTGTTAGTGTTAATTCTAGATTAGATATGTTAGAGTAGTGTCCTTGCTAGGGTTAGTAGGGTGATTAGGGTGTTGATTGGGTGATTAAGGGTTTGTTAGAGATGTTGGTGGAAGATTTGGGTTTCCTCTTGGTTTGGTGCACATCACATGTTTGTTGAAATGCATGATTGACTAGTAGTTGCAAATACTTGTTCTTCTTGCCTTTCTCTTGTGGGTGATGGTTTGTTTGTGGGTTCGGTTCCCTCACTAAGTTGCGAGAGCCCGGTGAGGACGACCCCTAGGTCGGTCTAAGTAGCGAGAGCCCGGATTCGACCTAGGCCACTATAGCGCGCTAGAACCTCGTTTGTTAAGTGTGTCGCCAAGATGGGTTATAGGATGAACCTCTAGGTGGGTCTAAGTTGCGAGAGCCCGGACCAACCTAGATTACCCTACTACCTCCTTCACACTAGTTCTCCCTTGACCATTCCGTTACCCCTTTAACCCCGACCTAATCCTAGCCCGTTTTCCTTAGTTGTTTTTCCTTAGCCTTAGTCATAGTCTAGTTTTCTCCCCTCCTTATCATTCTCTAGTTTAGCTCGTTGACTTAGTCTAGTATTTGGGCCGACCTAGTCTAGGCTATACATTACCATCCCCGTGGATTCGACCCGAATTGCCCTATCTACCCTAGTTAGGATTAGCAGGTTATATTATTGACGGTCGGGATTCCACGACAAATCCCTCCCATCAGACTCTTGCTAGGGTTATTAGGGTGATTGGTTGTGATTGTGGATGATTAGGGTGAGATGGGTGGTACTAGATGTTGTTTTTGTTGTTTCCCATTTACCTTGCACTCCACATGTTTGATGAAATGCTTGTGAGACTAGAGATGATCAATCCTTGTTTTTCTTGCATATTCTCTTGTATGTATGTGTTTGGTTTGTTGGTTTGGTTCCCTCATTACGTAGCGAGAGCCCGGTGAGGACGACCCCTAGGCCGATTACGTAGCGAGAGCCCGATCGGCGGTACCTAGGCTACGAAAGCATGCTAGTAACCTCGTCTTTTCCCTTTTTATCTCCTTTGCATACATGAACCCGACCTAACCCTAGTTTTCCTTTTTATTGTTATCCTCGCTTCCCTTAGTCTTTAGTTACTTGTTTTGTCTTCCTTTTCCGTGTTTTAGACCTTAGCCTAGTCCTTAGCCATCACCCTAGATTAGCTTCTCTCGAACTTAGTCCTAGACCGTAGCACCCATTAGTCTAAGCGCATTTCCCGTCCCTGTGGATCGACCCGACTTGCCCTAGCTACCCTAGTTAGGTTGGTTGGTTATTATTTGGTGGCGGGATAGATGACAAATCCCGCCCGTCATCCGGTCGACTCATTTTAAGTCTGTTGGACTACGTGTTGAGGCTCGCCAGCCAAGGCTTAGAAATCATACCTGACGTCCTTGCCTGTGGTCGCTTATCGGGGCCCGGGCCCGTGCTTATCTTCTCGTGAAATGAGATGTGAAGTAGGGGAGGGGGGTGACAGGGGTAAGTCGTATCCTTAATCAAAGATATCCTAAGGTCCACTAATTAATGTAGATATTGAAGTTGGGGTCGAACCACAAGGAGACGTGACTCAAATACCTGTTCTAAGGTCTAGACTTAAGACTACGGGTCCTTGGTTTTCTGTTTGTTTTAATAGGCAGACAGCTAATTACTAGAATGTAAATCAATAGGAAAGAAGTCCAAGGTCTCAGGTTCACAATGAATATTAGGGTCAGTGAGTCAACTAACAAGTCATTAATCGAATTGTCTAAGATATAGGTTCGGTCGATAGTTCTACAAACTTTAGAACAAAACTTAATCTGCGGTTTCTAGAATTAAGTTAGTCTACCCGAAATATCGTGACCTAATTAGTCTTTAACTCGGTCGGTGAGAAGTCCTAATTGTGATACTAATTAATTAATCCTGGCCTGTAATTAATCAATCAGAATTAAAACGATATTTAGGCGACAGTTCATAAGATCAGAAACAGGTCAACTGACTATAACCCAAATAATACGCATCGATCCCCTTAAACCCTAGATAAAATTTAGCTACTCATATTAATTATAATTGAATTAACAAAAAACGAATTGAAATTAAACTTGATGAAGATGAATTGAATTAAACTATAGAATTTAGTAATAATCCTACGCTAGAGACAAAGAAAAACCCTAGCCTCCTCCTCCCAAAAAACCCTATCCTTCATCTTTAATCAGGGGCTTCCATCGATAATTAATCGATGGTAAGCCCTAAAAACTGATAAGTTTTCATTTTCTAGTTTGATAATCAATATGCTATTCAATAAAAGTCTCTCTTTTTATGGGAGTTTAGTCCTTTATTTCAAGGTTTTTGTCCTTTTGTTCAAGGCTTTGGTCCCTTACGTTGTTATGGGGCTTAGTTTTATTCTTATTGACAAGGGTAGTTTGTTGATGGTTGGTCGCACGTCTATTCAATGTCTACAAGTAATTTGTCAACGATCTTTGAGGCCAATAGAAGGTAAGCTTTCTCAAGTTCTGAATCAAACGAAGGATCCCCTCAACAAAAGCTGCAAAAAGATAGCGATACGAGGTCATGCCGAATTGTCAGATCATGTCTTGAGATCCTTAGTTTATAAGAGAAATTACTTTCTTTGGTTTTTATTGGATTTGATTGCAATTATAGGTATACGTTGTAAGTGTCGTTTGGCGTTCTATTAATGAATTATTCTTCTCGTTCAAAAAAAAAAAAGAAAACGATGAACGATATGGATTACGTAGTAACAATTACTACGAAAACTAAGAATGAATTAAGACAAGAATTAAAGTAGAAAACTGAAATTGAAATTATAATTAAGAGTAATCGATAACGAGAATTCAATATCAGAAAAGGAAGAACGTTGTTCAATGTATCTCGAGAAAAAAACCGGAAGTAACGTAATACTTCGAAAATAAGTAAAAAGCAAAAAACAAAAGAGTGAAGTGTGTAATGCCAATGTAAAAGTGTCTGACAATGAAGTCAAAAAACTGATTTAAAAGAAATCAATTGGACTTAAAACGGGCCCAAAACTATAAATCAAAAACTAAAACAATGCGTGGCTCAGTTTGATGCACTCGATCGAGTGCCCATAGTGGTACTCGATCGAGTGGGTCCGAGACGGCTCCAACTCTTGTTCGTCTTGGTCTAAAAGGAGGAATTGGCCCAATATTCCAATGTAGTCCAGTTGAGTGCGATCATGAGGCACTCGATCGAGTGGGTACTGCTGAAACTCACGGTGAGTTCTTCTTTGCTTCTCGGCTTTTCGTTTTCTTCTTCGACATCTGTTCTTGTCTCGGCTATCTGGGTTATTACTCTAACATATACTCGAAATTGCTCCTAACCTGCAAAATAGCAGGAGAATCGGCAGTATCGACTTTCTAATAAAAATCGACACTAAACATATAATTTAGCAAGAAGAAAAGCTCAAAAGTGGGTATCGGGGGACGATAAAATATGATATAAAATGTATTGATCAAACTCACCCAAACCAAACCTTTGCTTGTCCTCAAGCAAACTACTAATATACACATATAAGGACAAGTGATGTGAAACACGACTCAGAGCTAAATCACTATCATTCTCCTAAAATCGACTCAAACCGACGAGAAAACATGTAATGCTAAAGAATACAACGAGATCAAAAATCATGCCATAATCAAACAATTGTCTGCCAAAATTTCAATCTTGGTAGACCAATAATGTCGGACTTCCTCACGGTTGTCGCTCGACACTCATAAGTACGGGTAAGTATATAAGTGGAGATAAGGAAGAATAAAGACACTCACTCGACTTATGAAATATGCATGTAATCGAATATGAAATCATTCTTCCCAATCAAATACATGTTCCACCCATCAGGACCATAGTACATGCCAAGGACTTACAAATGGTGGCTAATATGTGAGGGAATAAAATGGATTGTGCTTAGAGCACGTATGGAAATGTGGGGCTAAAACCAGTCGTCGCAGCTACACAATAAAAATTATCCATAAAAAATCTCATCTGTGAATTTCGGCCACTAACTAGAAGTAAAACTCAAAAGAGCATAAGAGTGAATTTTGTCATCCTCCTAATTATAATTCATTTCTAGTTAGTATCTCAACCAATCCCCAAAAATTACGAGAAGCATATATATTATTTTTCTTTTATTTTCTTGGAATTCTTCTTTTATTTTATTTTTAAATTCCATTTTCTTTCTTTTCTTTTCTTTTCATGCTTCCATATTTTTTTTTCAGTTTCGAGTAGGGGGAAGGCAAATACAAAGTTGCACAACAATGATATTCTGCACTAGGATCCAAAAGATGTAGAAATCTCAAATTATGACCTATTAGTGAAGTATTTCCAATTATGTTCACTGCGACTGTCCCGGTATGGTAGGCTATTCTGGGTTGTAGCTGATTGATGTATATAATAAAAATAGGCTTACAACAACTGAAATGGGCTAAACAAAGGAAAATGACCTAAATCTACAGAGTAGTAAAAAAGGGTCGTTTTGGCTATGTGGAGCTCATCAAAAACAGAAATGTCTTTCTTCATGTACCTCTTCCTTAAACCAAACACGTATTTTATATCAAGAGACGGATATCATATTTACGGAAATTGATGTTACACATTCCATAAGGAGAAACCACTTAATTCCTAAATATAAATGAGACCAGTTATGGATGTTACTGGCCTAGGAAGTTCTAAATCCTCAAAATTTTGGGGGTTGCCGATAAAATGGTCAATTTTACTCATTTGGCAATTAACAGTTCAATAGACATTCATATTAAAATCATCTCATCTCAAGCAATACATGCATTCATGTACAGAGTCAGTTGTCAATTAGGAGAAATCATGTGAAACGCAATGTCATCATCGCCGTTTTGCATGTTTCACATCGGACACCAGACAGACAAAGCACACAAAAATGAAATCTTTTTGGATTTTTCTAATTTTTCAAAAAAAAAAAATTGGATTTTTTTTAATTTTCTTTTGAAAGCAATAAAAACACACAACGGAAAATGAAAACACACAAACTCTCCCCCAAACCTAAATGTCACAGTGTTCTTAATGTGACTCTACAACATATAAGACAGAAAAATTCCACAGTCAATCCTAACGACAACTCAACCTAAGGGGAGAAAAAAATCTAAGAAAGCACAGGAATAAAAAGGAAAGAAAGTACCGTATATACAATGGTAGCTCCCCCAAACCGGCTAATCAGCCATCTCATCCTCTCCACCGGTCCCAAATGGACCGGCTCCAGTATCGCCATGGCCTGAACTGCTAGTACCACCCTGAGTGCCTGGCTGTCACATGTCTCTCAGCCACTATGCTCCTAGGCCGCCGTAGGTGCGTCCGTAGTCAGGGCCCCAAGCAGTTGGATCTACCTCAAAGTCGTGGAATATGCCACTAGTGTCATCTGGACCTCGCCAGTAAGTCGGGTGATGAAGTGTCGGGATTCGAAAAGTAGTCATATACTCATGGATCTCGCGGTTGACGATGCTCTGATTAATTCCCTCGTGTATCCGCTATTGGTGCTCGTATACCGGGTCATACATAAACGGATACGGGTGCGGAAACTCGGCACCCGAAGTGTTGATCAGGAAGGTCGGGGTGGGTGTAGGTGTGGGCATAGGGGGTTCGGTCGCGTCAGTTTCGGTCTCTCTGCGAACCCTCTGTCGAGGGGGTTGAACACCCTCTATGAAGATGATGAGCTCCTCAGGAATGAGGTAGCGCGGTGGGTCGGGTGGGTTCTCACCCGCGGGAGTGAGTTGTAGGGCAAGGAGTGGTGGTAAGACTGCCCCTTCGGCGACCGGAAGGTTCATCCAAACCTTGGCCTTGATACGCCACTGAAAGTTCGAGGGATCGTCTCGAATCCACTTCAAAGTGGAGGTGAGGTAACTACGTTCTAGCAAAGGGACGTGCTCAGTGAGACTCTCATATGTGACCGTTGTCCCAAAACCCTTAATATAACGCTTTGCTATCGCAGTGACAATGGCTCCACAAGAGAGCGGTCCAGATCAACTGATCTGTCGCTCAATGCCGACACATATCATACCTGGGGCACTGAATGCCTTCAGGGACTACCGAAAGGGGTTGTGGTGGTGTCCTTAAATCAACACCTCCAATGACTGAAGTTTACTCATGTTGGAGCGTGGAAATAACAAATGACTCCTAATTCGCATGAAGAGGCGGATGGTGGGGTGTGGGATGGCATTAAGTGGCATTGCATTGACACTTGTAACGCGACCCGAAAATGGGTGAAAGTAAGGAGGGGCTTTCGCACCCTTGGGTATGTCGTACAAGTCGGCATACCGGTCGCAGGTAAGCCCTAAACACTAGGATAAGGTACTAAGGAGGATACCTTGCTCAACATTATTCATACGAAAGGAAATCATGCCATCTCGTCCATCGTACTCAAATGAACTAAAGAATTCTAGAGTGAGTATTCGGTAAGATAACTCACGAAAGGTCCATGGTCTACCAAATCCGGTCATGGACAGGAGATGCAATAGTTGCTCGTTCAAACCTAGCTTGATCGTGAACTGCGTCGAGCAACATTGTGTGGCCTCCATTGGCCTTGGTATCAAGGCAAGTAAACGAGTTCGCTGAGCCTCGTTCCTGCAGACAATCCTCTCGTAGCCTGGTACAGGCTGAACAGTTGGTGAAGCCGGGACAACAGGTTCCTCTGCATCTCGCTCGACGTTTCGATTACTAATACGAGTATTCCGGGGTGGGTTTCTTCTTCCTGTCATGACTATAGCATAATAACAAAACAAAATTACACACAAACCCCACAAAAAATGGCATAATCTCGGCTAAAATCAGCCTCCTCCCACAAAAATCAGATTTTGGCCACAAAGGAGTGAAATTAACACAAAATCAAGCATGCAATGGGATTAATATGGAACTAAGAATGAAATTAAACTATAAAATCAAGAAAAGAAGCAATAAAATTGAAAAAACCGGATCATACCTCATGGGGGGCGAAAATCACGAAAGTAGGGGAGGGAGGACGAAATATTCACAAAACGACACTAAGGAATACAAGTAGATACTACTAATTGCAAATTAGAAGCAAAAATCGCGAAAATTGGTGAAGATTTGATGAACTAAAAGTGATTTGGGGGATTTGGGGGTTAGGGTTCTTAAGAAATATGAAGGGAGAGGGGGAGTTAATATATGACTGATTTAATACAAGAATAAGAAACAAGGCAAAAAGGGCGGAAAACCATCTATGAACCCGATTCAGGGGCACTCTACCGAGTGCGTATAGTGCACTCGATCGAGTGACCCCAGAAAAAATGGCAGGCAGCTGTTCGTCAGGGCACTCGATCGAGTGCGCCTGGGCCACTCGATCGAGTGATCGCTGTAGCTGCTACTTCATTTTCTTTCTTCTTCAAATGCTTCTAAATTCCTTAAATTAAATCAATTAAGTCATAAAATTCCCTCGTCCTCACTCGATAATTAATACTAACTCCCAAGATTAGAGCTACCAAGCTAACTAAAAAAATGAAAATGAAAATGTCGAAAAGGAAATTAAAAATTTATACAATTGGTGCCGGGTTGCCTCTCGGTTAACGCTGGTTTATACGGTCCTGCTCAACCGGTTTACATAAATTGGGTTAGGTGGAATCGAGAGTGTCGTTAAGGTCCATGGCCTCTACGACACCAACGTATGAACCTTCGTGATAAAGCTTGAGGCGTTGACCGTTCACCTTAAATATTTTGCCTTTGTCGGTAGTCAGTCTAACCGACCCAAATTTATTCACTTCAGTCACCGTGAACGGTCCAGACCATCGGGATTTGAGTTTCCCAATAAAGAGTCAAAGTCGAGAGTTAAATAGGAGTACCTTATCACCGACATTGAACTCTTTAGGGATAATGCGCTTGTCATGCCATCTTTTCGTCCACTCCTTATAAATTCTTGCGTTATCATAACCGTGGAGACGGAATTCGTCGAGTTTGTTCAATTGTATGAGGCGCTTCTCTCCGGCTAGCTTCGGGTCAAGATTGAGCTCCTTTAAGGCATATATAGCCTTAAACTCAAGCTCTACCGGTAAATGGCAAGCTTTGCCATAAACGAGCCTATATGGGAAGGTCCCGATAGGAGTCTTGAAAGTGATCCGATAAGCCCAAAGAGAATCGTCGTGCTTCAAACTCCAATCCTTTCTCGAAGTATTGACAACCTTCTCGAGAATAGATTGGATCTCGTGATTTAAGATCTCGACTTGCTCACTAGTTTGTGGGTGATAGGCTAGCCCAGTACGGTGGTGAACACCGTATATCTTCAATAGCTTAGTGAGTTGGCGCTCATAGAAGTTTGAACCGCCATCACTAATAATAGCCCGTGGGACCCTAAAACGAGGAAATATGGTCTTCTTAAAGAGCCGGATCACCATGGTAGCATCATTAGTAGGTGAAGCGATGGCTTCCACCCACTTCGAAACATAATCGACGGCGACTAAAATATACCGATTCCCATAAGAAGAAAGGAACGGTCCTTGATAATCAATACCCCAAACGTCAAATAATTCCACTTCAAGAATCCCGATTTGAGGCATTTCATACCGTTGAGCAATATTTCCCGTTCGTTGGCATGCATCGCAAGAACGAATAGACGTGGTGGCATCTTTGAGAATAGTGGGCCAATAAAAGTCCGATTGCATTACCTTCGCGGAAGAGATACGGGTCGTCCCAGAATTATCGCTTCACGTCATGTAAGAACCGCTTTTTCTGCTGATATTGGAGGTCGGGAGGTAGAGTACTTCCAACTAGGAAGTCAGCACAATCAGCGAATCATGGAGTGTCCATGGTAATAGCGAGCAAATGATCGTCCGGGAACGAATCATCAATTGGGGTAAGGCCCCCACCATCATACCTTAGCCGGGATAGGTGATCGCCTACGGCATTCTCGGCCCCGGACTTATCACGGATTTCCAAATCGAATTCCTGCAGTAATAGGATCCATCTAATAAGCCTCAGTTTGGCCTCCTTCTTCGCTAGAAGGTACTTCAATGCTGCGTGATCTGTATATAGTATCACTTTTGAGCCTACGAGATAAGCTCGAAATTTGTCTAGAGCGTAGATATTGGCCAATAAGTCCTTCTTTGTGGTAGCATCAAATAGACATGGGTCGTTTTCACTAATAGACATGGGTTTCGCGACCCATGTTAAGTTGGACGACATCTATTGTCAAATACTTAGAAATAGGTCGTATGACCTATGTCTATCTAAAACATAGACATAGGTTATCCAATAACCCATGTCTATTTTTATATTAGACATAGGTTTGCATAATTAACCCATGTCTATAAAAACAATAGACATTAGTTTTTGTACGCCCTATGTCCATTTGTAAATGTAGACATGGGTTATTTGTTTGCCCTAAGTGTATTGTCATGGTATAGACATGGGTTATTTGTACGCCCTATGTTTATTGAATTGCTAAATTACAAAAAAAATACGAAATAGGCATGCCACTTTCACACATAAATAGTAATTAAATTTTATTAATAACAAAACAATTAATTACAGCCACAAAGCCATTGGTTACTACATGCTACATACAGACTTCTATGATGCTAGCTGCTAGCATCCCAGGTGTAAAAATTTCCCTCAGGCGGACAATACCCTTCTTTGTAAAAATCAGATTTGGTATTTCGACATTCTTGTGCTGTTCTTTTATCTTGTTCAGTTCCTTTTCAGCCAAGTGTAGTTTCGACTCTTTCACCTGTAACAAGATAAAAAACGGAACTCATATAGAAAGGTTGAAGCAAACACCAAAAGACCAGTTTCAGGCAAAATTTTATGATAAATCTCGTAGAGATTCTTACAAAAATCAAAAACATGTAACTTCAGAAAATTTTCTCACTAAACAAACAGTTCAGAGAAAATAGTGAAACAAGACGAGGCTTAGAGACTTAAACCCGTTAATTTTCACAAAACCTAGACGCACATCGTATAATCATACAGATATTCCAGTCACGTCATCAACAAGATAATTGTGTATTCAGGAATAAGATTATCACTGCAAGGTGAATGTGTAAGTAAGACAAACCTCAGCCGAATTTGAATTTGGGCGCCCTTGTTTCTATTTCACCCACCTCAACCTTAGGAGAACCTGAAGTTTTCGGACGCCCTGATGAATGCACCACGATGCTCACTTATCCTATCAAATTCCGAGCATCCTGCATCAAAAAGACATCAATACTCAAAACCCCGTAACTGTATCAAGTTTCGATAATGATGAACAAATTATATAAAACTAAGCTTAAAGAGACAGACCCCAAAGAAAAAGACATACAATGATGAAAATCAGCTCAGCTCAGCTCAGCTCAGCTCAGCTCAGCTCAGCTCAGCTCAGCTCAGCTCAGCTCAGCTCAGCTCAGCTCAGCTCCTTACACATTCACTTGCAGTGATAATCTTATTCCTGAATACACAATTATCTTGTTGATGACGTGACTGGAATATCTGTATGATTATACGATGTGCGTCTAGGTTTTGTGAAAATTAACGGGTTTAAGTCTCTAAGCCTCGTCTTGTTTCACTATTTTCTCTGAACTGTTTGTTTAGTGAGAAAATTTTCTGAAGTTACATGTTTTTGATTTTTGTAAGAATCTCTACGAGATTTATCATAAAATTTTGCCTGAAACTGGTCTTTTGGTGTTTGCTTCAACCTTTCTATATGAGTTCCGTTTTTTATCTTGTTACAGGTGAAAGAGTCGAAACTACACTTGGCTGAAAAGGAACTGAACAAGATAAAAGAACAGCACAAGAATGTCGAAATACCAAATCTGATTTTTACAAAGAAGGGTATTGTCCGCCTGAGGGAAATTTTTACACCTGGGATGCTAGCAGCTAGCATCATAGAAGTCTGTATGTAGCATGTAGTAACCAATGGCTTTGTGGCTGTAATTAATTGTTTTGTTATTAATAAAATTTAATTACTATTTATGTGTGAAAGTGGCATGCCTATTTCGTATTTTTTTTGTAATTTAGCAATTCAATAAACATAGGGCGTACAAATAACCCATGTCTATACCATGACAATACACTTAGGGCAAACAAATAACCCATGTCTACATTTACAAATGGACATAGGGCGTACAAAAACTAATGTCTATTGTTTTTATAGACATGGGTTAATTATGCAAACCTATGTCTAATATAAAAATAGACATGGGTTATTGGATAACCTATGTCTATGTTTTAGATAGACATAGGTCATACGACCTATTTCTAAGTATTTGACAATAGATGTCGTCCAACTTAACATGGGTCGCGAAACCCATGTCTATTAGTGAAAACGACCCATGTCTATTTGATGCTACCACAAAGAAGGACTTATTGGCCAATATCTACGCTCTAGACAAATTTCGAGCTTATCTCGTAGGCTCAAAAGTGATACTATATACAGATCACGCAGCATTGAAGTACCTTCTAGCGAAGAAGGAGGCCAAACCGAGGCTTATTAGATGGATCCTATTACTGCAGGAATTCGATTTGGAAATCCGTGATAAGTCCGGGGCCGAGAATGCCGTAGGCGATCACCTATCCCGGCTAAGGTATGATGGTGGGGGCCTTACCCCAATTGATGATTCGTTCCCGGACGATCATTTGCTCGCTATTACCATGGACACTCCATGATTCGCTGATTGTGCTGACTTCCTAGTTGGAAGTACTCTACCTCCCGACCTCCAATATCAGCAGAAAAAGCGGTTCTTACATGACGTGAAGCGATAATTCTGGGACGACCCGTATCTCTTCCGCGAAGGTAATGCAATCGGACTTTTATTGGCCCACTATTCTCAAAGATGCCACCACGTCTATTCGTTCTTGCGATGCATGCCAACGAACGGGAAATATTGCTCAACGGTATGAAATGCCTCAAATCGGGATTCTTGAAGTGGAATTATTTGACGTTTGGGGTATTGATTATCAAGGACCGTTCCTTTCTTCTTATGGGAATCGGTATATTTTAGTCGCCGTCGATTATGTTTCGAAGTGGGTGGAAGCCATCGCTTCACCTACTAATGATGCTACCATGGTGATCCGGCTCTTTAAGAAGACCATATTTCCTCGTTTTAGGGTCCCCACGGGCTATTATTAGTGATGGCGGTTCAAACTTCTATGAGCGCCAACTCACTAAGCTATTGAAGATATACGGTGTTCACCACCGTACTGGGCTAGCCTATCACCCACAAACTAGTGAGCAAGTCGAGATCTTAAATCACGAGATCCAATCTATTCTCGAGAAGGTTGTCAATACTTCGAGAAAGGATTGGAGTTTGAAGCACGACGATTCTCTTTGGGCTTATCGGATCACTTTCAAGACTCCTATCGGGACCTTCCCATATAGGCTCGTTTATGGCAAAGCTTGCCATTTACCGGTAGAGCTTGAGTTTAAGGCTATATATGCCTTAAAGGAGCTCAATCTTGACCCGAAGCTAGCCGGAGAGAAGCGCCTCATACAATTGAACAAACTCGACGAATTCCGTCTCCACGGTTATGATAACGCAAGAATTTATAAGGAGTGGACGAAAAGATGGCATGACAAGCGCATTATCCCTAAAGAGTTCAATGTCGGTGATAAGGTACTCCTATTTAACTCTCGACTTTGACTCTTTATTGGGAAACTCAAATCTCCGATGGTCTGGGACCGTTCACGGTGACTGAAGTGAATAAATTTGGGTCGGTTAGACTGACTACCGACAAAGGCAAAATATTTAAGGTGAACGGTCAACGCCTCAAGCTTTATCACGAAGGTTCATACGTTGGGTGTCGTAGAGGCCATGGACCTTAAACGACACTCTCGATTCCACCTAACCCAATTTATGTAAAACCGGTTGAGCAGGACCGTATAAACCAGCGTTAACCGAGAGGCAACCCGGCACCAATTGTATAAATTTTTAATTTCCTTTTCGACATTTTCATTTTCATTTTTTTTAGTTAGCTTGGTAGCTCTAATCTTGGGAGTTAGTATTAATTATCGAGTGAGGACGAGGGAATTTTATGACTTAATTGATTTAATTTAAGGAATTTAGAAGCATTTGAAGAAGAAAGAAAATGAAGTAGCAGCTACAGCGATCACTCGATCGAGTGGCCCAGGCGCACTCGATCGAGTGCCCTGACGAACAGCTGCCTGCCATTTTTTCTGGGGTCACTCGATCGAGTGCACTATATGCACTCGGTAGAGTGCCCCTGAATCGGGTTCATAGATGGTTTTCCGCCCTTTTTGCCTTGTTTCTTATTCTTGTATTAAATCAGTCATATATTAACTCCCCCTCTCCCTTCATATTTCTTAAGAACCCTAACCCCCAAATCCCCCAAATCACTTTTAGTTCATCAAATCTTCACACAATTTTCGCGATTTTTGCTTCTAATTTGCAATTAGTAGTATCTACTTGTATTCCTTAGTGTCGTTTTGTGAATATTTCGTCCTCCCTCCCCTACTTTCGTGATTTTCGCCCACCCATGAGGTATGATCCGGTTTTTTCAATTTTATTGCTTCTTTTCTTGATTTTATAGTTTAATTTCATTCTTAGTTCCATATTAATCCCATTGCATGCTTGATTTTGTGTTAATTTCACTCCTTTGTGGCCAAAATCTGATTTTTGTGGGAGGAGGCTGATTTTAGCCGAGATTATGCCATTTTTTTGTGGGGTTTGTGTGTAATTTTGTTTTGTTATTATGCTATAGTCATGACAGGAAGAAGAAACCCACCCCGGAATACTCGTATTAGTAATCGAAACGTCGAGCGAGATGCAGAGGAACCTGTTGTCCCGGCTTCACCAACTGTTCAGCCTGTACCAGGCTACGAGAGGATTGTCCTGCAGGAACGAGGCTCAGCGAACTCGTTTACTTGCCTTGATACCAAGGCCAATGGAGGCCACACAATGTTGCTCGACGCAGTTCACGATCAAGCTAGGTTTGAACGAGCAACTATTGCATCTCCTGTCCATGACCGGATTTGGTAGACCATGGACCTTTCGTGAGTTATCTTACCGAATACTCACTCTAGAATTCTTTAGTTCATTTGAGTACGAATGGACGAGATGGCATGATTTCCTTTCGTATGAATAATGTTGAGCAAGGTATCCTCCTTAGTACCTTATCCTAGTGTTTAGGGCTTACCTGCGACCGGTATGCCGACTTGTACGACATACCCAAGGGTGCGAAAGCCCCTCCTTACTTTCACCCATTTTCGGGTCGCGTTACAAGTGTCAATGCAATGCCACTTAATGCCATCCCACACCCCACCATCCGCCTCTTCATGCGAATTAGGAGTCATTTGTTATTTCCACGCTCCAACATGAGTAAACTTCAGTCATTGGAGGTGTTGATTTAAGGACACCACCACAACCCCCTTTCGGTAGTCCCTGAAGGCATTCAGTGCCCCAGGTATGATATGTGTCGGCATTGAGCGACAGATCAGTTGATCTGGACCGCTCTCTTGTGGAGCCATTGTCACTGCGATAGCAAAGCGTTATATTAAGGGTTTTGGGACAACGGTCACATATGAGAGTCTCACTGAGCACGTCCCCTTTGCTAGAACGTAGTTACCTCACCTCCACTTTGAAGTGGATTCGAGACGATCCCTCGAACTTTCAGTGGCGTATCAAGGCCAAGGTTTGGATGAACCTTCCGGGTCGCCGAAGGGGCAGTCTTACCACCACTCCTTGCCCTACAACTCACTCCCGCGGGTGAGAACCCACCCGACCCACCGCGCTACCTCATTCCTGAGGAGCTCATCATCTTCATAGAGGGTGTTCAACCCCCTCGACAGAGGGTTCGCAGAGAGACCGAAACTGACGCGACCGAACCCCCTATGCCCACACCTACACCCACCCCGACCTTCCTGATCAACACTTCGGGTGCCGAGTTTCCGCACCCGTATCCGTTTATGTATGACCCGGTATACGAGCACCAATAGCGGATACACGAGGGAATTAATCAGAGCATCGTCAACCGCGAGATCCATGAGTATATGACTACTTTTCGAATCCCGACACTTCATCACCCGACTTACTGGCGAGGTCCAGATGACACTAGTGGCATATTCCACGACTTTGAGGTAGATCCAACTGCTTGGGGCCCTGACTACGGACGCACCTACGGCGGCCTAGGAGCATAGTGGCTGAGAGGACATGTGACAGCCAGGCACTCAGGGTGGTACTAGCAGTTCAGGCCATGGCGATACTGGAGCCGGTCCATTTGGGACCGGTGGAGAGGATGAGATGGCTGATTAGCCGGTTTGGGGGAGCTACCATTGTATATACGGTACTTTCTTTCCTTTTTATTCCTGTGCTTTCTTAGATTTTTTTCTCCCCTTAGGTTGAGTTGTCGTTAGGATTGACTGTGGAATTTTTCTGTCTTATATGTTGTAGAGTCACATTAAGAACACTGTGACATTTAGGTTTGGGGGAGAGTTTGTGTGTTTTCATTTTCCGTTGTGTGTTTTTATTGCTTTCAAAAGAAAATTAAAAAAAATCCAATTTTTTTTTTTTGAAAAATTAGAAAAATCAAAAAGATTTCATTTTTGTGTGCTTTGTCTGTCTGGTGTCCGATGTGAAACATGCAAAACGGCGATGATGACATTGCGTTTCACATGATTTCTCCTAATTGACAACTGACTCTGTACATGAATGCATGTATTGCTTGAGATGAGATGATTTTAATATGAATGTCTATTGAACTGTTAATTGCCAAATGAGTAAAATTGACCATTTTATCGGCAACCCCCAAAATTTTGAGGATTTTAGAACTTCCTAGGCAGTAGTAACATCCATAACTGGTCTCATTTATATTTAGGAATTAAGTGGTTCTCCTTATGGAATGTGTAACATCAATTTCCGTAAATATGATATCCGTCTCTTGATATAAAATACGTGTTTGGTTTAAGGAAGAGGTACATGAAGAAAGACATTTCTGTTTTTGATGAGCTCCACATAGCCAAAACGACCCTTTTTTACTACTCTGTAGATTTAGGTCATTTTCCTTTGTTTAGCCATTTCAGCTGTTGTAAGCCTATTTTTATTATATACATCAATCAGCTACAACCCAGAATAGCCTACCATACCGGGACAGTCGCAGTGAACATAATTGGAAATACTTCACTAATAGGTCATAATTTGAGATTTCTACATCTTTTGGATCCTAGTGCAGAATATCATTGTTGTGCAACTTTGTATTTGCCTTCCCCCTACTCGAAACTGAAAAAAAAATATGGAAGCATGAAAAGAAAAGAAAGAAAGAAAATGG